>CM023481.1:83883708-84377958 GCA_013339685.2 Hyalomma asiaticum | reverse complement strand
ATGGAAAGTTCAAAGAAGGAACTATTTGAGGATTCGCGGAGGTATAGTGACTGCCGGTTAGAGGGGCGTGGGAGGGGCTTCACTGCAGACATTAGAACAATCGGTAAATTAGGACGATGATGGTGACACTGTACCCATGCGGCGCATTTAAAGGCGTACTGCAGGACTTTTTGAAGATAGACAGATAATGGTGCCTTATTGCCCTGCTAGCGCCTGGAAATTTTAAATTTGTTTTCCAATAGAATCGGAAATCGCCTGCCCTTACATACCTTGTCTTTAATTGAAATTATATACCATCTCCTGCTAAAGGGGACCATGACGCGATGCGAAGCAGCACGGGGGGTGCACACCGCGTTTGCATCGGTTTGGCGCTAGCAGACGTTGACTGCGTTGTCTCTCTCGGGCGAGAACGCGTTCTCGTTCCTTGCGAGCTGGTAAAGCGTTCACGGCGGTCGCATTTTCGATGGAGGCGAAAATGCCAGAGGCCCATATACTGTGCGTTGTCAGTGCACGCTAAAGAACCCCAGGTGGTCTAAATTTCCGGAGCCCTCCACTACGGCCTTTCTCTCCTCTCTATCTCTTTCACTCTCTTTCCCCCCACCCCAAGGGACACTTATCCGTGCTCCCTACATGGGCTGCGGAAATTAGCGTCCTTTCCTCACCAAACCACGATCATCATCATCAAAGAAAGATCATTTCCATAGTCAACGCGCGCCGTTCGGAGAGGAGAGGAGGGGGAGGATGATGCGCAGTGCGGGTGTGGACGCCGCACAGCGGATGGTCAAAAAAAAAAAAAATTCCGGAGCCCTCCACTACGGCCTTTCTCTCTTCTCTAT
This sequence comes from Hyalomma asiaticum, assembly GCA_013339685.2. Lineage (NCBI taxonomy): Eukaryota > Metazoa > Arthropoda > Arachnida > Ixodida > Ixodidae > Hyalomma > Hyalomma asiaticum. The sequence goes on along the minus strand of CM023481.1, from coordinate 84,377,122 downwards.
CTCTCACTCCCTTTCCCTCCACCCCTAAAGACGCTTAGCCGTGCTCCCTACATGGGCTGCAGAAATTAGCGTCCTTTCCTAACCAAAGCACAATCAATCAATCAATCAATCAATCAATCAATCAATGAACGGCGGATGGATGGAGGGAGGGAATGACATTGCCCCGACCACAAGCTGCTTCGCATCTAAAGCGCACAAATAAAGCATTGCAGAGGACATTTCCACGATCATGAGATCAACCAATGCTTTTTTTTTTTTTTTGCTTCACGCAGCGTATAGTCGGTGTCCTTACGCAGAAAGAAAAGCAGGCGCTGCTCAGCTGTACATGAAAACAAATTGCAAATTCAGTAGTGCATGCAGTGCAATCATATTTGTGTCGCGATATATTGCTGTTGTTGTTGGTGGTGGTGTTGTGGCCTCCATAATTTGCACATACCTCGCACGTTGACAGGAGTCTCCGCGACTGATCGACATCGTTTTGTAACGTGAGCTAGATTGGCCGTGGTTGAGCAGTTTCGTGTGGCTCTTGGAGAGCCGCGCTGCGCATGCGCGAGGGCCGTTTAGAGAGGCTGTATCGGGAGGCCGTCGCGCCAGACGAAGACGTTAACGTGGAGGCTTGTCCGGATCTCGCCGATTTAAATGACCCGATGATTATGGCCACAGCTTTGACCTTGGACCTGCATAGTTTGATGTACGATGAAGACGCGGTCTTAACCATGGCATCTTAGCTCACGCTACGTATATCCTGGCATAGCCGAGCTAAGCCACTGCTAAATTTTTCTGACTAGGTTCAAATTACGAGGCCCCTTTAAGATTTAAAGAGCAATAATTACAGACTCACAAATGCAGCATGATAAAGCGGATATATTGAGGGGAGCGGATGTATAAGAGATATATATAAGGGATAAAGCAGATATAAGAGGAAGCACGCTGTGGTCTTGCAGTGTGCTTCCTCTTGGAAGACGATGCTTCTGTCTGCCACAAAGCAGCTAGGAGGATACTTTTGCACAGAAGACTTTCGGCTAGTGGCCAGCAAGAGCAAGGTATACAGTGAGCATTGTATCCAGCTGCATATTGACACAAGCCGGATTCAAACTACGCGCTCCGGTCGGTTCCGAAGCCCGCCCGCTCATTTGCGGCCTACGTGCAAAGGAGAGCGACAGCGTTCATCATAGCACGTGCATGCAGAGCAGTCGCGCGCCTTCCGAGAGTTGTCCCGCGGAGCTCGGGCAGAGTCCGCCGCGGTGGTGTAGTGGTTACGGTACTCGGCTGCCACCCAAAATACGCGGGTTCGATCCCGGCCGCGGCGGTCGCATTTTCGATGGAGGCGAAAATGCCAGAGGCCCGTGTACTGTGCGTTGTCAGTGCACGTTAAAGAACCCCAGGTGGTCTGAATTTCCGGAGCCCTCCACTACGGCCTTTCTCTCTATCTCTTTCACTCCCTTTCCCCCACAGACGCTTAGCCGTGCTCCCTACATGGGCTGCAGAAATTAGCGTCCTTTCCTAACCGAACCACAAGCTCGGGCAGACGGTGCTCTCGAGAGAGATTAGGCGGACGCTTGCTAAGCCATTCTGCTTCCTGGACACAAGTTCGTCCACTTACTTAATTTATTAAAGAGTTTTCACATACTGTGTGTTACAATATGATTGTCTTCATTTATCTTCAGTATTTGCCGAAGACATATATGTCACACTTTCGTGTGCTAACTCGACGCACGAAGGTCCGATAAACAGCGAGTCAAACACGTACACATAAACGCAGAATAACACGCATATTTTATATAATAAATTAATGAATAAACAAATAAAACGAAAGAAAAAAAAAAGAAGTTCGTCCTGCGCGACTTCACGCGGAGGAGTACCCATGAAATAACCGCAGAGCGTGAACACGTCACATACGACGGTCCTCCGCGGTGGTGTAGTGGTTACGGTACTCGGCTGCCACCCAAAATACGCGGGTTCGATCCCGGCCGCGGCGGTCGCATTTTCGATGGAGGCGAAAATGCGACCGGCTCGTGTATTGTGCGTTGTCAGTGCACGTTATAAAAAACCCCAGGTGGTCTAAATTTCCGGAGCCCTCCACTACGGTCTCTCTCTCCTCTCTATCTCTTTCACTCCCTTTCCCCTACCCCCACGGACGCTTAGCCGTGCTCCCTACATGGGCTGCAGAAATTAGCGTCCTTTCCTAGCCAAACCACAATAAATCAATCACATACGATTACGCGCGATACGTATCACGTACAAATTCATTTCAAATAGCGAAGTATCTTAATGAGATCGATTTATAGATGGTCCCCTCATCTGTATCACGTATGCCTTTGTGCCCGTTCTGATTAGCTTTCTGTCAAAACCGATAAGAATATAACGTACGCCGTAGCCGAAGGGCTCCGGCTGCGCTGAAATCGCATAGGCCACCGCCGCGGCCCGGTTCGAACGCGTGCCTGCTCGTGAGCCATCGTCTATAGTGCCTCTCACAACGACTCAGAACCAACAGCTACGTACCAACAAGCTCATATGGGAATTAAAAAGCATTTTTTTTGCTTACGTGAAATTAATGTGTAACGAAAATTTAATGCAAATTGAGATTGTATTTCGTGTCTGAGAATTGATTCTTTTTGCGCAAGAATGGAACATGACTGGTGTATCATAGTACAATATTTCAATTACATTATAACCACAAATGATAATTAATTTATCGCCCCTCGTTTTCGCAACAGTACATGGAATGGTGTGTAAATTCTAAATGCATGTTGTGTAAGTTTGACACCGAGTTCGCCATTTGCGCGCCTGAAGAGGACAGTTTCATCACGGCCGCTCGATTAGCAACGCACGAGTTTTTATCCAGCGGCCGTGGTTTCATGATGCGATCGAGCGAACATACGTACTCCTGTTAATAACACAAGAGTCTCTTCAAAACATTCTCTGGGAAGAGGGAATCGACTTCCTGTTTATAGAATAAAAGGGGTCTACATACAAAGTTTTACCTGCTTTCGCAACCCTTACGTGACCCACGTGACGTCTATCACGCCGATTACTGGAAACTTAAGCCGCAGCGTATACGTATACGTATACGTATAGCTCGGGACACACGCAGGCATACTCTGCATTGTTATATGCGCGACGCCCTTTTGGAAGTGGTGGTACTATGCGACGTTGATTAAGTCAGCACAATCAAGCACGATCACAGCGAGAGAGAGAGAAGGGGGAAAAGAAGAAAGAAGGAAAAACAATGAAAATAAGGAGGGAAGTGTCAATAAAAGCTTTCTTATGGTCACTACCACAAAACTTGATTACGCGCTGCAAAACATAGGCATCGATCCATTCCATGCCTATTCACGTTTAGAGGGTTTCCCAATTTTCTTCCTCCTCCTCACACACACACACACACACACACACACACACACACACACACACACACACAAACACGCGCGCGCGCCGTTGAAAGGATAACCTTTGAGATCAGCAAAAAAAAAAAGAAAACAAAACTCAGTGTCTGCCTTTTGTTTTGCCGCTTTGTAGCAGAGAATTGGTTCGCGAGTGACTACGCTCACTCACAATAACTGTCGTGCAGTGTTTTGGCAGTGTCTGGCCCACTTGAATCGAACCATTGATCGAACACAGAATTGCGGATCTCAAAGGCCACAATAGAGACCAAAAGCAATTTTAGGAGATAAACACGGTTCAATTGTAAGAGAAAAAGAACGCATATTTTTTGTTACTTAATTTTTATTTTTTGACTTTTATAGAAAGAAGTTCGCAGTGTCACTGACGTCATCATCGTTCATGCGCCGGACACCACAACAGACCACAACACGTGTTGGTTGGTTCAGTGCATTGTTCAGCTAGCGTTGTTTTGCCTCGAAGTATGGCGCACATTTTGGTGAAGTGGCCGACAGAAAATAAGTGGGACGTCTACCCGTTAAAAAACGTAGTTGACGCTTCTATAGGTTTAGGCTTACTGGAGGACACAGCCGCCGCGCTTGAACGGCTGAAGGACGAGACTGTGGATATTATGTGGGAGGCCGGAAAACCTGCAGCTCCTGCGAAGATCTTGGCAGTGGGTGAGTCCGGTAACTTCTTTGTTTATGTTGGTTGTTCAAGGTGCCAGTACTTTGTCTTGCTTACGTGCCAGTACAGGCAGTGTTGAAGCCTTGAGCACAGCATCTGAGTTTTGTATTCTCGATCCGTCGCAGAGGCTTGGGCCTTGTCGATCGGTGCGAATGCAAGATTGCGCGTTGAAAAACCTCGAAGGGTCTGGACTTATCCGTATCCGTAGGTTTCTGCCGCATGTGCTGCGGAATCTATCGCTGGGTCAAAATTTAACGTCGCACCCGCCAGATGCTTTAGGAATTTTAGATCAGGAAGCGCCAAGCCCATTGTTCATTTGTGCTCGCCTCGCACTGTTTTTTTTTTTTAGCCCTCTAGTGATTAAAGTTACCTTGAAACGGCGCATGTTGAAGGAAATGCAATACATCAAGAAGTTCATGTAAAACTTATAATGCCGCATGACACAAGTACTGAACTAGGCCTCATCACGTTTTGTCCTCGTTGCAATGTGTGTTACGTATGTCACTCTGCCACTGTTGATTGTCATGACAACAGTGCCTGAGATGACAATAAGAAGGCACGTGAGACACGGAACTCTTCTCTGGGAAGAATTATACACTTCTTACTGGTGTTCTCATCGCTGCAAAAAACGACACAGTTGTACAAAGAATATGAAAGGGAGATGGACTAAGCGCTTGTCTGAAATGCTCAAGGCTATGGCACATGTCGACATAGCTTCTTATGCCCTCGTCACCCCTCCTTCACCACACTCGTCTGTTGCATATTTTTTTGGTTTGTGCCATCCTTGTCGCGCATCTTTTTTTCTCAGTACGCCATAGCAACTAGCCCCAGTTGAAGCACTTCTAAACATTTCTTACATGGCAGGCAGTATTTCAAACATAATTTCTCACTCTTTCTGTCTCTTTCTTTACAAGTTGTGTGAAACAACAAGAAAAAAGGAAACATTGTTCAAGGTGCCAGTTCAAGCAGAAATCAGCTGTGCAAGGTGTGGATAGCACAGCCGTCACAGAGCTAGATGTAAACAAAATAAAATGTTCCCAAATGTTAGCATGCGAATGACTAGGGAAATCCCAGATGGGGTGAGGAATGCTAATCTTGCAGACATATTTTCGTCTAGTACATAGAGAGAGAGGCCCTGCAATCTTTCCTGACTAATCATTAAATGATTTTTTTGGGGGGAAGTTGATTGATTCTCAAACCTCCTGCCACAGAATCTGCTGGGTTCATCAAATGTAAGTGGACTTTCAGGGAATGATCCTGTGCTATGAGCACTTTTTCATCTTTTGTCTCAACGACTGTGCTGAAAGCCACACAGGGAGGGATGACGAGGGGGCAAGAAGCTATGTCAGCAGGCATTGTGGCCTTGAGTATTTTAGACAAGCATTGTGGCAGTCATGGTAGCTACACAGCATATGGTCTACCTTGCTAAAGTCTGTTGTAGCAGGTAGCGCAGAGTTAGGGACTAGGATGAAGTGAAGAAGTGAGGACTGGATGCAGCACTTACTTTCAACAAACTGTTCAATGAACAAAGTGAAAAATGTGGTGAGTGGTGTATGCAGTCACAATGGCTTGCCTGAGTCACCAAGACGACACAAATAAAAGAAGATAGACAGGAAAAGGAGCAAACTGATGCAGCCATTAAGATGCTACGCATTGTTCCAAAGTCTCACATTTGTGTTTTGTTCAAAAATTCTAGTTCTTTTGCTGAAAAATTGACAGGTCTGCTTATGCATAAAGACCCTGACATGGCGGTTTCAACAGCTTCGATGATCTCGCGGGTGGTTTGCTTACAGCTCGTGCCAGTGATGATGCTTTTCTTTAATAAAGTGTGCACTCACGCCTTCCACAATCTTGACTAAGATGCCCAGCTGTTATGTTCTGAACCCTGTTATTATGTTTTAGAAGTCTAATATTCAGGCATCTGTCAGTTTGTCCAATATTTCTTGCCACATTAATATGTATTTCTTGCCACATGAAAGAGGGAGTGAATACACTATTCCCTTTCTACAGGAGTACTTGCTTTTTGAAGGCAGGGCTACTTTTTACTTATTGAATGGGGCTTCAGAGTTTTGAAGGGCCTCTTTAAAGGGCAACTCCAGCTATTTTTCAGTGTCCACAGATCTTGATGAAACTTTCAATATATGTTCTCATCGTCACTGATAATATGTGCCAAGCTAGGCAGTTGCAAGTCCTTTAGTTTTCCTGAAAGCGAACTTTAAATTTTTAGTGTATTCCCATGCTGGCCACCTGTGTTTTTGACGTCATTACCTCCAACACTGCCTACCCAAGGAGGTGTGCTGTCAAGAGCATTATGGTTACAATTCAGCCCTCAAATCGTTGCTGTCAAGTTCAGAAGAGGTGGCATAACTTAATATATCTTGTTGGATGACACCACCGCTTTCATTTTTCTTGCACCAGCTTGATATTTCTGATGACGGGGACGCTTGTGGCATCGCAGCCTGTGCTCCAAGAAGCATCTGTGTTGGTTTTGGTGTGAACACGATGTTGATTCAGTTATTTAAAATTATTGGTTGGCTTTTGAGCTAGGACCACCCTGCCTTCTGCAGGATTATTTACTTGTTTATTTAATGGAAATACCTCAAGGACCCTGTGCCCAGGGTTTTACACGAGGGGTGGGAGAAGCAAATAAGTTAGATAATATTTACAAAGTATGATTCAGTGGCGTTTTTGAAATCGGCATGGTTGACATAAACGACGATGTCAGAGGGAAGATTGTTCCATTCAATGGCAGTCTTGACGAAAAATGATTGTAAGTGCGTGGCGGTGCGGGAATGTGGAGGGTATATGGCATGGCTGATGCATTGAGAGATGTAGTGAGCTGGATTGATTCGAGAACAGTTAAGCAAAACATGACAAAATTTATGGTAAGTGAGAGCCTTGCAATTTACAGCACGTCAGAAGACTCTGAAGACCTGCTTTTTTCTTTAGGTTATTTACGCTAGTGGTGTAAGAGTAATCAGAAGAAGTAAATCTGACAGCGCGGTTTTGTATTGATTCGATTAGTTCAGTTAGAGTGCATTCAGGGGGACCCCAGACAGAACAAGCATACTCTAATTTGAATCGGGTTAGTGTTTCGTAAGCTAGTAATTTCACCAAAGGAGATGCATATGTTAGATTTCGCTTAAGGTAACCTAAAGTACGGTTAGCAGCGTTGGTAATATTGGTTATGCGAGTTGCCCAAGTGACGTTGTTACAGAGAGTAATCCCTAGGTACTTAGCGTTAGGTTCTGTGGTGATGATGCTGCCATTGAGAAAGTATTTGAATGGCGGGTAGTCGTGCCGTCTAGGAAATTGAAGCAAAGATGTTTTGTTAGTATTGACCAGCAATAACCAGTCTCTGCACCATTTATCTAATTGTATTAGGTCGTTTTGAAGTGCTAGGTTATCAGTGATATCGACGATTGGATGATAAATGACACAGTCGTCCAAGAACAGGCGTATTTTTGATGAAATATTACTGGGTAGGTCGTTGATGTAAATGAGAAAAAGGAGTGGACCCAATGCAGTGCTTCATGGCACTCCGGATAAAACAGAAGATGAAATTGATGAAGTATCATTTGCATGCACACACTATATTAAGGAAATCTTTTATCCATTTGAAGACAAGGGGATGTAGGTTAAGACGCGGTCGTCGCTATCAGTGCCATTGGAAAATAGTGATATCAGGCTATGGTGAAAAAACTGCCGGAGTTGCCCTTTAAGGAAAACCAGAGCTCTCACAGGAACTGTGCTTGTTGATGGTGAAAGTCTTGATCTTGTGCAAGCCTCTTATACTGCAGTCACGCAGGCATACCAAAAGTCCTTTGAAGTCAATGATCATAGAGGGTTCCCAGGAGCATTAGGTTGGGGGAGTTGTATCGGTGCTACATGGTTTCTGTCGAAGCTTTTAACAGAACCCACAATGTGTGCTTGGTGCTTGTGTCGCTCCGAACGGGAGAAAATAAGTAGGCCATAAATGCTCTCATAAATTATTTGTGCGTGGTTTTCTCATCCAAGATAATTTTTCTTTGTGCACTGCTCTGAAACATTGGAATGGCTAGCAATGCAATTGCAGACGACGCTTCTTCGTGAATATGTGACCATTCAAAAATGTGCCATCGTTGATGCGAAAACGACATGATAAAGGCTGCCTTGGTGCACAACAGACAAAACCTCGTTGCCTAGCTACAGCTAGCCACCCTACCCCAGCAGCTGATCACGTCCCGCTGCTGCTGCTACAGTGCAGCTGCCGTCAGGTTTCAGGTGCGAGTTTCTGGTGTACATACGACTGACTCCAAGGGAAAATTTTTTTCTGTTGGGTGTCACCTGGCAAACAAGACTAGTCCCTTAAAGTCCCAAGGGACATTGGGTGGACACCCTCAGTTCAAGGCTCCTTGCCACTGATGCTTCCTAGGTGTACTCGTGTTGCAGCGCACCCACTCCTTTCAAGTAAAGAAGCTTTAATTCGAAGTTCTTTGAAAGTGCCTGTGTGATAGGGGTATTAATAATAGTTGCTTCATTCACTTTCAGATAGGGCTTATGGCCTGTAATATAAGGCTAGTTACTGCCATACTTTTGTTCCATTGTTAGCATGTCCATGTAGGCTATTACAGAGGCAATGCCCTGCCTGTCCCAAGAAGAAATGGTGACGTGGGTTTAATGTAGCTACGGATGAGCACTGCATGTTTCATGTTGCACCCTCTGCATTTGAAGGGCAGCCTGGTGGAATGATGCATAAGACATTTAGCTGGCTAATAGCAAAAGTACAGGCACTTTTGCCCTGCCTGTTGCCTTCATCAACCTATGTGAAACCCTATGCAGATAATGCATAACTAGGTCTAGCCCGTTTTTCCTGCCTTCTCTGGACTTTTTTCTTTGTCGATTTCTGTTATGGGCCTTCCGTCAGCTGTATGAACACACAACTGGACAGCCATTGTGCTTAGCTTTCTGTACATCCCTCCTGTCTATTACTTGATTGGGCTTACCTTCCCAGAAAGGCTGGAGGCTTTTTAGGGTGGTGTCCCTCCAGCATATGTTATCTTGTGGAACAAAAGTAGCTTGTCTAGGTAACACTGCTTGCTTTGGTCTTTCAGCTAAACAAAGATAGTTGGCATTCTCTGCTTTTGTCTAATTGTATATTCTGGAGATTAAGATTAAAAAATGTGCCACAATTGGTTTCCTGCGATCACGTCATGGCTTCCCATGACAACACATTTGCGGAAGCTAATGTGTCCATGTTATTTATGTATGCGTCATACTGATTGACACTTTTTCAGGAAAGGCTTCGTCCTTGGAAAAAAGACGTGCTTTATTAGCAAAAAAGGCTGCCTCAGAAGACTCTGCGGTAGAAAGCGAGGCGATGGTAACTATCACTTTTATTACTTTCATTGTAACCGAAATGCAGGTCGTGCATTATCCTGTTGACTGCTTTGCTATGAAGCTACAGTGCCTGGTGAATGAAATTCAGAACAAATGTGCAGTTCTTTGGGCAGAGTGACCTATTTTAGAGTTATTTAAGTTTTTAATGGCTTTGATTTTAAACAAGGACTAAAGTGTAAAAGTTTAGTGTGTGCTGTGCAGTACTAAAGAGAAGCTTCCCTTACTGTGGGATGCCATGGTGAAACAGTAGATTCAAAAAGGAAATGCCCGCAAATACAACCTTTCCTGCCACAGCATGTTTGGATGTCTGTTGTTTTAAAGAAATCTGTTCACTTAATTTATATCTATAGGAATTGGGAGGTTTTAAGGATGTGTACCGTATCACAATAGTTAGTGTAAAACCAAAAACTGTAATATAGCAAAACTAAGCAGTTTTAACTTTAGACATTGCTTTAACTTTCAGCGATCAACCCCTTACAGTTAACTAAACAGAACCACGGTTCATGATCACCTCCTCAATCCACATATTTTGGTGCCCCTCTTTAGTGACGCTTTTCAACAGCACCTCTAGGAATCATCGGTAAATAAGCCATGCAAGTGATTTGCATCATACTCATAATTTCCAATTTGTGCATATCGGTGTGGCTGATTGTTTTTTAGCTAGAGCACACACATTTCCATATTCCCGAACAAATCCATGTGACTAGTCTATAATAACTACAAATAACTTCCCCTATGCCTTCCTTGGCCTCATTGCTGTTAGCTTCATGAGTTTATGTCCGAGAGTAAAACAAGCCCTTATTCTTTCAAATTTTGTTATGACTGCTTTCTGCCATATGAACAGTTGTGTTCAGCCGTGATGACTCTTATTCCCCAGGGAAGTATAATTTAAACTTGGAATTTCCTGTTCTTACTATGAATGTTAGCAGGAACCAAAGTGCAGCTGCTCGAAAGAAAAAGAAAGGCTCGAAGAAATCATTGAAGAGCAGGCCAGTGAAATTAGCCGGCTAAAATTAGAACTTCAGCAAGCACGTGACTGCCTTGGTAAGTTTCTTCTTGAGCACAGTGCTTCATATCATCTTTGCAGTATTATGAGCGTAGGCTTGGAAAAGAATAGTGGTTCTATTGCACTCTGCAAAACTTCAGGAGCTCAATAAATCTTCAAGGACTCCTTATATCGAATTTTCAGAGATGAAATGAATGTGTTCTCCCACATTTCTTGTGTTAGCTCACCTTTCAGGGATCTGTTAGCATATCTAGACAAAGCATTGTGTTCTCAGTGATGTATGGTAATAGCGTTGCAAAAGCTCTCTTCTTTGTTGACTATGATATGCTATTGCTGACTCACCCCTACTGTCCTCCCAAAAGAAATCTTTTAATATGACAGGTTGTTAAATTTTTCAAGGTTTTATTTTTCCACCTTCTGTCATGCTGGAATGCCATTAAACCCAGCTTGTGCCTAGGCACGTAGTCTCACCGAAGTTGGTGCAAATATTCTATAAAAAATTCTCTTGTAATGCTTCCTTATTTTAAATCAGTCTTGCAGTTGTGTTGCAGCTAGCTCCACTGCACCATTTCTTTGAAGGAGTAAAAGCTGCTCAATAATGAAGCAGAAGCAACAGAAAGGAAAAAAAAAAACCATGGCAGAGACCCAGAAAAAAAGAAGTTTGCTCATGGGTGTCTGTGTAACCTTCTCCATTCCTGGGACTAATGAAGATAAGGAAACTGCAAATATGCCAGTATTATTTCCATGCTTCTTAAATGATTGCATCTTTCCCAAAAAGACAGGAAGTGGGTAGTCGCACATCGGATGGGTTATGCAGAATGTGTTAATCAATATCGGTGGTTACTAAGTAAGCGAGCCGAGACTGTAGATGACTCTCTGTGTGAACACAATGGTGTGCACAAACTTAGAGGTTTTCAAGTCCTCTACTGTCACACCTTTGTTTGAACAACTGAGGAGGATGTGCATATGCACTACACTCTTGATAGTTAACTTTGATAGTTCAAGCTTTCAGAAAATTCAAACAGAGTTCACAGTCTTTTGTTTTGCTGCTATGTATGCAATGCATCCCAATGTTGCTCAATGCAAAGTACACTCGGTAAGTACTGTAATTTATACTTTTTGCTTATCCACGCCGAAATTATCTCAGTTACCCTAGGCATTATAACAGGGTTGCAAAATATGTCGCTATTTGCTTTTTCAATTTCTTTTTTTTTTACAGATGCTGCCAAGATGGTCAGAAAGCTGCAAAAAATTCTTGCCAAATCTTCTGAAGCTGAAAATGTGGTGGCTTCTCAGAAAGTAAGTTTAAGTTCTGGCTTTATTTAAGCTTTTGTTATGGGGCACTTGCCAGAAATTGCACATGACTACTGCCTTGTTTGATTTCTTTCAGTGTGGGTTAGAGAACTGCCTGATGCTTATTTTATACTGTGTTCGCAACTTTGATGCGACCAAAGCGCCTTAATGAAAACAGTGATTTTGTTATGTACAGTATATAATTTGCTAAAACTGCACAACGGTGGTCTTATTTTGTCAAGTTAGTGGCAATCTTATTATCCTGAGACACTCCAGTCACTCATTCGATAGCAGAAAGGCTAAACATTTGTAAATGTTAAGTAACATAAAGAGAGTGCAAAAGGCAAACTGGAACCTACTAACCAAGCAGTCCTTATTTGTGTGGCATACTGGAGTGCACAGTAGGAAGCATGGAAAGCTTGGCAGTCTGGCCGCTGTGGCAAACGTGCATTGTAACATGCAAGCTAAACCACCATATCACCAAAGGCTAAGAGTTTCCAGGTGCTGTTGGTTTGTGATTACTCTGTATCATACATCCATGTCATCTGATCTGTAGAAAAGCGGCAGCTGCATTGTCAGCAACTTCAGCAGCAGTTAATGTCATTAGCCCTAAATTCAGCCCCACACAAGCCAGTTGCTGTGAATGCCAGCAACCCAGCACCTCTCTATGAGCTCCACGTAGCACAGCACACAGTGCTCCAACATTGAGATGCAACCTAACCACTGAGTTTTTACTCCTGCTTTTGGTGTTTCATGTATTTTCAAAAAAAGCAACTGTTGCTTTCTCTTTACTCAATGCTTATTAACTTTGCCCTGTGGCAATGTTAGTAGAAATTCGCGCCTGTGTGGATTTGAACTCAGCCTAGGGCACATTGTGGCTCTAATATAATAGAAGTGGTGTTTCAGGGCACCATTGTTAGGCGTCTGCTGTGGTTTCATTGATGAAGACAAAGAGAAAGAAGGAGTAGACAACAAAACATTAGAGAAAGAGGAATAACGTAATAATGGCGAGGAAGTTGAGGAATAAGATGGCAAAGAAGTAGAAAGGAAGAAAGAAGGATGACAAATAAGATGAAGGAAAATATGAAGCAAATGACTGCCAAGGAGATGAAGCAGGGAAAGAATAAAATGCAAGAGGAAGTGGGGGAGTAAAAGCAGCAGGGACAGAAGATGGAAAATGAAGAATGAGAGAGCACGCAACAGTCTTTCACAGTGCTGCGTCCCCTGTGCAGGCCTGGGAGTTTTCTTATGTGGAAAGAGTGATGCACTTTTGAAAAACAATTTCATTGAATGAACCTTTCTTAAGCTTTCTCTCCTATGTCCTTATGACATAATTAGTCGGTTATTATTGAACTCCCAGTATGCAAACAAACTAACCAAAATATTTTCAAGCTTGCTGTGTAGGATGACCGTGTGCTTTTAGTTCCCTTTAGCACACACACATATGCAGTGTTTGTAAGCTCAAAGCGGAGATGTAAAGGAAGTACATTGAAAACCATGAAGTGCGACTGCCAACTTCATCTGTTCATACAAACCAGAAGGGTCCTCTTTTGCATAATTTCGCAGTTTTCCTTCATTGACTTCTCCCATATTGCCAAAGTGCGTGAAGATTCTGTTAAAATGTCACTTGTGGCAAATCCTTGCTCTGCATATACATTAATGATAACTCGTGCAGTTTTGCATGCCAAAAGCACAATATGATTATGAGGCACACTGAAGTAAGTAAAGGGCTCTGGAAAGTTTGACCACCTAGGGTTCTTTTACATGCACTGGCATCACCTGTAAGCAACCATTTGCTGCTCTATTCCACGAAGTTAAAGGGGATTATGACAATGTTGCTTATGAAGCCATTGTCAGTGCATTAGAAGTCATGGGACTTGGCGGCAGAATACATATGCGGGTATACAGCTACCTACAGCTGAGATCTTTCTACGTGCGCACAGAAAATTGCACGACATCTCAGCATTACAGAAGCTCAAGGCAGACTACTAAGCCTGACACTTCTCAACTTAACCCTCATTGGATAAGTCACCTGCCTACCAAGCAAGCACTGCAAGACTTTCCATCTACACTGACGACATTTGTATATGAACCTCAGCTGTGGCAGCTTCAGCTCTGTTCTCGGATTCAAAAGGCAGCTATGATGACTTCATGTTACCTTAGCAAACAAGGGCTTGCAATTTCATGTGGAAAGTGCGCTGTGGTGGCATTCACGAGGAAGCCTATGTCTAAATATGGCATATTGATTAACGGACAACCAATATCATGCAGCAGAAATCATAGGTTCTTGGGAGTCATAGTCGATAGAGACCTATCTTGGACTCTCCGCATGAACTACATGAAAAACATCACTGACTGCTATTTGTCACCTCTTCAGGTTCCTTGCAGGCAAAAATTGGGGAGTATCCATACATGGGGGCCATGCTACAGCTCTACAAGGTCCTATTTATTGGGTTCCTGCAGTACAGCCTGCCAGCAGTATCCAACACCTGCTAGAGTAACCTGCATACCATCCTGAGCATTTAAGCTCAAGTGCTTAAAATATGCCTTGGCTTACCACACAGTGTGTCAAGGGCTGAAACAATTGCCATTGCGCAGGACCACTCATTAGCGATGCACATTATCGTTGAAACGATGCGCACATACCTCAGGCACTATACTGGGAGGCCGTCCCATCACTTGGCAAGCCTCACTGCTGAAAGACCCCGAACGACATTTGGCGCCGCTGTCAGGGCACACCGTTTGTCGCCGCAGCCAAGCCAGCGTTGCCTCTATAGTGCTTACGCTGTCCACATGTGCAAATGACAGTTTTAAGACTGCAGAAGAAATCAGATCTGCCCACATCTGCACTAAAACAACTTGGCCTACTTCTGCTGCACGAAGAGTATAGCAACCATGCACACATCTATACTGATGGCGCGACTACGTCATGCAGTTCAGGCATTGCAGTGGTCACACCAATGCGACGAGTAACACTGCGATTGAAGACATCAACGGCGACCGAACTCACTGCTATATGTCACTCGCTAGAATTTATAGATTCTGAGAGACCAACGAAATTGGCTGTGTTTTCTGACTCAGAGCCTGCATTACAGTGCGTGCAGTCAGTTCTGAGACGTGGACGTCATGAACAACTCGTGTACGACATCGTGATCATGACCTCACTCAAAAAGGCCGCAAGGTTGACTTTCAATGGCTTCCTAGTCATTGCGGAATCAACGGCAATGATTCTGCAGATATACATATCGCTGCTTGCTCAGCACACAAAGAGTCACAGCGTTCCGAGTCCACTGTGCAGGACTGACGCCGCAAGGCAACTTCACCTGGCATGCAGTCTCTCTGTTATGGAGTGGAGCTCACCAAGCATCAGACATACAAGACTGCATCAACTAAACCCATACCTGGAACTTCACCCTCCATCCAGTCTACCTCCACGTGAAACTTCGCTTCTTTGTCGCCTCTGGTTAGGAGTTGCTTTCACGAAGGCATACTCTACATTAATTGGAGTGACCGACATTGCAGCATGCGACATCTGTGGGACTGAGGAAACCATGGACCGCCTACTATGTTACTGCCGTTGATACACTGTAGAACGTCAGACCCTAGCTCAGGCATTCAAATTACTGGACACTTGGCCGCTTTCGGTACAGATGCTACTGGAGCACTGTCCCCATCACTCGTCAGCCCACGAGGTAGTGAAAGCACTGTTTTGTTTCTTGAGGACGACGGGCTTGTGTGAACACCTTTGAGTACCAGTGCAGTACCTTACGCCTCAGCGCATTATCTGCCATCCCCAGCCACCTTTTTCTTTTACTCTTCTCTTTTTTATCTTTCTGTACCCCTGTCCCAATCCCCTTTGTTGCTTATGGTCCTTCTTTCTGTGTTACCTTTGCGCTAAATTGTGATGAACGTGAAGTGTGAACACCAACTAGCCCAACTTTTAACTATATTAAAGTGCAGGGTAGCCAACCGGACACTTTCTGGTTAACCTCCCTGCCTTTCTGTTTCTTTCTTACCTCCTCCTCCTCCTTCACTGACATCACACAGTACAAGGGCCTGTAGGATTTGCCTCCATTAAAAGGGACTGCTGCAGCCAGAGTCAAACCCACGACTTTCAGGTCTGAAGTGGAGCATCATAATCACTACGCAACAGCAGTTGACGTATGTACAGTAGTTCAACAGCTTAAACAAAGACAAACGATTATCTGTTCCCTCATTTCGTGGTTTGTTGATTTCCTGGGGCTGTTAAATTGCTGTGTAATGGAGTACCCACCTGCCCAAACTTTCACGTTAATAGATGGTATGTATCCTGCCTTAAATTGACTTGCAGTCTCCATAGTGTGATCTATTGAACAACTGCCTACAAGATAAGCCCTCATCATGTTGCTGCCCATTTGTAAGTTCCATGGTCTTTATCAGTTCACGGCTTGCGATACTACATTTACTCATTTGGCTGATGCCATGTCATCTTTTCCATTATATATGGCTCTCTACCTTACTGGTGTTCCAGCCCAGGTGTGGCATTGCTTATAATTGCTTTCTTTTCTACGATGAGTTCTTGTGCAGCCAATCATGTATTGCTCCACCTCACTTTTCAGCTGCTGAATTTCAAATTCCACTGCCCCTGTAGTGGTACAGTGGTTATGGTGCTTGGCTACGGACTTAAAGTATGTCGAGTTCAGTCCCCGCCCCAGTGGTCACATTTCTGATGGTTTTGAAAAAGCTAGATACCTATATGTTGTGCATTGTCAGTGCATCTTAAAGTACTGCAACTAGCCAAAATTTTTGAAGCCTGCCTCAACACTGGGTGTCGTATATCATGGTTTTGGCATATGAGATCACCCCAGTTAATTTGACTTACTTTCAAAGCTGCTGTAAATTTGGTTTCTATGGGACGTACGTAAGAAACCGCCACTCAGAAGTGCTCTGCATGAATTGCCATCGATACTTCATGTCTACATGGTTAATGTGAGACAGTTATTTTGCAGCTTCCTCAGTTGGCAGTGTCCCAGATAAGTATACATATTTGTTGTGCCAGGTCCAGCAAAGTAAATCACGGAATATGCACTAGTGTGGAAGTGGTTGCATAAGAAAGCACACATTATGTGTACTGTTACTCATATGGAATAGCGTGCAACTAAAACATTCCAAGATACTTGGCCTATGACTCTACTGAAGGATCTGAACGAACAAAACTGGAAGGGACTAGAAAAACATGGTCCATTTGGGAAGAGTTTTTTTTGTACTGAGAGATGTCTAGGAGTGTTATAAGTCTAGCAAAAACAACCACATTACCCGTGGTTATTTCATTTAAGCAGCAGTTCTATTTAAGTGATTTCAATTTATTGAAATCTGCTGTAGCTTAAGTAAATACTTGGAATGTCTATGGTTGCAGTAACATAATGCAATGCTACACAATGATGCATCAATCGTAAGATTTTATACGCTTAAACGACTGCAAGTTTTGTGTATAACTAGGTGCTGTGGCATTGCTACATTCAGAATGTTCATTTCACTGTGCTTCCCAAAGTACACATAGCGCATACAGAGTGCGAGCTTTTACTAGGAAAATGCGCCGCATACAAGAGATATAGGATGGTCTGCAATGCCCGTCAATAATTCCTGCATCAAAATGAAACGTCACCGCCTTGCAGTATACATTTCTGCATTAACACGCTGACACATAGGCAAAATATCAACAGTTGTGTACATTTTCTGCTTTGCAGGTGTGCTAAGACATTGAATTTTGAAATGTCCATGTGTCACGCTTGAATAAAAAGTGGCGATCTGGCTTCTGCTCACTCACATCTATAGTTCTCTTTATTTCATTTGACAGGTTGACATAGGAGAAGGCGTAATGATTGACGAGGTTACCCTAACAAGAATCAAAACCGACAGCCGGAATTCTGGTTGCCGCTTTGCCCGGGGGCTCCTCCGGGCCCTTTTCACACCGGCGGAGCTAACAAACAAATCCCTTTTTGGGAAGAAGTCGAATTCACATAAGGACTCGGCGTTGAAAGAGGCTCTTGACGCACGCCGTGTCAACGCAGTTCTGGGTATGTATGCCAAGGCCCTCTGTGCATTCAAGGATATGTTAAACCAGATGTCTGATGCTCTTAACTGGTCCATCCATACCATTCCTGCAAAGACTTTACTTGTTCATAATACACTAATCATTGCTTTGCTAGTTAACAGGCTTGCAGATCACTTTTTGTATTACATTGTTCGGAAGCTTATGAAGGACCTGAAGACTGAATGGGTATAAAGCACAAATTCCGGGTGTTGCTCTTCCTCAGTTGTGTGGAAATAACCTTTCATTATCCTGTAAAACTAATGCAGCCACGTCTACAGTTGTGAAATGCAAATGTCCCACCTTATAGTCTGGTACCAGCAAAGGAGGCAAGAACAGGCCCGCCAAGATGGCCAAAGCTTGGTAGCTGATTGATTACTTCTTTGACGAAGAAAGTTTCTCTACTCAGTATGTGCTGTGCGAGGTCGCTACTTTTTGGTGCACAATATCGATCGGGTGCACACCTATTGGTCCAGGCTCTTGTTTGCCTTAGAGGTGCAGGTGCTGCTACCTACTGATGTATCTCACTACAGTTGTTACCCATGAGAGTTGACTGTTGAGGATGGCTGTAAATATGCATTGTTACCTTTATGAACACTTAAGGAAATGTTTGGTAAGCAGGGTTTAACATCTTAATGGAGATTCAGTAAACAGACGAGGATGCCGACCACAAGAGAATAAAAATGCATCAATGTTTCGGAACCCAGAACAGGAGCTTTGTTCACAATAGAAGCGAAGGAAGGAAGCTAGGCGTTTAAGTAGCCTAAATCACGAGACCTTGTCTAGGTGGCGAGCAGATTGCCGTCACGGCGGTTGAGCAAGCTTTTTCTTGTATGTATCTTGAGTGATTCTATATACAATCTGGAAGTTAGGTCCTTCTCAGTAGAGACGACACTTGCCTTGCCCCATTCTGTTTCATGTTTGAAGCTTGTGCATGTTCGGCGAGGGCGTTGGAAGATACTCTTTCATTTTTCACGTCGTTTCAGCAGTCTCCCAAAGTTGCATATTCACCGATGTAGGCACGATTTCAGCCCATGCATGGAACTTCGTAAACCACACCAGGAAAGCACTCTTTTTGTAATTTGACTTTCACATTCACAAGAATGTGTTTCAGCTTGCGTGTGGGTGAGCAACGTGAACATCGTACATCCACAGAACACAGGCCAAAGCCTCACGTACAGTATACTGGACCGTTTTGAACATTGCGGTGTGGCTGCAGAAGAGCGCTCCAACTTGTGTTCCACGGACACGAAGGAATCTGGGTAGCCACTTCCCGACGGGTCACAGTGCACACGTGGACCGTCAGCCGAAAGGTCAACAGACTTGGTACAAATCCTGTGGGCATGGTGCATTAAGGATGCCACAACGGACCTTTTATGTGCTGCAGGGTGTACTCAATTAAGGGTTAAATATCGGCCAGTGTGTGTGCTCTTTCTAAATACCGAAAAAGAAAGCCCAGTGCTGTCATGTTTCACCAGCACATCGAGGAAAGGCAACTCTCCATTATTTTCTTCAATAGTAAATTCAATGGATTCGTCAATGCAGGTTAGGTGCTTTGCAAACGGATCCAAATCCTCTTTCTTGATAATGCAGAAACAGTCATCAGTGTAACAAAGGAAAATCTTCGGGGCTGGAGTAACGGATGAGAGCGCTCGGCATTCCACAGACTCCATTGTCAGATTCGCGGCAAAGACTGAGATTGAAGCCCCCATGGCTGTGCCATGGACTTGTCTGTAACATTCACCCTTGAAAACAAAGTATGTGCTCGACAAGCAGAATTGTAGTAGTCTCACCAGGTCTCGCATGTTGATAGGCTTTCTTCTCACATTCCAGGGCCTCCTTGCACATACCTCAAGTGCAAAATCAGTAGGCACAGTGGTGAAGTGGCACTGTGTCAAACGGCACCACGACCTCACTATCATCTAAAGACAATTCCTTGGGTTTTTCAATGAAGTGGCTCGAGTTTTGGACGTGAGTGTGACTGACCGACCAGAGGAGACATCAGAAGATGCAAATAGCCAGAAAGCCTCTAGAGTGGAGAGCGGGTGAAGTCTACGAAGGGTTGTAACGGGACACCAGGCTTGTGGATTTTGGGAATGCCATAGAGCGCTGGGGGCAGAACCGTTCTGTCATAGTCGCCTCTGAAAATCATTCTGCAGTCTTGACGTTGGGTGTTTCTCAAGGTGAGTATATGTATCTTCATCAGAGTAGGACGAGCACCTTCTTGTCGTAATCACTGCGATGTCCTTATTATCATGGAGTCTCTTAATGGCGGCGTGTTGTTCTGGCATAAGCGGGGACTGATGTGCGCGTGGACGGATGTTCGAGAGAACACTTATGGCGCAGGTGCGTGCTTCATCCCGGCGGCATATAATCCAACAGTGCGGAACTGTATGTGTTGCACTTGGGCATAAACTTCAATGTTGGCCCTGCATCCGATGTAAAGGTTGTCTGCTGTGGAAAGGGCTATCAGTCCTGTGGAACTCTTCCACAGGGACGAACCGTGCACCCGCGCCATAAGTGTTCTTTCGAACATCCGTCCACGCACACGAGTCCCCGCTTACGCCAGAACAACGTGCCGCCATCAAAAGCATCCGTAATAATAAGGACATCGCAGTGATCCTTGCGGATAAGTGCAATGCTACATTCATAATGAACAAGAGTCATTACGGCAAGGTGCTCGTGCTGCTCCCTGATGAAGACACGTACACTTGCCTTGAGAAAGAACCAACGTCAAGACTGGAGAAGGATTTTCAGAAGCTACTATGCCACAACGGTTCCGCGCCAGCACTCCTACGGTGTTCCCAAAATCCACAAACCTGGTGTCCCATTGCGACCCATCGTAGAATTCACCCGCTCTCCACTCTACAGGCTTTCTGGCTGCTTCTGATGTCTCCTCTGGTCGGTCAGAGTCACACTCACGTACAGAACTCGAGCCACTTCATTGAAAAACCCAAGGAATTGTCTTTAGACGATAGTGAGGTCATGGTGCCGTTTGACACAGTGCCACTTCACCACTGTGCCTACTGATTTTGCACTTGAGGTATGTGCAAGGAGGCCCTGCAATGTGAGAAGAAAGCCTATCAACATGCCAGACCTGGTGAGACTACTACAATTCTGCTTGTCGAGCACATACTTCATTTTCAAGGGCGAATGTTACAGACAAGTCCATGGCACAGCCACGGGGGCTTCAATCTCAGTCTTTGGCGCCAATCTGACAATGGTGGTTGTGGAATGCCGAGCGCTCTCATCCGTTACTCCAGCCCCAAAGATTTTCCTTCGTTACGTTGATGACTGTTTTTGCATTATCAAGAAAGAGATTTTGGATCCGTTTGCAAACTGCCTAACTTGCGTTGACGAATCCATCGAATTTACAATTGAAGAAAATAATGGAGTTGCCTTTCCTCAATGAAACGTGACAGCATTGGGCTTTCTTTTTCGGTATTTAGAAAGAGCAGACACACCGGCCGATATTTAACCCTCAATTCGGTACACCCTGCAGCACACAAAAGGTCCGTGGTGGCATCCTTAATGCACCATGCCCACAGGATTTGTACCAAGTCTGTTGACTTTTCGGCTGACGGTCAACGCGTGCACTGTGACCCGTCGGGAAGTGGCTATCCGGATTCCTTCGTGTCCGTGGAACGCAAGTTGGAGCGCCCTTCTGCAGCCACACCGCAATGTTCAAAACGGTCCAGTATACTGTGCGTGAGGCTTTGGCCTGTGTTCTGTGGATGTATGATGTTGGCGTTGCTGATGTACCCACTCGCAAGCTTAAACACATTCTTGTCAATGTGAAAGACAAATTACGAAAAGAGTGCTTTCCTGGTGTGGTTTACGAAGTTACATGCATGGGCTGCAATCGTGCCTACATCGGTGAATCTGCAACTTCGGGTGACTGCTGAAACATGAAAAATGAAAGAGTATCTTCCAACGCCCTCGCCGAACATGCACAAGCTTCAAACATGAAACAGACTGGGGCAAGGCAAGTGTCGTCTCTACTGAGAAGGACCTAACTTCCGGATTGCATCTAGAATCACTCAAGATGGACACAAGAAAAAGCACGCTCAACTGCACAGACGGTAATTTGCCTGCCACCTATGCAAGATGTTGAGGTCGTGTGATTTAGGCTACTTAAACGCCTAGCTTCCTTCCTTCGCTTATATTTGAACAAGGCTCCTGTTCTGGGTGGCGAAACATCAATACATTTTATTCTCTTGTGGTCGGTGTCGTATCTTCACTCAATGATTGATCTCGACCAGACGGGTGTCCTTGGAAGCCTTGATTTCATCTTAATCGAGACTTTCTGTTTAGGTTACACGGTGAAGAATTTCACTGACGTGACCCCGCTGCACATCAAGAACACTCTTTCTTCGATGCTGGCGCGGGATTATTCTTCCAAGACGGAAGATTAAGACGCTCCGGGACCACAGGATGCTTGTGAATTAGCAAATCATAATATAATAAAAACATTATATATATATACACCTTTGCGTTGATTTTCCTTGCTCATGCACCTTCTAGGTTGCGCTGCCTGGTTGGACAACTTGTCCATACAAAGTGACACATGTCGCAACATGACTAGAGCATCTAAAGGCTTACATTGGTAGATTATTCAGTTTTTAAGGAACATGCTTGAGTACAAGTATACATCAGTTGTTTAAAAGATTTACTGAGGCCAATGTTAGCAGACGGGCACCATAAAGCCTACAAACATCCCTTTCACACCATGCTACTAGGGCATCAGAAAATATCTTCATAGGATGACGTTCCAAAGCCAACAGACGGCTTATGAACACGTGTCTGTTGAAAATTGTTGGCAGGGCGTCCACAGGAAATTGGTAGAGAAGTATCTAGGCTGTCTCTAGACACCCTGTAGGTCGTTGGTAGGCTCTAGTAACAATTGTATTCAGATGTTTCTAGGGTGTCAAAAGAAAAATGATTATAGGACGTTAATATGAAGCCAGCAGACACCCTAGAAACAGGTGTCTGTTGAAAGTTGGTGGCCAATTGTTGGCAGGGTGTCCACAGGAAGTTGGTAGAGAAGTATGTAGGCTGTTTCTAGACACCCTGTAGGTTGTTGGTAGGTTCTAGTAACAATTGTATTTAGATGTTTCTAGGGGGTCAAAAGAAAAAGGATTATAGGACGTTAATATCAAGTCAGCAGACACCCTAGAAACAGGTGTCTGTTGAAAGTTGGTGGCCAATTGCAGGCAGGGTGTCCACAGGAAGTTGGTAGAGAAGTATGTAGACTGTTTCTAGACACCCTGTAGGTTGTTGGTAGGTTCTAGTAACAATTGTATTTAGATGTTTCTAGGGGGTCAAAAGAAAAAGGATTATAGGACGTTAATATCAAGTCAGCAGACACCCTAGAAACAGGTGTCTGTTGAAAGTTGGTGGCCAATTGCAGGCAGGGTGTCCACAGGAAGTTGGTAGAGAAGTATGTAGACTGTTTCTAGACAGTCTGTTAGTTGTTGGTATGTTCTAGTAACAATTGTGTTTAGATGTTTCTAGTGTGTCAAAAGAAAAAGGATTATAGGACGTTAATATGAAGTCAGCAGACACCCTAGAAACAGGTGTCTGTTGAAAGTTGGTGGCCAATTGCAGGCAGGGTGTCCACAGGAAGTTGGTAGAGAAGTATGTAGACTGTTGCTAGACAGTCTGTTAGTTGTTGGTATGTTCTAGTAACAATTGTGTTTAGATGTTTCTAGTGTGTCAAAAGAAAAACGATTATAGGACGTTAATATGAAGTCAGCAGACACCCTAGAAACAGGTGTCTGTTGAAAGTTGGTGGCCAATTGCAGGCAGGGTGTCCACAGGAAGTTGGTAGAGAAGTATGTAGACTGTTGCTAGACAGTCTGTTAGTTGTTGGTATGTTCTAGTAACAATTGTCTGTAGACATTCAATTTAATGCTACTAGAAATTTTTGTAAGGGCAGTTTGCAAACCAAACGGGAATTCGTTCGTATTACCGTTACGTGTAGGAGCTAGTTGATCGCCGGTACTCATTAAACGTTGTGCACTAAAAAAGGAACTGACTACGACGACGACAATGATGATAATGATGATGATTATAAGCCCCAGTGCACCACAGTGCTGTCGACGTGCCTTAAGCCACGTTAGGTACACATCCGCACAAATACGTTGGTCATACATACTCGGAAAACATGGCTGTATTCCGAACAATTTGGCTTAGGCACTTTCTTCGGTGATTGGTTCGCATGACACAAGTTTCCACAATGCGTCAGATCGGCCGAATGTTCCTTTTTTTTTTTTCTTCTTCTTTTCTTCCCCCCACAGAATCGTATGACCGATAGTGTCAAACGCCTTTTCTTTTAATTTCCGGGAATAAGTCGACCACTATTCCGTAGTTATTCAAACAAGTGTCAATATAATTTGTTACATAAGTAAGTGCGGTGTTCGTATTTGTTTGGAAGCATTCCGTGTTGCTGTAGCATAGTAATGATGTATTTTATCAGAACCTTCGCAATTGGCATTACTACAAGCTCCTCGTACATTTTGCAGTCCCTCATCGTAATGAAATGGGTTGGTAGGCTCCTAAAAGGTCGTTTATTCTACTCTTAAAAATGGGAGGGATCCTAGCTTTCCTCGGCAGTTAGGGGTACTTTGCAGTGTAAAAAGGCGCAATCAGGCATTTGCACCATATAAGGACAAAGGAAATTTAGCCTGAATTTTACTGCGCCTAAGGATATGCCGTCTTCCCTTGACGCCTTTAAAGGTCACAATTAAAGGACGTCTTCTTCATCAGAAAAGCGCAGTAGATACAAACCAGCAATAAAACGTCGCACTGCCCTAAAAGACGGACGATGAACGACTCGCGACGGCGCCTTCCGCATTGCCCTTTCATACGCACGTAGTCGCTACTTTTACTTCCGCACAGTCACCGCACGGATAGAGAAACACTGTGAAAACCGCAGCACTTATCCGCAACGATCCACCGCGCGCCACTCGTACAGCGTAGGAGCAATCGCTTTTCCGTTCGTCGGCAGCTCGATGCCCAGGCATACAGCGGAACCACGCGTAGGCGGGCGCGCGCCTTCCGGCCTGGTGGGTCGCCTCCACCGCGGATGCCGCTTCCAGCCGAGCGAGACGCTCTTTACGCATGCGCATTCCACGTGCGCGAAGAGCCTGCTGGTAATTTCAATTACGGATGCTTGGCAGCCTTGCCGACGACGGCGGAAAGGAAACGCGGCCGAGCGTTCACGTTTACCGCAGTGTAATTAGAAGGATATTGGGCGCTACAGGTGTTCGCACAGCGTGAGAAGCACAGGTAGTTAAGGTTTGCGCTTCCTCGGTTTGGCCTGAATGTGTTGCGAAAAGAAACCAGAACAAATTGCGTTTATTTATTTATTTATTTATTTATTTATTTATTTATTTATTTATTTATTTATTCATTTATTTATTTAAACAGGTGCTGCAACCCACCGTAGTAGCTTAGCGGCGTTGATTTGCAAAGATCGAAGTTGCGGGATCTCCCCGCCACGGTGGTCTAGTGTTTATGGCACTCGGCTGCAGATCCGAAGATCGCGGAATCGAATCCCGGCCGCGGCGGCTGCATGCATTTCGATGGAGGCGAAATGTTGACGCCCGTGTGCTGGTACGATGTCAGTGCACGTTAAAGAACCCCAGGTGGTCGAAATTTCCGGAGCTCTCCACTACGGCGTCTCTCATAATCAGAAGTAGTTTTAGGACGTTAAACCCCACAAATAAATCATTCAAGTTGCGGGATCGAATCTCAACCACGGCGGCGGCATTTCTGTCGGAGCGAATGCAGGAAAAAAAGGAGTGCCTATTCTTTCTGTCAGAGGAATTGGTATAACACGAAAGTGCAATGCGTCTTCACATAAGCAGCTGAATGTTTATTGTGCATCGATATGAACTTGCCCATTGCTTTCAGTGTTTCGCTGGCACGGCACCGTTTGACGCGGATGAACCCACGTTCACGCGTCCCATCCATAACATCGATGACCGTGACCATCCCCTTGTGGTAATTAAGGTAGTTCACGTAATAACTGGACACAATCGATAGTAAATGCCGGGCGACAAAAGCATCAGTCATGTTTACTGACGCCACAATTACCCGTCGACGTCGTTACGGTACTTAAGAGCTTAAAGCAGCAGTTCTTCTTTTGCCATCATACTCGAATACTGTCATTTACAAACCGCAGATTGTTGGTGTTCTATAATGTAAATAATGTAATACAGTATAATGTAATGTAATATAATATAATTACCGTGGTTTCGCGTGCCGAAACCATGATAAGATTATGACGCAACCGTAGTGGGGGCAATTGAAATTTCGACTACTATGGTGTTTACCTTGCACCGACGTTGTACACTCTTAGCACGGTAACCTTTAGTTTATTTTATAGGTACACAAAAATGTGAAAATATGCTCCTTTATAAAGGTTAAAGTGCTTTTAACCTTTATAAAGGAGCATATTTTCACATTTTTGTGTACCTATAAAATAAACTAAAGGTTACCGTGCTAAGAGTGTACAGTACATGGCCCCGCAGCATTTCGCTACCACTGAAAATGCGAACGCAGCCGTCAAGCATTAAATCAGCGTCTTCAGGATTAGCAGCCGAGCACAATTGTTCACATTCTCCGTGTAAATGCTTCCATTTTAGACGTTTTGTTGCGTATGTAGCCTTACACCCTTCTTCGAGTTTCTAGGTTCGTTGTGAAAATTTCTCATATGTGTGCAACATATAACTATTTCAATAATTTAAATGCACCTTCTCGCAATTTTAAGTCAACTCTTCTACGAATGCATCGAATAATACTACTGTTAAGGTTGTTTTTGTTTTCCATTTGATGAAGGTTCCACTTCGACGAACGTCTCGCCGGACAATGATGATCTAGTGGGTCTTCACGCACGAATGCACCTTAGTTATTTCGCACTATCAAACATGTTACCTGCCGAACTCATACCACTCACTCTGCTGCTACGAAGTGGTTCAGAAGGCTTCCACAACATAAATCGCCTGTGCAGGGAACATAACTGCTGGTCGCTGCTCGAAGCTAAACATTTCGACAGCATTCACTGTCCGGTTGGGTAGGTTAATTATAGAGTAACCTTTCAGGATACAAGATTGGTGTATGCGGACAATAAAGTCTGCCTTCCTTGGACTCCTAAATTTCGAAATCGTTTGGTTGCTTGAGTGGGAGGGAAAATATGCTTCCTCGGACGCCCGGCCACCTGTATGGTATTCGAAGTGTCCGACGGAATATAGGGCTATGACCTGCAACGTACGCCAAGTATAATCATGTGCAAAGTTTGCTGTGTTGAAATATTCGATTACCTTCGACGTCTCATGCGACAGCTGTCACCACGGCGATCATGAACAGGGGTTTCGTGCAGCCCAAGTGCCTTTCAAGAATCGAATATGGAGAAGTTAGCGATAAGAGTAAAAGAAAAAAGAAAGATGTTCCATATATCGCACAAGTCGTATTTCAGAATTAGCGCACACTTTGATGCCCTCGGGGAGTCTTCACAAAGACCTAGTTTTCTGTATGTCCCTACAGAAGAGAATTTCATGACTCTGACCTTGCAAATCAGAGAGAATACGATTTTCACTACCTATTGTCAATAATGCCCCACGTCCTGCCCCGCTCACGGTGCAATACCGAAGCACCCCTCATGAAAGAAGGTAAGGCGTACAGACATGGAAACAAGGAGAGATAACCAGATGACACAAACGCTTTTCTGTTATGTCCGTGTCTTCGAGCCTCGAATCATTATTTCGCGATGAATCCCTACCAACATGCTTCACTTTCTTTCTATACAATCACAAGTTCTTTCACAGGACTTGGTGGCAGTTGGTCCCTCGATGGGACCACTCTTTTTCGTCTGTATCAGGGTCGGGGCCTGTGGCCTAACATGCCGCGACTTGGCGCCCTACAGCAATGCTCTGCTGAGTGATAGTTACTCAGGAAACGCGTGTTCCGAGAAGCAGGCGGCCAATGTATAGTTGTGTGAAGCCCACGAATGATATCGCTTACGTTTGGAGGCTGAACAAACCAGAAACGTTCTCGTCTATATTGGAGACGAAACAGCGGGTATGGCTAACTCCGTTTTGCTGAAGCTAAGTGGCCTTATCATGTGGTCCTGCGAAAAAAAAGCAGTTGATTAGAGATGCTACAACGTGCTCCTCTGCTGATGAGGGAAGCCCAATTGTCCATGTTTCATTGCACACATCCTACACCACAGCATAACCTGCAGCACAGCTAGCACACTACATGCCACCGCCGCGTGTCGCCAAGCAATCGTACACTACATCAACATTCGGCTGTGCTTTGTCCACTGCATCAGATCCCTAGATCACAAGTTCTGCACTGTTTACGAACATCGTGCGTCGCCTTCAACAACTGAGATGTGCGCCGATGCATTCGTTACTGCCTCGCCGATAGTACGGTGAATCGCTTGATCATTTTCTGTTAGTATGCCCAACTCTTTGCAGTCGTCTCTGCATGCTGTTGAACACGTTCCTGCTTAATCATCATCGAGCAACTTTGAATTAATTCTTGTATAGGGACGGTGGCGCATAAATTCCATATGAGGCCCAAAAAGATGTGCTGAAAGTCACGTCAGTCACCCGACTAAAGACTACGAAGTTATATGTACACTCCTTAGGATGTGGTGTCCTGCGGTTCGCCCTCATCTCTTCCATTCCTCTCCTCGTCTCCATCATCTGGGAGCAAATGCGCATAGTGCCCCCCTTAGGAGATAATTTGTAGCCCTCTTGTCTTCTTTTTCTTTCTGGTATTTTCTGCGTCACCCGGTCTCGCGACTATGCTGACAGCGGATGAAAAGAAACGGGCCTTTCGCGATGCGCCCGCATCTTTTTTATGTATGTAGAACAGGCCGCAGATACATATAGAACAGACTGGCACTTCTGCCTGTGCCAGGGTGAATGACTTAACCTGCCCATGACGTCTCGAAATCGACCTAAATACATCCCAGCAGCCGTGCGATGTATGCCGTGATGCAACATTGATGAATCGCGCGGTATTTCTGCGTAGTTGATGAAGGCAAAATGACGCTAGAGGTTACACAGTCCGCAAGAGAGGGTCGGTGGGTAATTTTGCGTCAGTTTAAACGTTAGCTCTCTGATAAATAAAGATATGTATGTGCTTTGCCATTGCCTTTGCCACACACACACACGCGTGCGCATATATATATATATATATATATATATATATATATATATATATATATATATATATATATATATATATATATATATATACTTACCTTTTTTCATGAGGGGTGCTTCTGTCAGCATAAATACTGAATTGATCAAAGACGGACGACACATTTTATTTGAAAATCTTGCGTCCCCCTTCACGACCTGTGTCAAGACATATAGTGTACCGCTCAGTTGGAAAAACGCTAATAGAATCCTAATCCACAAGAAAGGTGACGTAAAGGAGTTAAAAAATCACACACCAGTTAGCCTACTCTAGTAATATACAAGCGATTTACGAAAGTAATTTCTGCTTGGATAAGAGAAGCACTCGACTTTAACCAACCAAGAGAACAAGCTGGTTTTAGGAAAGGTTACTCAACAATTGACCAAAGCTATGCTGTGAACCTAATAATCGAGAAGTTCGCTGAATATAACAAACCTTTTTATATGGGCTTTATAGAGTACGAGAAAATATTTGACTCCATAGAAACAAAAGCAGTGCAAGAAGCCTTACGTCGACAAAGGGCACCTGACGTATGCGTGCAAACCCTAAATAACATATACAAAGATTGCACCCCAACACTACTCCTACATGACAGGAGCTGAAAAACTGCTGCTAAAAGAGGTGTCAGGGAAGGAGATACGATCTCCGCGATGCATGTTTGGAGGAAGTGTTCAAACGTCTAGACTGGGAAGAAAAGGGAATTGGAATAGACGCAGAATATCTCGGCAACTTAAGATTTCGAGAAGACATTGGGCTCTTTAGCAACGACGGTGACGAACTACAAAACATGATTTATGACCTAAACCGGGAAAGTATTAATGTAGGACTAAAAACGAATAAGCAAAAGACTAAAATTATGCTCAATAGTCTAGCTAAAGAATAGCAATTTAAAATTAGCAATGAACCCTTATAACGTGTCAATGAATACGTATACCTAAGACAGTATCTAGCAGGGACGCCTATCCGTGAAAAGGATATTCTCCATGGAATAAGGCCGGACTAGAACGCATTGTGCAGTCATTCCAAAATCATGACTGGAAACTCGGCGCGGTCATCAAGGGAAAAATATTTAATCCCTGCATTCTCCCAGTAGTGAACCTGGGCAGGACATGTCTAGAGGAGGACAGATAACAGGTGGACAGTAAGAGCGACGGAATCGATGGCAAGAGAGGGAAAACGCAGCAGAGGCAGTCAAAAGGTTACATGGAGCGATGAAATTAAGAAGATCGCGGGCGTAAAGTGGAACCAGCTCGCTCTAGGGTCGATCGATTGGAAATCTTTGGGAGAGGCCTTCGTCCTGCACCTGACCTAAAAAAAGGCTGATTATATATATATATATATATATATATATATATATATATATATATATATATATATATATATATATATATATAGGCATATACATATATCAGTCTGCTATCGAGGTTCCCGTGAGGGGGTCCTGAACCAGCCCTCGCGGTTGTTTTTGAAAACGCCTTGCTGTGTATTGAAGGCCCCTCAGAAATGCACAGCCAAAGAATTTTTCAATGAAGATTTGCTCGACGCGAAGGTACTGTGCTCCAAAAAACATACCTTAGTTCTTTCTCGACTCGGCAGAATAGACTTCTGGCTGGTGGCGGTGAGGGAGGTGCCCTGCTCACCGTGTTACCTGACAGGTCTTCAGTTCGATAACCGCGTGGATGACTGGGCGCACAACTTGGCGGGGCTGCCGTGTGTAGAGCTACTGTGTACAGTAATTCTACACACGGGAGCAACTGAGCAACTACACGTATTAACTGTATACAGTAACTCTACACCCGATGTGAGCAGGGCGCGCACACGGGCGCGGCGGGCGGCAGCGAACGGGTTAGGATACAGTATACTGCGTTATGGAATAACCATTTACGGACACTGTGCTGTCCGATGGGACAACAGATTAGATAGTATACTGCGTTCGATCTTTAAAAATATATCTTATGACCTCAACATGAATTCGGAGAGAGACATTTTCAAAATGCTGTTAATGCCGACTTTTAATGATCTTTTAATACAAACGGTGGTCCTAAAACATTTCTGGTCAAAAGAATTCTTGGTTCCTTATGTCCCTTCCCGCTCACTAAGGCCCAAAGTCCGTTATTGGAGACCAAGATGTTCAACAAGGTATGGAACTAGGACACGAGCACCCATTATGTTCCAACTTATTTCATTGTACTGCCCCCCAGCATTTTTCGCATAAAAACAAAATACAAATTAAAGAAACTGCTAAGGCGTATTTGTCTATATGTGTAATGTGCATCTGGTGTTCTTCCATATATGCACTCATTTGCAAGCATATTTCTGAGCAATTATTTAGTGTGGCACTTTGCTTGTGAAACATCGCTGTCTTTTTGCTGTTTGTTTCACTTTCAATTTTTGTAACTACTGTATAATGAGGATGATTACCTTTTCTATGCCCTGTTGCTGCTAATCTAATGTGCACGTTATTATGTTATATCATCTCTCTTGTGTCATTAACTACAATAATGTAACGCGTGCGGTTTTGTTTTCTGTCTGCCAGGCTCGGCCGCTCAAGCCTCCAATTAGCTTTGGCAGGCCTAGCCATATTTACTGCTTTATTTGAAGAAATAAAAGGCATTATTATTATTATTATTATTTATGTCAGCTATCGGCCAATAGCAGCAATCTGTTCTACGACGAAATAAAGCAGCTGCAAGTGGATTGAGGAGCAGCCTCTTTTTAATAACAAGGCTCCTAAGTGATAAAATTTGTGGACTCCTTGTGGACGCTACGTGCCGCGCACGACTTACGAAATTTGGCTGAGCTCCTCATTCCAGTGTACGCTAGCTGTACAATGTGTTTTCATCGATGCCGGGCTGTTGAGTGAGGGCCCTTTTAATCAAAGTATGAGACAGCTTGTATTTCAAGTTCCTTTAATTACTGTCATCTGCAGTACTTAAACCAGGCTGATACTCTAATAAATGGGTTTCGCAATGCCTTATTTCTCACAGATTTAAAACATTATGCCATGCTTATTATTCCTTCTGTATACCAGCGCACACAGAGAGAGAGAGCATGCTATTAAAGCACGTGTACAGCGAAACGGTATCGGCAGCGCAGCTTTGAGTTTTCAAGTGCAAGTACGCCGGTGTACTGCACTAACACGCAGCTGCATTAGAAGCGCAATTGGCAAC
Organism: Hyalomma asiaticum; assembly: GCA_013339685.2. Taxonomy (NCBI): domain Eukaryota; kingdom Metazoa; phylum Arthropoda; class Arachnida; order Ixodida; family Ixodidae; genus Hyalomma; species Hyalomma asiaticum. The sequence continues at coordinate 84,344,919 of CM023481.1, read as the reverse complement.
CTGGAAGACTGCGGAAAGGAAGCATGACTCGCCTCGCCATGTTATGGAAATAGGCTTCCAATGCATACGCATAGCAAGTGCGCTCATGCTCTATTTGGCGTGCAGCTTTGTCTGCTCGCTCGTACGGGAAGCTCTCCGTTCCACCTTCACAGTGTTCCTCCAATAACATGCCTTCACGTAATACCAACCACATTCCGGACATCTCGCTGTTGTCAATTTTCGATCGTTCGTCATCCAAAGCTTACGAAAGGACGAATTACAGGTGCTGGGTTATAATATAGCACACGCAATATTTTTTTTTCAGACGTGCCCTTAATCCATCGGGTTTTGATGCCCGCTGGGGTAGGTTTCGGATGTATTCATAAGCACAAGCGTGGTTTTCTCATGCGAGACTCAATTAGTGTAGTTTACTAGACGGTCGCGCAGTTGCCTCAAATAATTTCTGTAGTTACCTTTCTGTGCATTAAACCGGCTGCATATTTGTAGGCTTTGTAAACATATACGAAACAGCAATCATTGCACGGGCACTCGATCGACGCAACCAAGCGCACCTTGATAAAGAGATCTTGCACGATATTATTTCCTTTCTATAAAGCTAGAGTCAAGCTGCATGCTTTCGGTGCATATAATACGAAGTCACACGGCGCCGCGGCTATAAAGCCCCAGGAATTATTACTTCCCAAAACTACGATATGATTATGACAGTATAGTGTAGGACTCCGGAAATCTGGACCACCTTAGGTTCTTTAACGCGCACCGTCATTGCACAGGAAACGGGCACGCCGGAGTACCGTGGTCCAGTGGTGTGATCGATACGTTGGCTTTCCGTGCGCGCATACCCTGGTTCGATTCCCGAGTTGTTATTCCTTGGGTACAAATGCCATGTGTGGGATTGCATGCTTTGATTTCTGTGTGCTAGTGTGTTCCCGTTATATCGGGTAGTGAAAATTGCTGGTTCATGTAAGCGCTGCAATTAAGATTTTATTCCGCAGCCGCATAATTTCAGGCCGCCTGCCTGGCTTCCTGCGTTGATATTGATACGTTCTTTAGTCCAGTGTCGTTCTCCAACAGACAATGAGATTAGAGCTCCAAAGACATCGGCAGCCAACTGAAAGAAGCACGAGCAGGTAAGGTGTATTAATTACTCATTCGCATAACAAAAGGTAGTGCTGCGTTGTAAGTATGGATCACTCCAAATGTTCCTTTGTCATTCACGTTAAGTATTTCGTTTACGAAGTTTTCATCTCGAAGGAACTAAACGCATGCTCAGAAGCCCACGTGATATTTTACAGCGTAAGCTGTTATGAGATCACAACAAGGGCCGTTTTTGCGCCGTAGTTGTCCGCCGCCGCTGCCGGTGTCCGTAACCGGCGGCGGCGGCCCGTCATCGTTATTACGAACTTCCTCGTGAAGCAGTTTTGTCGTATCGTGCCATGGGTCGCGACAGGCGACGTGCGCAGCCCCGACAGCAACCTGACTTGACCCTTCGATATACCTGATGAAGCCTCCTCGCAAGGTGCGGACCGCTGCTGAAGAAGTGAATCGCAGAGTTACGCGCGCAGCTGTAGCAAGGCAACGTCAGGCACAACACACCGCTGTACAGAGAAAAGCCCAAACAACAAAGTTATGGCGCAGGGGATGCCTACCACCTGTACTTCAATCAATCAATCAATCAATCAATCAATCAATCAATCAATCAATCAATCAATTTATCAATCAATCAATCAGGATTTATTTTCAGCTACAAAAACACTCAATGAAGCTTGGTGGGTACAGACAAAAAAGCCGTAGATCAGGCTTGACAGGGTCCGTACCGCCGGGCTTGGCAAACATGGCATACAGAGTGTACAGAAGGGCAAAACGGGCACATGGCAGTTCTCTTCACTAGAGCATCATAAATAAACTAGTAACTGAAAAAAAGGCAATGTCGTAGGTCTGTACACAGCAGCGAACACAATAAAAGAAGAGAAAAAGGCACTGGCACAGAAGATTGAGATGCACTCGATACACATACCTTTATCATCACACAGATGCGAATTAAGTATGCGAAAGTGTTACGTATGTTACTCGGAATTATTAAGTAGCAACGGTAACTGGTATTTTAACATCTGAGTTCCGTAACTTGTTCGCGTTCTGGGCAACCTCTAGCCTGCACGGACCCTTAAATTGCGCACATGTTCAGCGCGACTTATTCCAGACAATTCTGTGAAAAATATGTCGTTATTTTTCGTAGCCGATGTGTAGCGTTTGTTTAAGGTTGTGCGATAGAGTTCATTCACTGGAAATAAGTTCAGAGCCTTGAAAATTGGTTCCGTGTGTGCGTCGCATGCGGCACTAACGGTGTTTCGAATGGCTTTCTTTTGAAGTTTGTGTAATGTCTGGATGTTGGTTTTGGTAGTAGTGCCCCAGACTAAGTAACAATAAGATAAGTTTGACAAAAGCAACGACTTGCAAATTAACAACTTTATGTTCTGTGGCAGGACAGGACTTAATAAAATTTGCATAATATTCCTACAGTTTTTGAAAGTTATTTAAGGTGGCATTCAATTGATCTGGGCACTAGTTTCCCCAAGCGTTTGCAATGGCCTCTAAGAAGGTCTCTCCTCCAGCTTACGCTGTCACTGTCCTGCGATTCCGCGCATGCCTGGCTCTCTTTTATTACTCGGGCTGTGCTGTGTTTCTTGCAGAATATTGATACGTTCTTTGTTAGTGATTCCTACATTTATTTAAGGATGTACTTAATCCAACGGGGTGCGCTGTTAGCAAGACCCGCATGTCTATGTAGTTCCCGTCAGTGGTGAGTGAGGGGTGGAATAAAAGACGTGAAATGCAAATTACCTGCCTATGTATTAACATAATGACAGGTGGAACCGAAAAGATTATAGCTATAGCCGAAGAGGCATTCAAAGAACTTTATTGATCAAGGCCCTGAGAAGCCCTGCCCTAGGGCCAGAAACAAGAAAACAGAAGAGCGACAAAGTCTCAGAAGCCCCCGCACTTTGAAACTTTCCCTGCCGTATGAATGCTTCCACCCTTTTCATTCACACAGATAGCTTTAGGCAAGTAAATATTCACTTCTTCAAACAAACACTCAGTTAGATGGCGGAGGGAGATTTCCGTTAAAAGGAGTAAATAGGCCGTTCTAAGCACGGCGTCCAATGTGGAGCTACCCAATGGGCTTTTATTTTTCTTGAATGTAGAATTGAATGCGTCGGCACGCAAGGCTCGTATACCACGTGAAGCCCGGGAAAGCGAATGATGAGCGGAGCCCTTGGCCGTTTTTCGCTCGTCCGCACAGAGATGGTTGTCCCGGTACTGGTAAGAAACTCCATGTGTCGATTTTTTCAAGGTGCTTTAGTTGAACTGACTGGGACGCGCCTCCATAGTGACAACAGCCCTGGGGCTGGGGCAAAAGCAGCAGCTTATGGCATTACCTCCCTTAAGCCTGCTGCATGTGCCTACGTGCGTGCGTCCGCGTTCGTAATGCTTGGCGAAGTGAACGTCTTTCTAATCCGATTCTCGTTAAAAATGTTCGGTGATTCCCAGATAGTTTCCAATAAACAACTACAGCTGGATCGCTACGCAATCAAAAAGTTACGTACTCAGGAATAACTAAAATTTCGATCCTACCGAACATCGTCCACCCCACCGGAAAGCCTCCTTTGGAGATGATGCGAGCGAGGTGATTCATTCATTCATTCTCTACATTGGCATTTCGTCATTACATGAATGTGGCGGTGCTATGCAAACCGAACACGAAATTAAAACTTATTTTAGTGTGCCATGAAGAAAAAATGAAATAGTCCAAATCTAATGGTTCGTCATAATCTCATTAGACAACCAGTGTACTTTAGATTCTTCACAGCTACATACATAGAACCCCACCATAAAAGTACCGTACCATGAATGCTTTCAATTGATTAGACGTTAAATAAAAGCATATATCTGTAACTGTCAATTAGACTGGTAAAACGCTGAAAAGGTTGCTAATATGGAGTGAACAATTTCGCGATAGGAAATTCTGACAACGCAGAGGGGAATCTTGTTCCGGTTACTCATTAATGGCATCAGTGAGCCACAAACTATACGAATGTAAATCCAAAGGTCTATTTATAGATTTTTAATGTGAAATGCATGTTTGTTACACAACTGGTACACTTAACTTTCCGTTTGCGCATCGGAAGCAAGGTACCGTGACTACATCTTGAAAATACTAAAATTGAAAGTGCCAAAACTGCTGCACTTGTACCAGATTTGCAGCAAAGTTGCCGCCGACATATCTGGAGTATTCTCGGTGCTCCTAGAAAATGTTTCTCTAGGGGCGTTCTTTAGATGTATTTTGCATATATAGGTAATCTTCTTCCGGTGATGTTCAAGTTCGTACAATGTACCTCCTGCGTAGTTCGATGCGAATTCTTAAATTCTCGCCGTACTTCTCCTTATAATTATCCGACACAATTTCCAGTTTTAAACAAAAAAAGTAGCGTTACTGCAACGACACGTTTCAATGTTAGGACGCGGGTTCGATTCCGGCAGCGGCGGTCGCATTTTTCGACGGAGGAGAAAAGGCTACAGGCCCGTGTACCGTGCGCTTTCAGTGCAACTCAAAGGACCTCAGGTAGTCAAAACTTCCGGAGCCCTCCGCTATGGCGTTCCTCTCCTTTCTACTCTTTCACTCCCTTTCCCCTACACCCAGGCGCGAACCGCACTGCCGCAAGGGCTGCAGACAATGGCGCTCTTTCATTAACCGAACCGCAATTATTGTTGCTGCTAAGTGTAACTGGAACGCGTTCCTTTCGCATTAAGGGAACTTGCATCGGGAACACGTTGCAAAATCTGGAAGGAGCGAGGAGCAGCTTTCGTTTCTCTTTTGGAAGAACGTGCACAACGCTGCCCGACTCCTTCTCATAATTGTTTACTTTCGGATGATTGTGTGATTTTTCGTAGAATATCGGGTAGCTCTGACACTTTCGTTAAACAAATCGAAGCTGAGAATCCAAACATGAGTAGCGTACACCGCATTCCCACAATTTGCTCTGATTTTGCAGTAAGTACTTTCTAATTTCCTAGCGCTCAACTTACACATTGTATCCAAGGCGACCTTAGCATAACGCCATGCGTTCACTTCGCTGCACTTTTCAGTTCTTTCTTTAAGGCGTCCATTTTCGTTATTTCTAAGCGTGCATTGATCAAGTAGTTGGTATTAACCTCGCCTTTTCCTTACTTCTCTCTCCTTCTCTGATCTCAATCCCCGTAAAAATATCCTGCCCTGCCCCAGCACCGTCTGCATGCGCAATAATTCGGGTCCTAAAGGTAAAGCAAGTTAAATGGAGTGAACACAACAGGCTGACTACTTCTCAGTGTTCACGAACAATGCACGAGGAAAAAAACGACGCAAAGGAATATCGGCCAACAGGGTTCGATAAGCAGGTTATGTAAGTACGTACCAGAAGTAATTATCACGCTGAACTATATTTGCAAACGCGCGTACGTACTCAAAATATTGTTGCGGCTATAATGGGAGAACCGCTACCCGACTGCCCACGTTCGCGCATTAAACACCGTCGAAAAAATATCACTACAAGGATTTTTTTCAGACCATTCACGTCATCGGCAATACACTTCAACAATTTTCCAGCCTGTTCCTCTTCTGAACTCTCTCAGCACAGTCCCTGATCTTTTTCTGCCATAGATCACAAGAGGTATATAGAAATGCCCATTCAGAGATAACGCTTCTCACAATTCCAAAGAAGGCGAGCGCCTCTCCTCAGAAGGCTGCAGGCTGCGAAAAACAGCCGACGGAATGTGCTTACACCACGTGATGGCGGTGATAATCGGACGCTGGAGTGCTTATATTCTCGCCTTATCGGCATGAGAAACGTAAGCTTGGGAGCGACGGATATTGCGCATTGTACGCGGTCAATAGTTGCGCATCTATGTATTCCTGGAACTCACGGCACTGGTGCGTGCTCCGCTTCGAGCCACCGATAAGGGCTCAATGCCCTCTATGGAGTTTGCAGCTGAGAATCGAGACACCATGCGCGCGCGAACGGATCATTCTGGGAAGCACTTGAGGCGCGGGCAATTCGGTGATATTGGGCCCCGGCGCTTCGGCGAATCGATGTCGCCTACACCGTTAAATTTAACGCACGCACTATTGTGCAAGAAAACATGCATGATCCACACGCACTCAAGAGATATACTCTAGGTGTTTGTCCTCTGGGTTCCCTAAAATCCAGTTTGCCAAACAGCGCCAACTTAGGCGAAGGGCACGCTTTACTAACCGATTGTCAGACTGACCCCTGATCATTGGAGACCTGTTAGGTCATAACAAGTCTCGAATCATCATCATCATCATCATCATCATCATATTGTTAGGTTATAACAAGTCTAGGTTATAGAGTGCACATGAAAACTTTGTGTACGAACAAATTATTAGCATGTTGAAAGTGGTTACGTCGTAGCTTCAAGCATGTCCATCACTACATCACCATGGTCTCTACACAGCCCGCCCGGTGAATTTCAGTCTCACGCACTGACCTCAAAACGTTTCGCAGAAAGCTAAATGACCACTTTTTGTATACCTCTCAACGGACACTGGCGCGCTAGGTGTGAATTCGAAACTAAGTCGCGCACATCGCTTTCCCACTAGCTACTGCGACTCTACATTAACTACTGGAAAATTTCCTAGCACTAAACTTACATTCCATATCCGACGTGAGCTCATCCGAACGTCATGTGCTCATGCTTCGCTGCTATTATCTCTTTTATTCTGTAATATACATATCTTGGTTACCTTTATGCGTAAATTAGTCGAGTAGTTGGTCTTTATCCGCAAACAAATCCCCTCTCCTCCTCCCGCCCCTGTCTATGCAATATTTTTCTGGTTATTGAGAAAGTAAGAGGCTCTTGTTTGTAAATAGCACTATTTTCATTAGCAGATCTGTTCCGTGGTGGGTTAAGTTTCGTACAAGCCTCCTTCACATTCCTGTGAAATTCCGTTAAGTTCGGAGCACCCATCATAGCGCTGCGCCAAGTTCCACAGTCCATCAGTAGAGGAGATCGCTGCCTGCGAATCGCCATTTCACAGCAACACCAACTCACATCAACGGTCTTGATTTCGGGGGCCTTCGGTGACGAATGATGATGCCAGTGCGTTGACGGTTGTTTTGTTATTGCCTTAGCGTAGGACGTCCACGTGTAGGACATCCGCAGGGCATTCTTGACAGCTACAGGAAATGGTGAAAGCTACCCATGTCTGTTTTGCCGATTCTGTTTCGAAAGGGCTCGTTAGCTATGGTATTCTTTCTTGGCCGGTGAGCAGTTTCGGCACCCACGTTCTCAAAATTAATTGAACCACAACGTCTCCTTTCTAGTCGTGTAAGTAAAGCATTGCCCAAAAAGAGTGAATCTATTCGTCTGAATATTAATCTGCTATCGTCGATTAACGTGCAGTTCTTGGTTCCCCTCAACAACATGGTGGCTCCGAAAAATGGGCCTATAGCATCGCGTTGTTCTTCAGATGCAAATTCGCGGCCATTTTTGAAATCCCCACGTGATAGCCTAGTGTCTTCTTTACACAATAGTGCCAGACAATAACTACAAATGTCCATGAATTCCTGCAGGTCATGATCTTTGTGCACACATTTTTGCATGCGAAAACGCCACGAGTGGCGACAGTGGCAATTTTTGTGGGCATTGTTACCTGCCTTTTGCTTTAAGCAAATAACTACTAGATCTAAACGACGACGTCAGTAGCTTTCGAAACGTTCATTAGATAGGCTGCACACGTGGAACTTTGTTCTGACTCGCCAATAGTTAAATATAAGCAAGCGGCGCTCACATTTTGGATAGCTGCTGTATATACAAAGTGTCGTAACTATCATGCACCAAAACTTAAAAAAAATGCCCAAGAGCCCTGGGAAAATTATACCTCATCTGCATACTTGCAGAAGCCGTGTGCACTTGCAGCTAGTATATTTCGCATCTCTGATTGTCAATTATTTGTATTAATTGGTCAACCTTTTAAATATTGCTTTAATCGCCTATTAGTTCATTATAAAGTTGTAGACCGGCTCAAATAACCACAGAACCAAGCGTTACTTTCATTGCGAAATTTGTCATGGTGTCTTTTATTAAGAAAAAACTGAACTTTCCCTGAAATACTCCAACTACGAAATTAACGCGCGCTCGCGTACCGCTGCTCCAGGGCTCCCAAGCGATACTTGATACATGGAAGCACAGGCCTATCTTATCGCACTGCCAGTAAAGACGTGAAACCTATCGAACCACCCTACATGGCGAAGCCACGTACGCTCAGGCGATAAACGCATGCAGCTCTGCATCCATCATATGTCGTTTCGGAGCGCTGGAACAACGGCGCGCATGCACGCGCCTATTTCATATATAACATGTTTGGCGGGCTTTGTTTTTCCTCGAAAAAAAAATAACACATAAATTTCAGCACGACACAAATGCTTGATTTCGAAGTTACCTGAAACAGCCAGCAACATTATAATGGACGTGATAGTAAATAAAGCAATATTTAAGAAGTTGACTAACCAAAAGAAATTAATTATTTTAAAGGTAGTCGAGAAAAGGGGGAAAAACTCATTGCAAGTTCACAGGACTACTTTATACAGTTCAGAAAATTTATCTAGAGCTCCTTGCTTTTTAAAGAGTCTTGGCGCATGATAGTTTGCACTATCTATCTATCTATCTATCTATCTATCTATCTATCTATCTATCTATCTATCTATCTATCTATCTATCTATCTATCTATCTATCTATCTTGAACAATATTGCTGGCTATTACGTTTACCGCTACGGTGGTCTAGTGGCTATGGAACTCGGCTGCTGATCCGAACGTCGCGGGATGGAATCGCGGCCGCGGCGGCTGCATTTCGATGGGAGCGAAATGTTGAGGCCCGTGCGCTCTGCGATATCAGCGCACGTTAAAGAACCCCGGGCAATTGGCGGCGGAACTTTTCTTGCGCTGGGTGAGAGAAAAGTGGCCACCAATCATCATCACGATCATTTCTCTTTCAGTGCCCAACCTTAATAAGTACAGACGGATCAACTCATGCAAGTAACGACGATATGAACGAATTCCAATTTCGTTTGCTAGCTGCGACAAACAATTAACAACCTAGTGTCAGGTGTCCTTAATGTTTGACTAATATCGCCAGACGGTCCTTATGACATGATTCAGTTTATCTACGGTAAACGAGGACGTTTAAGAGATTGAACGTAAGAGAGCTGACAGTGAGAAATATAGATCAGTGACGAAGTATATGCCTGGCCTTGAGGTATACTCTTGAGAGCAACAGAAAAGGAAATTATGCGAAAAAGACGTGAGTGCATATAAGTGTGAAAAAGAGGAAATGAGCTTGTTCGCCCTCCGGTGCTAGAATCTACTTCAGCAACGAAAATAACATATCCCAAACGACGGTATATGGAGTGGTATATGACGCACCAGAAATTAAGGACATTGAAGGGCGTTAGAAATTGCTAGGCCAGGAACAGCAAACAGCCGTAAGTTGTAAGGATGCCCATGGAAGTTACAGGTGAAAATTCGTTGTAGACTCCGTACGATTGCAGAAATAATGCCTCTACGCGAATGAGAAAATGAGGTTCACGTACTCACAAACACAGCATATCGCATCATACATACTTTCCAAACAAAGAAATAATAATGTTGTGATGTGAGGTCTAACGTCCCAAAACCAGCTCTGATTATGACAGACGCCGTAGTGGAGGTCTCCGGAAATTTTGACCACTTGGGTTCTTTAACGTGCACTGACATCGCACAGCACACGGGCCTAAACATTTCGCCTCCATCGAAATGCAGCCGCCGCAGCAGGGATTCCATCCCGCGACCCTCGGATCAGCAGCCGAGTACCATAGCCACTAGACCACCATGGCGGGGCAAATAAATAATGATGAATACTATAACGATACCATGGACAGGTGGGGCGACTGGTATGCTGGTATGCGTCTTCACACTGAACCAGCGCGAAGAAGACGATGACGAAACGAGTAAACTGCATCACGGTGCCGAATGCCTATAGTCTCCGCGGTTCGGTTCTTACAACAAACGCTCAAAGTTAGTGTTAGATCACCATGCAAGTGAAAAAGCACTAAATGCGACAGCGTTTCCTGTGGCATTATGCTTCAAAAGCATGTATTCAGACGTGCAGGGGCCCCATATTTTTGAGCCGAGAGGGCCCGGGCCCGATGCTTATGGAAGGAGGACTGGCCAGCGTGCAACGCGATCTCGAATGCAGTCGTAACGTGTGCGGCAACATAGAATGGAAACGTATCTGCTACGACAAATAAAAAAAACAAGCAGTCATTGCTGCTTCGCTTAATCGTTAATGAAATTCAATACACCTAGGACAAGGTCCTCACAAATTGATTGATTTCAGGCGTTTTACGTCCCAAAATTATGCAACCTGATTACGAGGCACGCCGCAGTGGAGGGCTCCAGAAATTTCGACCACCTGAGTTCCTTAACGCGCACTCACATCGCACAAAACACGGGCCTCTACATTTCGCCTCCATTGAAATTCAACCGCCGCGGCCTTCGAATCAGCAGCTGAGGGCCATAAGCACTAGACAATCGTGGCGGGGCGTTCACAAATTATTGTGCAGAAACAAATTGCTGGATTCTTTGTTCTGTCGAGAGTGTCGTTTCTGCATTATTTATCGTGCAGCACTGAAGTTGTTCTTGCTACTGTCACTTAATTGTAGCTGGAATTGCTGAGACCCTTGTTGCAAGTTTGTAAAGTCTCGAATAATTGTTTTCCTTCCCTTTCCGAAACTCCTAAAGCTCACATTCGGAGCACGCAGTTAAAGACTCAGCGTAGCAGGTGCTTGTTAATTTCATTCTTGTCATGCGCTGTGCTGTCATCAATGTCGCACGCCTCGTTGAACGGTATCATGCAATTTCTGCCACGTTCAGCGCGGCAAGCTGCAACGTTGGACGTACGTCTGCTTGTGTATGTAGAGTCTTCAAAATGTTCCAGGAAAGTTATCAGATCCCTTATCGCATTTTTCTTAATCGTTTCTGCGGCGGCAGGATTCCTTGTTTCAAACAGCGCTTCTACGTCTTCGAATTGCCCGAACACGCATCTGAGCATCACCAATTTCGAGTTGCTTCGTGTTTGAAGCTCCTACAACATATCACTGCTAAGTCGACTCGCTAATCCACATTGTTTGGGAAATCTGACGATGAATTTTACATTCCGCAAATTGTCGTAGGCCGAAGTGGCCCCTGCTACAATGAATTGACGATTTGCAAAAGAGTGCGTGCTCGCTGCCGAGCAGCGCCCGAAACACTTCGTGATTAGAAAGCGGTGCCGGAGCTGTCCACGGGCATGCATTGCCCACTGCTGCTACTTTCGTTTTCCGATGGCCTTTTCAGAGGGGTTTCTCTCTGCGTGCCTTTGTGGACATCATAGGGGAAGACGAACATCTTCCTTTCGGGGGCTGATAGACGGCAGATTTTTCGCACTTTTGACCATCGATGGACCCCATTTGGTGATAGCTCTATTCTAGCACGCACATCGGTCGCCAGACGGTCAAATGTGACGCGTGGAAGTGTCATGTGGCTGGGCCTTGAAGAAGGGAGAGTTAATTCGTAGAAAAAATATACAACAAGCGTCGCATGCGAGTGCGTCTGAGCCGCGTGACGGCTTCATCGTTCGGTGGCTAATCGCGGGCCCCGGCTTTTCGTCGCTGCGGTTTCCGCGCAAACGGCACGTACGATAGCTCCATTGCTTTTGCGCCATGATTTGCCATCACCTCACTAAATTACTAAACGTTTCTGAGAGTGTAGCATTGCTAGCGTAGTCATCGTGTCACACAGGCCTTTGTCGCCTTTGATTTCTATGTCACGCTCGGTCGCGCGTTCGGCATATCACCGGAGGCCCGTGCTCAACATTAAAAAGGTCTGTCAGATCATTGATGAGATGTGCAGCGGCATAATATTCTATTGTTTAGGAAATGCGACATATACAGGTTCTGTCGGGGTCGAAAAGGGTCTGTTTGGCGCCTGTATACGACTTGGCAGAAGCAGTGTGCAAGCAGGATAGTTATATATCGATCTAGAGCTCTGCAGGTAGTGTATATGAGCATGGAGACAGCTTCTTTTCATAAGCGATATAATGTGGTAACGCAGGAGGCCATTGGGAGCATTGCAAAAAAAAAAGAGAATACCCGTAATAAAATGTGCCATTTTTCTTTCGGTTTCCATGGGGAACTGCCGCTCCAGGTGCCTGCTACAGCTCCGATCCACGCTGCTCTTTTTGTGCGGCCTCTTCTTGCTCAGATATTTAAGAAAAGCTATAACCTCCTTGTTTCTATCAAAAATAATTCTCACAGCCTCAAGCAACGCGTTGTTGAAAACGCAGCCGCAACGTCAGACGCCTCGTTGCATTTCTGAGCCTACCCGGCCACGGAGGACGGCCGGGTAGGCTAAGATCCGGGAAGCGGGCGGATCTAACCAAGCAGAGGGCGTGCCAGCGAGAGGTTTGCCGCGCATGCGCACGGGTATTTTTCTTTTTTTTTCACACCCTCAATTGTTCGGCAAAAGTGTTGCGGAGGAATTTACCAAATGTTAATAAATGGGCGCGGAGGAAGTTCAGCCAATGGGCGTCACAGTTCGATGAATGACAGGGCTGCAAAACGCGAATAACATTCGGGCCCTGATCTGTGGCAAATACAGCCATGACATGGGCACCGCTGCTAACGCCGATTTCGGAGCGTGGCGCTATAGCGAAAATTCCTACTACACCGTCGCAATCAAGGCCGTAGGCAGGAAAATTTTTTTTTGGAGGTGGGGAACAGGGCGGCGTTTGCTGAGGGCCTTCACTGTTTGAGAAAGCATATCGATTTTCATTATTTATTTTCTGCGAAAATCGCAGTAGGTAGAATACGTGAATTTTGAAACGCAACGTTATTGATAGGCCTGAATTTTTTGTTGTTAGCACTAAAGAATGCTACCACCACTAACCATCAACCAAAATTTCGGGAGGGGCCCGGAACCCTAGGGCACCTGCCTGGCTACGGGCCGGGCACTTTCCGCATGTCGTTGCGTTCCGGATGTTGGGAAGCCACTTCTATACAGCGCATGCAACTTCCTCTCTTCATCAATGTAAAGTGCGGTAGCGCTTGTGGAAACCATATTTCTATAATCATCTCTCCACATGTCCTTCGTTATGGCGCATCGGCTCTCGTTGATGGCTGACACAATTTCGAGCACGAGGTGACCGTCTGTACTATGTTAGCGCACCGTGTTTGCGGTCGGTGCTTGCCGTGATGGTGAAGTTGCTGCTGTATTTCTTCAATTATGAAACACCACACCCGCTTCTTTGATGTCAGATGCTCCGCTGTTCCAACTTCGTGCAAAGGGGAAGGCCGTACTAAGCCTTACAGAGCAATTCACAACTACCAAAACTACCCTACCACTCCATTCAAAACACTGCACAACTACTACCACTATACTCGCTAACCTTCTCTGGCCACACATCTCAACCATTGATTAAAAAAAACCGGATTCATGTCGGGGCCAGGAAGAAAATGTGACCAAATTAAGGGGGGACGTGGCAATGAAAACTATCTTTGTTATTTATGGGTATAAACTTATGAAATTTGGCACACTGATGTAGTTTGTTATAGTGGTATCTTAAATAAAATCGGTTTTAAGCTACCTATCATAGTTTCTGAGTTACATCACTTTATAGACCCTTATAGTCACCCCTAATTAATCGGTTAATTAAATAAAATTTCAGTACTATTTTTACTTAAGCATATACACTAAGGCCCACTGTGTGCCGTAAAGCCGTTCGTTAATTTCTTTTATGTCCAAATGAGTAGAGAAAAAATTTTTGAAATGTCCTCCATATATTTTCTTACTAACAACTTTTGCATAAATACAATTATAAAAGTTCGTGTGATGTGCAGGTAGAAATGAATAGCTTTACGGCGCTCACTAATATTTCAGGATCTAAGTGAAAAAAACAGAATGAATTTGGCTTCATTAGTTATGAAATGGCACTGGGATGACTGACAGCAACTGCTCAAAAAAATGGAAGCTGAGAAAACTGAGCTTAAAGTTTTACTTCATGAAAACAGTCAAATGTTAACTTTGAGCAGCTAAGTTCTTGCTCGCTTTTGCTGGTTGTATTTTTTGTTGGAGAAATACAGTGGTGTGGCTATCTTCAGGTTCGACTGCTCCTTTTCACGATGATACCAAGATGGCGGCACCTTTGGAAGCCCGATTTTCTTGCGATTTTGGATGACAACACACAGATAAAGTGGCATTTTCCCTACTACTGCCGCGTATTTCATTACAATATTCCACCACATGGTAAAAGGAGGTCAGAGGATCATGAAGAAAAAAAAATTGTAAAGTGAAAGATTTTGACCAAATTGAGCATTCCCATTGCCACGTACCCCCTTAACAAAACATTTCTAAGCATAATTGAACATACAGTGGACCCTAGGTAGCGAACACAAGATTAAAACCAAAAACAAAAAGAACGCAAACGAAGGAGCAAGGTGGGCGCGACACGTAACATAATTATGGCTACCATACTTCTCAATACTGCAACATGCGTGGAAGGATAAAATGCATCTCTCAACCTAATGGCGCAGAGCCTTAGTCATGGTTTCAGTCAATAAGTAAAAGCAGGCTTATCTCTGGAACTCCCTAACTCCCTCGGCGTAGTCCTCTCGCCGAGGGCAGTTGGATTGGTCGTTTGGGTCGGGGCCCAGATATTTTTCTTGGAGACGTCGTAGCTCGCAGAGTCGTTCTGATCATTGCCGCTGACATCTTCGAAGTTCGAACAGTCGCGAGGACTACCTCATTTCCCACAGAATGGACAACCGAATCGCAAGACTCATTCGAGTGACCACTTTTCGAAATCAGCGACAAGGTCTTCGCATCTCCAAGAACGCTCTCTCATGGCCCAGGGATCACCTTTTGATTTCCACTGACTCCTCCCCTCCAAGGCGACTACCCAATCGCTGGAAATAGTTCCGTCTTTAGCAAGTACGCTTCATTTCAATCCGCGGCGGTACTGTTGTTTCTAAAGCCCATCTCCATAGTATGAGTAAGGCAAGGCCCTCTCCGAAAACAAACTAAAGAAAATACAGCATATGCATTCATGTGCCAGAGGGGGTGCGCGGCGAGTTGACCGGCTGCGCCTAAAACTTAGGCCATTCGGGCGCAAGTTAGGTGGACAAAAGGACGCGTTTAAAGGAGCCGTCTCGTTACCTCCTTCGGGTTCGTCCGGCCAACAAGCTGAACTGTCCAACCCCACGACCGAGTGCGCGGCCTCAGGCAAACCACATTCGTGTTCTCACGTTCAAGGTAAGTTCACGTTGCCTTTACATCCGCCTGACTCACTTCCTTTCCCAGGTATTACCGCTGGCTCCACCCAAAGACAGAAAACGGCCGCAAAGGCATCGCGGACCAGTGGGGTCGCAAAGAGGAGTCACATCGTTCTGAGCGCAGAAAAGTATAGGGTGTCTTGATTGACGTTTGCCGAAGACCGTCAACGGTCGAAGAAACAGCAAACATTTTACTTTACTCGTATGCCAGGCTCTCCTGTCCACGCGTCTCTGGGGACGTCAAAGAGAAGCGGCCAGCCTTTTCTGGTTTCGAAAGGGGAGCCCCCCATGTGAAAGCCATCGTGGTGTAAAACCATTAAAGGGCCGTTCGAATGAGAAGGCCGCGATATCGGATAGATCCATCGCTTCCAATGAAATGGAAAAACGGTGTTTCGCCTGCGTGGAGCAGGCGCATGATTAAGCAAGCGCAGTACAAAGGCGCATACGTATTAGGACGGTCCCTATATGCTGAACGCGCGGTGAGAGCTTGTTCGTCGGCTGCGTGAAAGGTATACTCTATTTGTTGATTGTTACTCTCCTGTCTCCGTCTCCCATCTACGTTTCACTTTGCAATTATAAATGAAGTCCGCATCGCAGCAAGGTGACCAGGATGGTGACACAGTGCAAGCGCTCAGCCTGGTCTCGAAAATGACGAGTAAGGTTGTTCGGGTACCCTTTTGCTGGGATAGCCATGCTCCCTCATGTCTAGACGAGGAGGAGCCGTCGCTCTCCCGTTGCGCTGTCGCGACGCCCCTGCCCCAGCTGGTCGAAATTTCTTTAGCCCTCCTCTAAGGCGTCTCTCATGATCATATCGTGGTTTTCGACGTAAAACCTCCGAAAACCGATGGCTATTAGGTTAGCTACGCGACGAAAAAGTCACGATGAAATATTTAGAGAAGCTTGAGCTAGTAGCGCAAGGCTAGCGAAGCTAATCGGCACTTGGCTGATACGCGTTTGTCTCCGGCACATCCGCATGTCCTCGTGGACCGAAGCTTCAGGAAACGCGTCGCAAATCACTGCGAGGCCCAGCGAACGCTTCTGTTTCGCACCGAGCTCATCGTAAAGGCGTTCGCGTCGAGCCACAGGCGGAGGCAGACATGTCACGCATGGCACGCGTGACATGGCATTAGGGGACGCATGCTCTCGTGGCGCGAAGCTATGCACGAAAGCACAGCTTTGCGAGGTGCTCTGCACCGGAGAAATCGACGCACACTGTCGTTGCCCTCTTCCTCTTCCACTTGCACGAGTAATACGTGCGCCCGGGAGCCGCAGTTTTGCCAGTGTAGTAGCGGGGCATTAGCGCAAGAGAGGAAAGAACCGCGTGTTTAATCGCCGCAATAATTTTTTATGCTTTCTTATTCGTAATGTTGCGGTATTCGCACGATATTGTTACGGGGACGTTGGAGGTATATACAGGATGTATTTACATGATGTTATACAGATGTAGTCAACCTGGCCAAGATGGCTGACCAGCAACAGCGCACAGCAGGCAGCTTCTCCCGACCTTCTTCCTTCTTCCTTTATATCTCCATAAGAAGAGCCCCGGGCGCTCAAGCGCCGTGTCGGCGCATGTCGGGGGAAGGACTGCAAGCGAAGTATGGCTTCAGCCGCGAAACGTGCACAACGTCAACAGGAGCCGGACCGACGGCCTGATGAAACGGTAAAAGTGTAATCTCGTAGTTTACGTCGTTGACCTGGCGTAGTATTTCATAAGGCCCTGTGTAGAGGGACAGAAGTTTCTGGGAGAGGCGCACACGGCGACATGGGGACCAAAGAAGGACCCAAGTACCTGGGATGAACTTGACATCGCGGTGCCTGCGATCGTATCTTTCTTTTTGTGTGTCCAGCGAAGCGGATAGACAAGAACGGGCGACTTGGCGAGCCATGTAAGCGCGATAGATGAAGTCACGAGCGTACTCAGTTGAGACATGATGTACAGAAGGGAGGATGGTGTCGAATGGCAATGTAGAGTTGCGATCATACAGAAGGTAAAAGGCGAATATCCTGCAGTGTCGTGTCGTGACGAGTTATATGCGAATGTCACATAGGTCAGCGTGGCGTCCCAATTGCGGTGGTCGTTGGAAACGTACATCGAAAGCTTCTCTGTGAGCGTGTGGTTGAAGCGCTCGGTAAGACTGTTTGTGGGTGGTAGGCGGTGGATAGTTTATGCTCTGTGGCACAATAGCGGAGACCTTCGACAACTCGAGACAAGAACGAGCGCCCGCGGTCTGTGAGTAGCTGTCGAGGCGCACCATGGTGGAGGATGGCGTCCTGGAGAAGAAAGTCTGCGACGTCTGTCGCGCAACTAGTCAGAAAAGCCTTTGTTATCGCGTAGCGTGTCGCGTAATCGGTAGCGACAGCGATCCACTTATTCTCTCGATTTGTCGTCGGAAAGGGCTAAGCAGGTCAAGGTCTACGCGATAGAACGGCTCTGAGGGAACTTCAATTGGATGGAGTGTTCCGGAAGGTGGCAGCGGAGGTTTCTTGCGGCGATGACACAGGTCGCAAGTTGCGATATAACGACGCACAGAGCGGTAGAGACCCGGCCAGAAGAAGCGACGTGGCACGCGATCGTAGGTGCGCAAAACTTCAAGGTGTCCTGCCGTCGGTGCATCGTGAGGTTGTTCGAGAGGTCCTGCGATCGGTACCCAGCACTTCCACCTATATTGTTACGGGGATTTTGGAGGTACATACAGGATGTATTTGCAAGATGTTATACAGATGTAGTCAATCTGGCCATGATGGCTGACCAGCAACAGCACGCATCGGACAGCTTCTCTCGATCCTCTTCTTCCTTCTTCTTCCGTTGTGTCTCCGTAAGAATACAACTAAAATTTAAACATATCAGCTCCTGGCCAATCCCCCGACGTGGGATTGGCCAGGAGCTGATCATGGAGCCTTAAATGAAGGATCATCGTCGTCATAGCCGCGCATTGGGCATTGCATACAAGTAGTGCATGCACACACTGGGGGACCAGAACTATTGACAATGATAGTTTTGTTATACGCGGTCCACTTTACGGCGAGCAAGAAGTATTTCGTATTTAAAATGTATCAGTATTTTTTTAGGGGCGAAGCTCCTTATGGCATCACCTGGGCGGTTCTCGGTTGTCGATGCATCCTGCGTAGCCAGTAGCGTCTCCCTTAGCATACAATAGATGGCGCTATCCCATAGACATGCATGCAAACTGCAGTTGGGTGACGATACACTAGATGGCGCTGTACGCATTCTGTGTCGTCATCTCCATTTCTCGTCTCGTTTCCGAGAGGGCGCTGTCCCATTGACATGCGTACAATATGGCGGTTGGGTGAAGGTACGCTAGATGGCGTTGGCGGTGCAGCTGCTCTCCGATTGGCTGCTGCGCGGGGAGCGCTCCTCTCATTCTCCTGGATCGTCGCCGTACGTGTCGGATCGCTCTTGGTGGACCATGGACGATGAGAAAAAAATTCCGGACGTTGTGTCCGAAGCGCGGAATCGAACCAGGGATCCCTCGCTTCCGAACGCGCGGCGCTAGCCACTACGCCACGAAGCGCACAAGGACACATGCACCGCGATGACAGTAAATACCCAACATTAACGAAAGACTGCGCGTTTCTAATGCGTTTGTGCTAGCGCGTTACGGCCCGTGTAAGAAGCTGGTGTAAGACGCTGTGGCCTCTCCGCCTTATACTCTCTCAGCAGTCATGTGATGGCGTCGGCAAACGCGGTGCGCGTTCCGGCCTGTGTAAGGGGCTGCGTAAGACGTCTTTACATGATGATCGACTGGGCGAATTACACGGAAGGTTCACGGTTTACCGATGATTCCCTCCGGAGCTTCGCCCACTCATCATCATTCACACCGTGGATATGCTGTGATTTTTTTTTCTTCTTCGGTTGGAGACCAGGTTTTCTGAAATATGTGTATCGTAGCGAAAAAGAATGGCGCGACCTATATACTGACGCACTACCATCACCGTCTTAGCGACGAAAAGGGGCTTGCACTCTCGGTGTCCGACTCTCGAATGAGACGGTCGCCTTTCTGAGTATGCAATAAAGAGCATTCCATATATCGTGGAGCTGCAGGGTACTTCCGCAAACCCTCCAACTGCGTAGTCACATGCCGGCGGCCATCAGGACTGACGGCGCCAGCCAAACACCACCTCCGGCATCTTCAACATTGATTCGTCCTGGCTCGATGCGTCAGCGAGGTCTTCTCATCTTGAGCGGCTCCGACGAATACGACGCAGAAGATTGCCTGTCGTTATGCGGACGGGTCAGTGTCCACATAAATGGGACAACGAGCAGAAGCTCAGCTACGCGAACTTCCACCTTAAGGGTGTGCTAGAGTATGGTACCACAACCGCGAATCTCGCCTTTGAACTTGGTCAGATTTCAAGATGCGCATTACGCGCCTTAGGTTGCCACGCGGTGCGGGACCTCTGCGCTGAAGCGCGTCTGTGCAGCCATTCTCAACAACCCCATGCAAACTTCACTAATTAAATAGAAGACGTTGTGGACATTTGCAGACGCGTCGACTCATCGATGACCGAGTCTGACACTATCCGTCGCGTCTAGGCTACTTGGCATTCTTTATCGCACACTGACAACGCACAGTACATGGTCATCCAGCAATGCGCCACCACGAAAAATGCGACCCCCCGTGGCCGCGTTTGAACTCACGTCTTTTGCGTCTGCAGTCAAAAAACGCGGGTTCAAACCCCGTTACAAATTGAAGGTTTCCGTTCTGTTGGAGAAGTCCACTTCGAAGATGTTCGACATTATAAAGGAAGTATACACTCAAAAATCACACAAGATCACCAGGAAAGTTAGTGCAACTTGCACTATTGTTGCAAGGCTAGAAGCAAGTGTAACCAGCGTTCGTCCTAGCTTCTTATGGGCTTAGCTTAACGACGGCCGGATGGAGACGCGCGCGCGCCTTTCTAGTTCGGCCGTGGATTAACACTTGACTAGTCATTGATTTTTTACGTAGTTTCGATCACGTGACTAGCTGCCCAGCTAGCACAGAAGATCTTAAAGACGTCCTATTGGGGGATTGACGTCTTATTTTGCGTGGTTGACGTCTTAACAACGCCGCGAGTGGGAACGATATTTAATGGGCGATGAGAAGGTCTCCGAAACGACTTTCCCGAGACCGAACGAAAACGTTCTGTGCGCATGAAGGTGCCGCAGTCAGGCGGCGTCGTTTTCAGCAGGAATTTAGGAACAATGCTATAGCTGATACAGACACCGGCCGGCGTGGCCTGCCGTTGCCCTTTCAAAATGTTTCGCGACAGCCAGCAACATCCTTGGAAAACTTAAGTTGGTGGACTTCGCGTGCCCGGAGAGGCAGTGTTAGGCTAGTTTCTCGCTTTAAGTTTCTCTAAAAGTCTCCCTTCTCAAGTTTTGTTAGGGTTGGACAAAGGGTTGGCTCCGACCATGTTCTCCCATAGCTCCGATTCTCCTGAATGGCTTGGCGACAGCACAGATTGTGAGGCTGCATGCGTCTCTTCGCTACTGTAATTCCCCTAGTTGGGTACGTAGGCATCACATTTGTTAATTTTTCATACTTTTCGGGTAGATCAGCAAGTCCGCTTGTTCGGGCAGCCTTCAGAAACTGCACTAAGGCAAAGGCGCAGTGTAAGCTTGACCGCACAGGGAGCGTGGCGCGACCAGAGCGAAGACTACTCAGTATACATTCGAAACCATCTGCGTTGATTTGTAATTAGGTTGATGGATTGCTTGAAGTGATGCCTCTGCTTCATGCCAACTGGGGCTTTCGGAATCCATCTTGAGCATCAAGTTTGACCATCGTCTGCGGCGAAAGATATCGTCAAACTACGTCATTCCAGAGGAAGTTCTTCGGAAAGTGACGGGAAACGATTATGGGGTTCGCGGTACATGGCACTTGCGTCCCGTCCATGAAACTCGGAACGTGCGTCAGGGTCACGTGTAGGTGTATTTACGGCCGAGGCGCTAAAGCGTGGTGTGTGTGCACCAGAAATTATTGCTTAAGGCATTTTCCAGTCACAACTCGGCGCGTGCGCCATAGAAACAATTGCTTATGACATTTTACTTTGTCTACCTGTTCATTTATTATATGCCACCGACGCACCTGATAGACACTTTCATATATGTGACAATACCAAATGGACATTGGCGCCAGGCATCAGACTAGTTCGCACTCAGTAGGTATGAGACTCGCTAATAATAGGCTTCTCTAAGACTGCTGTGGTATTACCTTCAGTAAGCCCTGCAATAAAGACCGCCTTTAATGACAAAGATAACAACGCAAAGTTAGTTCAAATACGGCGCACATAAAACTGTCTGTGGACGAACTGTCTGTAGACGAACGGGCAGGGATGGAAGGATGCGTGCCTTTCATAACGGGATGGCGAACCTCGCGCCACCAAGTCCACTTCCCAGCTAGACGGAGAAACCAAGCTCTCTCATCACGGCGCGGGCAATGCGACTGGTATTTCGGAAACAAATAGACTCCGAAAAGTTGCTTCTAAACTATTAGTTCGAATTTCTCATAAACTCGCAAAAACGTGAATATAAATTCAGTGCTTCGGGTGGAGCTGCATTCTACGGGGCTATACAACATTAGAAGCGTTTTCTACTAGGTATGCCGTACATATTCAGTGTGGCGACCCTTTTCACTGTTTGAAACGAAATGGAGACTATTGGCGATTTTTCGATTGTCGCTTGACAAAATGAACTAGAGACTCAGTGGCAACTCTGCCTGCGACACTCTGAACCTCGACAGCAAACCATATCGATCGGTCGTGGAGGTTCTTGTGAATGTGTTAGCCGAATATTATCGCCTTGCGTGTACCAGAGAATTAACAATTTGGTTCCAAACACAGCTGACATTCACCTGCTCTTCTTTCAACAAATATCGTTAGCGAGGTGCCGACCAAGTTGCTTAACGAAGAAACAGCATTGTTTGATCTCATGATTGCGGAAATTTCATCTGAAATGCCTTATTTGTTTTTGGGGGGCATTAAATGATAAAGGCAATGTATGTACCTGTCTTTAAAAAGACCGAGAGAAGTCAAGCGACCCGATCGGTGCTGCCAGCAACGTCACTTCTTAACAGAAGAGCAGGCAATTTCTATGTCGGTCCTAGTAATGACCCCATTTGTTAAAAGAAGAGCAGGCGATTTCCTGCTGTATATAAAAAAATGCAAATTCACTTATGATTGCAGCGCAATAATATTTGGCTCAAACGTTCACGGAAGCCTCAACGACCGATCGGCACCGCTTTCTGGGTGTATTCAAAAAACCGTACCAGGGCCCCTTTAATACTGAGCGCCGCAGCGAGTACGTAAACACACCTCAAACAATAGTCTCGCCCGCTAATTGTGAAGCGCGTGCGTCAATAGATTTTTGCATGCTGAGTATGACAATGCATCAAAAATGAAAACAACAAGTAAGTAAAGTGTGTAGTATAACTGTCAGTAGTGACAAAAAATTGCAGCAGTGGTGCAGGAACATTCAAGCAGGGCGTATCGGCGGCTGCATAAAGTTCCTTGGGGGCAGACGGCCCGAGCCATATATATATATATATATATATATATATATATATATATATATATATATATATAGTTCGGAAAGAAGATTTCCCTGAGCCCGAGTAAATATTTTAAAAAAAAGAGAGATTCATACGATTAACAAAAACTTGTTTTTGTTAATTGTGTGGATCTCTTTTTTTCTAATATATATATATATATTAAGTGTGTGTGTGTGTGTGTGTGTGGCTTCTGCTAATATGCCATGGTGCAGAGTGCAAAGGAAGCAGGCACATGAGTAAAATTCATTGAGAATCTTTCTCTATTGCACGTACCAGGATATTACTTCGCTGAGTTGTCCTGTAAAGGGCGCAATTTCTATGAAATGTCTGTTGCAAATTTCCTTCCTGAACATCCTATTGCAGAACAGCTTAACAGGAAATAGTGGTCCCACATCCCTTTTGCTTTGCAGGAACGGGTGCGGCTTAATCGGTTACACGGATATCCTGATCCCGGCAGCAACTGCGTTCTACCACGGCCTGACCGCAGTTCTACCTTGAAAGCATTTACGCGACAGCGGTTTCAGCGTGTCAGATCATAGCAGGACTATATTCATCAGCCCTACTAAGTCTTGACACTACACTAACTAGTTCTTTGATGACAGTGAACATGAACTAGTTACACATTTGGCCTAGGTTGCAAGCTCAGAAGAGTCGGCCATTCGAAGTGATTTAACGACTAGGTACAGTGCCATAGCTTTGGAATGGGAACAAGGGTTAAGTGAGCAGACTTTCAGCTTGAGCCTGCACATGTTCAGTTTCTGATTGTGTGAAGTCCTTTTTAAGAGTTGCCCTATAAGTGGACTAGGGTACCGTGTCAAGGCAGTTTGTAGTTTGAAAATGATGCTTGCCAATCTGGTACTCTTTTTCTCTCAGAATTGCAGAGGTATGTGTATTACAGAGCCTTGTAGAGCGCCATGTTACGTGATTATGTAGCTTAATTATACAAGTGAGGGTGCTTCCATGTGACGTTGCTCGCTGACAGATTGCGCACTGCATTGTGATGTTGTTTTTTTATACCGATCTTCTTAATATTTCATAAGATGCACGCTTTGAAGCTCATTTCGGTCAATATTCATTTTCACTTCATTGATAATTTTGTTGGTCTTTCAAAGCTTGCCTCGTTACATCACCTGGTCTCTTAGGGAGCGTTTTCACACTCACATTTGAATTCTTGACTTTATGTTAATCGATTTTATGTGGTGTTATTTTAAGGGAGCTTCTGAAAAATAATTTTTCTGGCATTATTCGATTAGCTTTCAGAGCACCTAAAACGCCAATCTCGCGAGGAGATGACCCTCGGAAAGCTAGAAAACGCTAAAAAATAAATACGGGTGATGAAGCCGCTTTGAAGTAACAGCACTAATACACGTGACATCACAGATCTTTGAAGGCGTCTGCAAAGCCTAGATAACTATTTATCAGTTATCAAGGATGTGCAGGAAGATATACATCGTGTTCTACGGAAGCCAGACACTTAACACAGGGAGTTTCAGAATATTTGATGGAGCGAATCAGGCGATAATGTGAAAAACAAGAAATGTGCCTTCCGACGTCACAAGGCCGAAGTTACGGCGCAAATTTCAAAACTAAAGCTTCGCTGTTCACTTTTCTTTTTTTAATATTGAACATAAGATTGCGAAGTAAACGACAATGGAGTTCCAGAAATAATTTATTTTAAACCACTTCACATTTCACTTTAGTGTCCCTTTAAAGCTTTCAAGGTACTGCAAACTTTCATTGAAGGCAGCTACCACACATTCATGCATTGTTCTGCCTGCGCTCATATAGGAGGATAAGGCACTTTTATGCTAAAAAGCACAACATAGCCGTTGGCTTTTGATATTGTGTGGTTACGAGTGCTCTTTCTGCAATGCTCTAGTTGCTGATAACTTCGAGATAAATTATTTCTTGCCTCTGTAGTCCTTTATGTACTTTTCTGTTTTATTTCCCTCAGATTTGTTATTTTCTTTATTTTTTCAAGCACTTGCGCTCGTTACTTTTCCAATAAAACGTTGAGGTGCACTAATTGGCTTCATGATCTTTGGCACAAGGGCCCCCTCGTTAGGTCGCTTGCCAAGGAACTGCCTATACTTCATTGTAGAAGGTTAGGTCATTGCCATTTTGGTATATTTGTTTCATGCAATAGAAAGTATGTGCTACTTAGGCTTTTGTAAGCATGACAACTACTTGTGACATGAATGGTAAGACTTACGAGGTCTATTTAGACAAGTATGTGCCTATTTTACTGTACTGTTTTCGCCTTATTGTTGCTCTCGATGCTGATGCTCTGACCCACCAGCAAAAAAAAAAAGGAAAGTTGAGTTGCAGGCATGTTCAACGCCAGGACTTGTTTCCAGGGCGCAATTACGGAGACATTTACTTGGAACTACCACACCTCCCCACTCTGGAGCACCGAAAAGCTTATGTTACATCTGGTAACATGGCACGGTACAGCTCGTACCATATAGCACGGACGGCGCCCGCGGATGGAGGTGCCCCTCAATGTGCTGATCCCATTGACACCCTCAGAACCAGCCTTAGGGGTGCAAATGCCTTGAGCCCCGCCACGGTGGTCTAGTGGTTATGGCACTCTGCTGCTGATCCGAAGGTCGGGGGATCGAATCCCGGCCGCGGCGGCTGCATTTCGATGGAGGCGAAATGTTGAGGCCCGTGTGCTGTGCGATGTCAGTGCACGTTAAAGAACCCCAGGTGGTCAAAATTTCCGGAGATCACTACGGCGTCTCTCATAATCAGAGCTGGTTTTAGGACGCTAAACCCCACAAATCAATCAATCAATCAAATGCCTTGACGTCATAAACTCTGAGGTCACATTTTTATTCATATGTTCTGAGGGTGGTAACCGGTTCCCGGGCACGGCTCCTCCTCCTCTCAGATTATGGTTAACGTTTCAGGAACAGCTTTTAATGACGTCTTTAGTACTAAGTCTAAAAGGATCCGGAAATCTCGAACGAAAAACGGGGTTATTGGAGTCTCCTCTAACCCGTATATAGGACAGGCTCTTTGAAGACGTTTCGAAGACGCTAACTAGATGTCTCATATACGGGCAACAAGCCGGACATTAGACGAGATACGTGACGTATTCTAGGCTAAAGCGTCTCACGCGCGCCGTCTCTGAGACGTTGTTAACGTTTCGGGTGTCTGTCTCGAAGATACCATCAATCCTTTGTGGGCTAGCGGGGTGTTACGTGATTTTACGTTGTTTAGATAACGTAGCTATAATTGTTACGTAATTTTACGTCGTTTCCATCACGTGGCTAGTCAATACATGGCCGCGTAAAGCAGTAAGCAGCTCGGGCAGGTCTCTCTCTCTGAATGCAAAAGCAGCCGTGGCTGCGGGGACTGAAAGAGGAACTTCGAGCGGCGCCTGATGTATTGTGCCCCTCACACGGTGCACTGCCATCGGATCTGTCCACATTTGTGAAAACGCATCCCGATGTTTTGCCAAGCTTAAACAGCTTCGCTGTTAAAACTTTCACAATTCCTTCAGGGACGGCTGAGAGGCATCAATGAGAAACAGTAATACGGCGCCCGTTGAGGATAGTTACGGACGATCATGTTCCCGTAATTGGTGTTGCATCATGTATTGCACGATGCCGTAATTCGTCAGGCATCATGCAACACCACGTGATATTGCGTTACGTGATTTAGGCGAACCCCTGTCACGTGACATTCCGTTACATGATGTTGGCGGAAACATGTCAAGTGACATTACGTAGCTTGGTTTAGGCAGGAACACTCCACGTGCCATTTCGTTAAGGGATTTTGCCAAGAACATGTCACGTGACATTGCTTCACGCGATTTTGGCGGAAACATGTCACATAGCGTTACGTGATTTGGGCAAGAACATGTCCCGTGACGTTTCGTTACGTGATTTTGGGGGAACATGTCACGTGACATTTCGGTACGTGATTTTGACTTAAACATGTCATGTGACATTGCGCTACGTCATTTTGTCGGGAACATGTCATGTGACACGGCGTTACAATATTTTGAGTGATCACGCTGTATGTTCTCGCCAAAATCACATAACAAATATCACGTGACATGTTCCCGTCAAAATATCACATGACTCCCATGTGACCTGTTTCAGTAAACTGTCGGTCAGTTTCGCTGTTATCTGGCCGTGCACAACTAGCGGAAGCAGCCTCATTTTTTTACAATGAAATTGTAAATTGCCCCAATAATGGCCTCCGGCTATGGGGGCACATAGTGCACGCAATTCGTATTCACGAAACGGATGTAGCAAAATGTTTTTTAACAATGTAAAAATGAAAAGTACTAATGGCTAAAGCACTCGCCCCCTCCTGCCTTTTTTTCTTTTTTTTTTTGCGTAAGCACAGAAATGGAATTGCCGTGCACGAGGATTGTTTGCAAGCTCCTGGCTGAACATTGAGTTAATTGGGCGACGTAGATGGTCGCCGAAGACGCGATATATAAGGGGGCTGCACTTGGTGCCCTTAGACAACAGAATCCATGAGTTAATAGAAAGCATAATTGTGTTTAGAAATCTGTAATCTGTTCTAGCAAGGCACCGTTCTAACACAAAATTTATATGTAAAGGAAAGACAGGTGGCAGAAAAGTTTACCCCTTCTTCGTTTTGTGTTTTTCTTAGCATCTCTAATTTTGCAGCGATGCTTCACCAATTAGCGCCACAAGGAGTACTCTGAAGAGTTTAAATAAGTCTGCGTATTATGTAACATGTACCTCACCTTCACACGTATCAATACACAGAGGAAGTAGTACCCCGTCATTACTTGAATTCGTCATCACAGAACTTCAATTAAAGTTACATTTTGCTAGTCTCCTAGCTGATGGCAAAGCGTCCACTTCGATACAGCAACAAAATCAAGTAGGAGCAACGCTCATACAATTTCGTTGCACTTCCCAGTACTGCCTGCAATAGACAGCTAAGAGCGGAGTGAACGTTTGTTCACTGTATTTAGTTTTTTTCTCTTAAAAGAGCCTCGCTACAAACTTCCATGGCAGACCTGCGTGAACGGCGACGACGCTTTCCGCCGTTACCACCGTGAGGTTTCCGAAAGGCTTTCTTCGGCAATCAATATGGAGAGGGAAGTGGGTGTCTTTTAATATGACGGCGCGAGGTTTCTTGTAAGTGACGATGTGAAGCTTGCAACGATACTGCCGTGCCGCTCTCCACAGCTATGCGTGTCGTCCATCTTCACAAAGTCGAATGGCCTGGTTCTCTTTTTGTTTCTCAGCTAAATTTAACTCTAGGCAAGACCGGGAGCCGTTCAGGCATACGTTTGTCCACAGTGAAAGGATCTGTACAGACTGGCGCGCGTTGTGAAGTGCACGGACACGCGCGGAAAATAAAAAAATAAAGTGGTGAATCGTTTATTGTTTCATAACCCGTAAGCTTTCTTATCTGTTGCCTATGGGTTCGACGAACAGGAGTCAAAGCGCCAGCAGTTACCAAGTTCTATAGCTCCTATTTCGACATGTTTGTGATGCCACGAGAGCCTGCGAGGTGTATGTCGTTTATACCTTCCTTGCAAAACAATAAGCTGTGTTGCACCAGCCATGAGTTTGGAACTTACTACACCAAATGATATACGATTGTTTTCGACCTGCAGTAAACTGTATGTTAAACAATCACTGCACTGACAGAGCCGCTTAACAAAAGCGACAAAAACAGGCCTGCTGTTCCGAATTCAGTAAAAACGACACAAAGAGAACAAGATTTTTTTTATAAAGCCCTCATGTGACCATCACCCACCTGTCCAAGCGCCACAAATATGCGAGGCGCACTTTACTGCCTCCTGGTTGGTCTCGCAAGCCGTGACACAGGGAAATCTTTCGTGGTTGATTTCAAAACTCGGTGCAATGAAAATTGAATTGCTTCACGTGCCAGCGGAATGCCAATCGTGTCGCGAAAATGCTTTCGAAAGGTGAAAGTGCGGCACAGCAATATGTTTTTCAGCCAAGCCCCGGATGCTTGCTTGCGCATTCCAAGCAGGACGTCGACCCCACACCTCCCTTCTCCCGTCTGTAGCGTTCATTCGAACACATCTTTCCGAAAGCCTGCTCCCGCCGGGTGCAGCAGTGGAATCCGCAGCCAGTGGGTGCGCGCTTTCCTCTGTTGTACGCCACCTGCCAAAATGTGTACGCGAATTTTAGACTCAGCTCAAGTTACTGCACACTGCCGCCGGCAATTTGGACTCCCTTTCCACAGAGTTTCGGGGATACGTGTTTACTAAGCATTCTATATCTTCAAATAAAATATGCCTCCGCGGTTGTGTAGGGGTTGCAGGGTTCGCGGCTGCTGACTTGAAAAGCGCCCGTTCGATCACGGCGGTTGCAATTCCTTGGATACGAAGAGCCAGAGTCCCGCGTACTTGCATTTAGGCGCACGTGAAAGAAATTCCTCGTGGTCGAAATTTCCGGAGCGCCCTACTACGGCATGCCTCGTAATCATATCGTGGTTCTGGCACGTAAGAAGCACGCTATAATAATAATAATAATAATAATAATAATAATAATAATAATAATAATAATAATTGTTGCTGCTGTTGAGGAAAACAAATACAGAAGTGAAACTAAGAGCAACCTTGCCAAGATAGCAAGATGGAAAAATACTACGTATATGAGAAGGGGGGTAGAGGGCGATGAAATGTAAAACAAAACACTACATAAGTGTGTATATGTGTGAATGTTTGCTTTAATACCATATTCAAACACCACTATTTCCACAACACGTGTACACAGCAGGACAAGGAGAACGAGCACCACGTTAAGCATGTTTAGGCCAATAATTGGCCTTGGTGGCTGTTGAGCGGAACAGTCAAGTTAGGCAACGTCCAGCCGTTCGTCCAGCGCTTTATTTCAGACAACAATGTCTCGGATGCAAGGGCAAAAGGCAGATGCGCTGTGCCTGACGGGAACCCCAGCACCCGAATGTAAGCACAGAAGTTTCTCTATAAAGCGAAACTTCTTGCCTAAGAAGCCAACCCCAGGTGTAGGGCCAGGCAAGAACCAACAGATCTCGCCCAGGATGCCGGATGAAAGAGCCGATACCACTAGGACGCTGAATTACCATTGTGAGACCGACTGCGCAGAAGTTTAACAGCTTGGTCAATCATGCGGGCAAAGATGAGTGGAAGTCATTTCTTGCTCATGTATTAAGCATGAGGTTCGTTTAGCTCCCGTTTTCGGCGACCTTCAAGTGACCTTGAACCAAAAGCGAGAGCCGTTATTCGGGCTTTCAAAAGAGAACATGCGGGCATTCATGATCGCGGTACACATTCGAGACGCATGGGCACTCGAACAAGATCATCACGCTGCTTATACGAGAGCAACCGGGCAAACAGTCAAACGTTAAGTGTATGCGACCTCTAGCTGCGAACCCTTTGTACAAGAGCCCGTTACATTCCTGCCTAAAGAAGCTACAAAAAATATATATTGCTTCCAAGTTCTTAATGTTCGTTTCTATTCGCCTTTCCTGGCTCACCGCGGGCCTACGTAATTTCTTGTAATATATAAGAGATTTATATATTTCAGAAAATATGCTTACACTCGCGGACAACTTCGCAATGAAGCGAAGGCCGAATAGCGTTTGTAATAGCGCTAAAAAGTGCAGCGTCACAACTGTGTCCGTGTTTTCTACATGAGAAATGAAAGTCTAAGAAAGCATTTCTTCATTTTCTACATGAATGTAAGTGGAAGTACGCGCAGCATACAGCAGGGAGACATTCTCGTTTCACTTAAAGATTTGTCATTTCGAATTTTTGAGCGTCTGAGGACGTTGCGCCTTTCACGTGCACCCCAAAGGCGAACCGGCGTCTTCTGTCTTCAAGTGAGCACTCGTTACCTCATAGATATTTTGTCAACTGGCCACGGAAGTGCTTGTGACTAACTTCACGAACGAATGACTGCGTAATACTTAGTGAATAAACTTCGTCTACTTCAAAACATGAACAGGAGCTAGGGAAGATTCACAAACCAGAATTCACCCAGGATTCGGCTGTTTGCCGATGATTACGTCATTTATCGCGACGTACGTGTCCTGCACAAGTATAACCAAGCTCACTTTACAATCCGACCTTAACGCCAGAAGTTCATAGGGCTCATCCTGGCTAATGTCACTAAACTGCGGCAAATGACGTCATAACGAGGCACCGGCTAAATCGCTCGGCTTCTTTCGTTATTATTTAAAGGGCAACTCCGGCGACTTTTTATTGTCCAGTGATCTCAATGAAATTTTCAGTATATGTTCTCCTTCGGTACTACGATAATTTATGTCAAGCCAGCCGGTTGCAGGTCATTTAGTTTCCTAGAAAATGAATTTTAAAAATTTTTGGCGGATTCCCACGCGAGCCACCCTGTGTTTTTGAAGTAATTACCTGCAACACTGCATACCCGAGCAGGCGGGCCTTCTAAGGCGATACTTCAGGGCTCAAATCGCCGCTGTCAAGTTCAGAAGAGCTGAATACATCGTTGAATGACATCTTCGTTTCATTTTTTCTTTTTTTTTTTTGGCACCAGCTTCATATTTCTGATGGCGGGGAGGCTGTGACGTCATCGCATACGCTGCACGAAACGTCTACTCGTTTCGGTTTCGGTTTGAACACATCGTTCATTCGGCTATTTAAAATTATTGGTGAGTTTCTGAGCAAATTAAACGACCATGGCTGCTTCAGGGCTATCAATACTATTGGAAAACAGCGGTATCAGAATATGGTGGAGAAACCGCCGCAGTTGCCGTTTAATAAGGTTACACACATTTTATTTCTTTGTAGAATTCAAAACAAAGAAATAAATCGTGGCAGATTATCTTTCTGCGATCCTGAAAGCAGCCAATGCTATTTCTTCCTCAAGCGACCCAGTCGCTCCTCCAGTGACGTCATTTGTTGAACGAAGAGCGGGTGTTTTTAGCTGTGTTTGAAATAAAACTGCGTAGTTCTGGTACTTGGCATTGAAATAATATTTGGCTCACGTGTTCCCACGACCCTCCACAACAGATCAGCAACATTTTATGACTGCTAAAAAGGTATTGCAAGGCCCCTTTCGAAAGCACGTATTCGCTGAGCATAGATCCTAGATAAACATCCCGCGCATTCGTTTCATTCTACAAAGTTTCAGATAAACAAGTACTTTCAGCGCTGAATCAAGTGTTTGCATGCCTTCAGATAAACAGTGGCTCACTTGTCATCTACGACAGAAGCGAAAAGATTGTGCATGTGTCAGTGGAATGCTAATGCATACATCGTGTTTCGTATGTCATACCTACGGCGGTGCCTTTTCGCAAATAGGCTTCCAATTTTAGCGATACTAAATTTAATCACACTGTTGGACAATGAATCCGTAAGCACAACACATCGGACAAAATCAAAGTTGGTCGTTTACACCTGCGCAGTTCACTCCTGCGTTTCATCATCTCATCAACGTGCCGAAACTATAGGGAAGTATTGATCGAGATGTATAAGGACCTCAAATATCTGTTCCGCTGCGATGCAATCATAAGTCCAAACCCAATACCAGACGCTCAGAGACCAACATATGCGTCCTTAAGTGATGAACATCGGTGTCAATGTGCATCTCCATATAAAGCAAAGAAGGGGAACGGCTTAACGGTTTTCCCTTCAGTATTATTTTGCGCGGGTGTACGTGCTATTGCGACATTGTGATTGTGAAGCACGCGGAGAAGTGTGCCTCCAGATGAATTTGGACTCCCTTGTGTTCTTCAATGCGCGCCCAGGTATAACCACGCGGTTTTTCTTGAATTTTGTCCCTTCGAAATGTGGCAGCCATATCCTAGAATCGAACCCGTGTCATCGAGCGCATTTGTGCGGTGCTATGCTACCAAGGCTGGTACTTTTTTTAACACAAAAATGTTTTGTGCCGGGGTCCTCCAAGAAATCGCTGATGCACTTCCATCACGGAAGTGGACGTCAGAAAAAATGAACATACATTTACAATGGAAAAGTATCACCCGCTCAGGCTCAAATTCACAATCAGCCGAGATGCGGCGACAGGAGATGGAAGCTCTACCGATCGCACCACCGTCAAACTGGAGATACAGCGGACATACGGGTCTTATATCTTTACACACTGCTTTACAATTTCCATCTAACCAATGTCCGACTAAAGCAAAGATATTTATCGAGCAAAAGTACTGCTAAATTACCATCACCTCCATTTCAATGTACTCTTAGTTCACAGCGGTGGCACCGCCATCTAGGAATGATGGAGCGCAGCAGACAGCCGTGCTACTGCGCGCCGGCAGTTAGCGCTTCCGCTGTCTAAGCGTCTCGATCGCAGCAGTGGTTAGCGACGTGGCATAGTGCTGCCGGCACGTTGATTGGGCGCTGCTTGGGCACTGAGCCACGGCCGCTACAAATTGTGTCTTGTGTGGTCGGTTGTGTATTGATGCACTCTGCTCTTAGAACACAAAGACGGCTGTCGACGAGCAAGTGATGCTCCTGTCGCTGAAACGGACTGTGCGTTCACAAACCTATCCCCTGACGACCCGCTCGGTTTCGCTGTTTACGGACGCTTACGCTTGTGGTTTATGGAAGGCTTGCGCAGGGCAAAGAAAACTTCATTTCGGTGGGAAGGCATCGACAAGACGACAAATGCAAGTCACCAGAACAGGGCAGCAACATCGCACTACACTGCAGCGCATGTGGGTGCACTCATGAATTGAAAATATGCAAATTCATAGGACGGTGCAGTGGCACGTACAGTTGTCTGATAGCTGATGTCTTTTTGCCATACCCATAAATCGTAGAGGTGGCGCATACGTGAATGCATTGTCGGTCGTTCATACTGGCTAAAACAAGAATTCAAATGTCTCGCATTTGTCTAATTTTTAAGCGTCATGAATGCGACCTTGTTTTTATCTCGTAATCGGCACCTTATTTTCCCTATCTTAACTGTTAGAGCTTCGAAGATTGCGTACCAGTTGAGTTCCCGCCAATTCTGCCTTTATATGGCATTGCAGTAATAAAACCTTGAGTTGTGAGTCAGCGTTAGTCCTGTGTGGGTTTATCCGCTCGTGCTTCATCTGTTTTAGCGCTGTTTTCCATTTTCGAAAATCCAAACCACCTGATTGATTGATTTGTGGGGTTTAACGTCCCAAAACCAGCTCTGATTATGAGAGACGCCGTAGTGGAGGTCTCCGGAAATTTGGACCACCTGGGGCTCTTTAACGTGCACTGACATCGCACAGCACACGGGCCTCAACATTTCGCCTCCATCGAAATGAAGCCGCCGCGGCCGGGATTCGATCCCGCGACCTTCGGAAATCCAAACCACCTGACGACGTCCAATCACTCGCTGGAAAGGCCTCGTTGCGCGCAGCAGCTGTTAGTGAAGACAACAGACAAGGAATGCCGTGACTCCTTTTGTGGCCGTTTCCACCAGAATAGTCCATTATACGTATTTATAGGGAAACAGGTCATACTGCGCCGCGCATAGGCGATTCTGTCATGGGTAATGCTCACCGCAATAATATTTCTGTAATGCTATATCCATGCGCTGAATAGGGACTACTGCACCGCTTTGAAAATCCCGTTCTGCCCTTTCGTGCGTGTCTTACGAAGGTAAATGACGTAGAATGACCTAGGAGTGCTCGAAGTAGCAAGCAATATTTCGCCAACTGTTAGGGTGGATAAGCCTGCAACTACAGAGTCCGCCGTGATACTGTGAAACTAAATACAGCGTAGAAGTATGTTGCTCTTAAGTCAGCAATATCTAAGTCATTCAATCCATATTAGCATCGCCAGAGCCAACGTAGACATTTTCTATGGCTGGAATGAAAACGTTGCACGAGTGGCATGTTGCCGAAGAGCGTGTGACGTGCTGCGATGTGACATAAATTACGAGTGATCAACCAATAGGTACGAAAAATCACAGTAAAGAAAGCGCAGACAGTACACTTCCGCAACAGTATTATTACAACCACACAAGACAATCGTAGCTGCAGGCTTATAATCTTGTCAGAGGGCCTTTAATTCACTGTCAGCGTGAACTAGTTCGCACTAATACGGTGGCGAGGAATCGTAACAGAATCCTTGTGTTCGAGTTGGTGATAGGACGCATCATGTTCTGTATGAACGTTGGTAGTAGGATGTGGTTTTCACTTTATTTCATCGTTATGTGGTGCAGCAAAAAATACATAAAGTATATGTCGACGCTATGATACGCAAACGCCCTCCTCGTAGACTTTGTGGGCCAAGGTATTCCGAGTGGAGGCCATGGTACAGCCTTGAGAGAAGGGATTAAGATTATTGCTGCAGCGCCGTTTTCGATCTTGCGGAGGAACATGCTAAACACATCGCTCACTGCCCCAATCCATCAGATGACGTCGTCGTCTCTCTCCCCTTTGTAAGCCGACGTCTCGCTTACAGTTCCCAAGGCAGAACACCTCTTTTGAATACACCAACATATTTGGAAAGCAGAACTATTGTTAACAGCACAATGATTCAAAATGTGCGAATGCTTACAAGTGTAGCATGCTTGGCCTAGTTAGTTTGCGTTCATGATGGCGAGTTTCACAGCGCGCGAAGATAGGAAAGAATGCGACAGAGAAGGAAGAGCGCTGACTTCCAAGTGATCTTTATTTTGCAGAGTGGGAAGATATATACATACACAGAAACAAAGAAAAACAAAAAAGGACAAAGAAACAAAAACCAAGCCTAATCAATGTACTCCCAGTCAAGTCACATGTGACACGTGTTCGCGATTGCCCCTCAGCCCAGCCAGGTAATCATTGATTAAGCTTGTTTTTTGTTTCTTTGTCCTTTTTTCTCTGTTCTTTTGTTTCTTTTTGTTTGTTTTTTTTGCTTCTGCAAAATAAAGATCAGTTAGAGGTCAGCGCTCTTTCTTCTCTGTCGCATTTTTTCCTATCTTCGCGCGCTGTGAAACTCGCCATCATGAGTGCGACTGCTTATGAGCACGAGGACGATGTGGCTAGGCAGAGAGTTATTATTTGATGCTATCGAGAGAGATTAGCCAGGTTGCTTGCTTAGGGACTGTTGCTGTACTAATACTCAGCGATAAAAGAATATAGGTCATTCCCTCCAGCAGTTTGAAAGTTTGCTGCGCTACTGTCAAGTGAATACGGGAGTACTCGGTCAACCTTATGCCTGGAAAAGTTGTATGGCTCTGCATAAGCATACATGTGGTACGTTTTGGCAGTAACGAACTTTGTGGAAGATACACTCTTACTATGGATAATAACATATAGAGAAATGGCGCGCCAGTAATGATACTGTGCGTCTGTAGGGTTTCACCCCTTGTTGAGAACTGTCGCTCCTGTTGCACATTTCGTTTTCAATTCACTGGCGCGGAATGCACTCATAAGGTCACTAAAGGAGTAACAAGTTATACTGATGCGCACTACATGTATTAAGCCGGAGATAGGGCAGCATTTTCCCGTTTTGATCGCTCGCTAACACTTCACGTCGACATTTGCTTTGGCCTCGATTTTGGGCCGGTGAAGTCATTCTTACTAAACTTACGCTCGGCGGAAAGGCTGCGTAATATCTATCACCTACCTATCCAGCTATCTCTCCGGCAGTCAAGAATATGTTCAAGTCCAGTTTCTGATGTGTTAAACGTCTATGAGGCGTGCCTCAGGGATCCGATTCGACACCGATATTATTTTTGTTCTTTAAAAATGTTCTGAGAGAAGATTTACCGCAAATATCGGGCTATTTCTGGATACTGAGTATCTCACGAAGAGGCTGAAGACTGTAATGACCAAACTGAACGCAAAAATCACTGCGCAAAGTGCGAGGTCCTATTGTAATCGGTTGATTCTGCTCAGAACTATGAAAGCGGCCGCAATGCCAGCGGCAAAATGAACAAAAAAAAAAGAGTTTTGCCTTGCCTTACACCTTTAACAACGTCGCGCACCTCAAGCCATAAAAAAAATTAGTCCTTTTGTGTTTTGCTCGAGTGGGCGCTATGGCATGCCAACTGTGACGCTAAGCATCTAGCATGCGCAGCACTTATCAGGCTTATTCAAGATTATGCTGACAAAATCTGGCTCCCCTTAGCAAGAAATGTCATCAACATGATGGAAACCTCGCACCGGAAAGCGGTTACATTTATTTATGACCCTTTTCAACGCCTCGATTCCTTGAGATAATTGTTCCGCCATGCCAAATAACCTACACCTCAAACCAAGATAAGTTTAATCGCCAGAATATTCAAGATATGTCACGGCACAACTGCTTGAACACAGACCGAATAGTTTATGTTGTACAAGTCAGAACACCGCAGAAACGTGTCAACCGCATGATTTCACACTATAGTTAATATTCGCGCAAGAAAACATATCATATCACTATTCTTTTTTCCTATGGATGCACACGAGAAAAGAACACCTCGACTGGCTACCAATGCAACAGCAAGGAATAGATTACTTTCCAGAACTGATGCAAAAGTATCGCCAGGGTGATCTAGTGGCTATGGCTCCTAGTCTATGGCCGCGACCTAGCCTAGTGGCTAGGTCGCGGTATCGAATCCCAGCCGCGGCGGCTGCATTTCGATAGAGGCGAAATGTTGAGGTCCGTGTACTGCGCGATGCCAGTGCACTTTTAGGAACCCCATGTGGTCGAAACTTCCGCGGCCCTTTATGCGGTGTCTCTCATAATCATATCGTAGTTTTGTAACAGTGTACAAATAGGGCGAGTTGGTTTACATTAGTTTTCTTTTTTTTTTCAGAACAGCGCAAGAAGGACGCACCACAAGACGAAACAGGACGCAGACAGCCGTCGTGTGGTGCGTCCTTTTTTTGCGCTGAATCGTGGTTTTGTGGCGGCAAACCCCACACATCATCAACTGATACAAAAAGCGCTTCATTAGTGATTGCTGAGGTTTTACGTCCCAAAACGATCCTATGACTATGAAGCACATCGTAGTGGAGGGCTCCGGAAATTTTGGTCACCTGGGGTTCCTTAACGTGCACTGACACCGCACAGCACACGGGCCTCTAGAGCTTTGGCCTCCATCAAAAATGCGAGAGCTCCGGCCGGCATCGAAACCGCGTCCTTCGGGTGAGCAGGTGAGCACCGCAACTACTTTACCATCGCGGTTGACGATGCCGCAACATGTACCTCTCTTGCAATTCTGCTTATACAAGGTTTTCTTGCTAAGCATCATGTGTGGCGCTCGCGTGAATATAGACTACCGTCTTGGAAAGCAGCTAAGCAAATACAGCGCGGCGACGCACATAGCGAAGAAACGAAGGGGCGAAGAGGAGCGTTGAACTGTCAACAACTTTAATTTTAAAAAATGAAAATACTGCAGATGCATATTATACAGGCTGTCCAAACAGGCCAGAGAAAATTACAGCTCAGCCCTACCTATCTGCCTTTCTGCAAGTAAGCCTCCCTCGCTCCTTACCAGAGAGCTTGATGTAAGCAACGCTAGAGCATTTGCCTTTCCGAGATTAACAATGCGTTCAGCGTCGGCCTTCTCTGGTGTGACACGCATTCCACTTTTCTTAATGACCCCGGTGCCTTTTTCAGCTCGGGATCACAGCCCTTACAGGACTGCGGATTGCTTCAATCTCTGTGTCTTCGCGTTGCATTTCGTCAATTATGTACCAATAAGCCCAAATCACCACATTAATCGTAGAGTAGCCTAATATTTGGAAAACAGTTACTTTATCAAGTATACTGAATATAGGTGTATGTACGCAAAGCTATTTGAAAAAAAAAAGGTTACGTGCATT
The DNA here is from genome assembly GCA_013339685.2 of Hyalomma asiaticum. Taxonomy (NCBI): domain Eukaryota; kingdom Metazoa; phylum Arthropoda; class Arachnida; order Ixodida; family Ixodidae; genus Hyalomma; species Hyalomma asiaticum. The sequence goes on along the minus strand of CM023481.1, from coordinate 84,306,243 downwards.
GACGAAAGCAGCCGAACGAGAGCCCGATGTAGCACCCCCTTTTGTGTCTGTCCATGACAACTGCTCAACAGCTTCTTCTTTTTTTCGACGTGCAATAGCCGAATTACATGATTTAGCGCTAGATGAGTTCATACGCATTTGTCAAGGCGCTGAATTTCCATTTCCGTAACGTGTACGGTATGTGCACTGAAAAGAAATGCTGCGAAATTAAGAAATCTCAGAGGCTTCCTTTGGTGCCTCGTGGAAAGTAACCTTGTTCTAAAGCTCGTTTTCACCATGGAAAAATGCAAGGGGATGTCACGCATTTCTTGATGCCCTGCATGTCCTGCACTAACGATAGGTTCGGTTCACAACGCACGCTGCTCTTCTATACTGCAGGAGTGAGCTTGAGAACGGCGGCTGCTGCAGTAGACGACGCGGATACATAAATCACTAGAGCTGAAAACGAGCGCATCAACGAACCCAATCTCACAACGAAGCGGGCCGTGAAAAACTTCGTATTCCGTGAATTTCACGAGTTCCGTTAACGTGTGGTGCACGCTGGCTTTGCGCAATCGCGAAACTCGCTCTAACTGCTAGGAAATAACCCCTCCATGTGGCGTCGTCAACTCGCGTTTTTGCCGTGATTTTGCGTTCTACGCACGTTTCAGGCAAGAAAGCGTATCGTTGCCTGTCGGGTGGGCTCGGAAAGGTTGTGATGGCGTATGGGACATCACCCTCCCCTGCACAGAGGCCTGGCGATTTGGTTTGTGATAGGCCTATGCGAAGGGTCTATTCAAATGCAACTTTTCCTTAAAATTACCCAACATTCTGGCACAAATTCAGCTCGGCCAAGTTTCATGGAATGGTTTCACAATTCACGCTGACCGACTTTATATTTGCATTTAGTGTCCCTTTAATGGCGTTAGGCTATGTCTGTAGAATGGACGCCAAAGCGACAGCGATGTCTCTTCAGCGGTGGCTCGAAATCTAACTCTTCGCGTGACAAGGTTGGTGAGGGGCCTGAACCCTTGATCGGTTGTATAAGTACCAGAACATATGAGTACCGATATGAGCACCAGAGGCGTGGTCATTGCTTTAGTGGGAAATGCAATATATATATATATATATATATATATATATATATATATATATATATATATATATATATATATAGAGAGAGAGAGAGAGAGAGAGAGAGATGAGTAGTAGACCCTCGGAATTGGCAACAAAAATGGGGAAAGCGTTTATTCAACGTTTCAGCCGCAGAGCGGCCTTCATCAGGAATGCCCATGGTTGCATACAACCAAGGGCATTCCTGAAGACCGGTCTGTGGCTGAAACTTTGAATAAACGCTTTCCCCATTTTTTGTTTCCAATTCCGAGGGTCTACTACTCATCTCTGTCTTAACGCCTTCGGCCTATTCACCACCATGACTGCTATATATATATATATATATATATATATATATATATATATATATATATATATATACCGTGATAAAATTCACGCATGATTTCGAAAATATAAGGTTCATTCCCTTCTGAGTAGACATTTGCCCACCTCATGTGAACATTTCGCTGAAGACAAATATTTGGGACCCCTTTTGGTGAGAGATGCCGTAGTGGAGGTCTCCGGAAATTTCGACCACCTGGGGTTCTTTAACGTGCACTGACATCGCACGGCACACGGGCCTCAACATTTCGCCTCTATCGAAATGCAGCCGCCGCGGCCGGGATCCCCTTTTGGTTTTGTGCTTCGCTGAAAACAGAGAGGGTGATACCTTGTCACTGAGGAGAAATGTATGCACCGAGAAAGGGGGGGGGAATAGGAGGAGGAGGACTTTCAGGCGCACAGAGACGCCAAACGATCGCGCTATCGTGTGGTTCGCAGCGGAATGCAGATAATGCATCCAAGAGAGCCAGGAACGTGGAGGAGGCCGCAAGAAGAATACAGAAAAGAAATTACACCATCTCCTGCTAAAGGGAACCATGTGTGGATTCGAAGCAGTGAGGAGATGGTTAGCTTGAGCGGGAGATGGTGTAATTTTTCGCGGCACTGGCTCGAGCGCTCATCGCGGCGCAGCACAGGAAAGAGAACGAGGCGCGCGCGCTCCGTCATTTTAATACCGCGGAACTACCATGGCGCCCCCAGCGGAGTATGCAACACTCGCACCACCTGTCGTGCGCGCCGCCCCGTAGAACGGAGGATTCCTAGAGGAGAAAAAGGGGAAAGCGCGAAAGCGTAGGAGAGGAGAGGGAGGGGGAGGGGGCGCGCATGCGCTGTGGGGGTGTGGGACGCGGGAGCCGGCCCGTAGAGGATTCCTGGAGGAGAGGAAAGGGGGGGGGGGGAGCTAGCGGACGCTGCCGGCGTCACTGTTGTCTCTCGCGGGCGAGGGCGCGTTCTCGTTCCTTGCCAGCTTGGGCCAGCTGTTGCGCATGCGCAGTGAGGGTGTGGACGGCACAGGGACGGAACAGACTCGACCATAAGCTGTTCTTATCTGAAAGTTAGCTGATGTCATAACTGGATTTAAGGGCGAGTTCTCGGACAGAGTGTTTCGACACCCTCTCCACTCTTTCTCTCCTTTTTTTCATGGTGTACATTTTACACTTCTATTGTTTCATTAAACGTGCGCGAACTAGCACGACAGCAAGTTTTACTGAGTGTTCTAAGATTTGAACAGGGTGTGGGATTCTCTGTAATTTGACAATGGCCTGATTTCCACGCCGAATGTTATAGACTGTGCCAAAAGAGAGCGCACCCTACAGATTCACTCAGGTGCGTCTCCCAGTCGAGATCCGGCGACAGATGTTCACGATTTGTGCCACCTGCAAGGAATCTCCTTTGCAGGCCTCATTTCCTTGTTTCTCTCTGACTAGCGGCTACGAATGCGTACCGATGCCGGTTCATCTTCCGAAGCTCCACGGGTTGTCCATCTCTACAATGGTGGAATGGTCCATCTCTACAATGGTGGCCAACGTTTCTTGTTTTCTTGCTTTTTAAGCGTTTCTTTTAGTTTTGACGATCCTCATTCCTTCTTTGCCATGTAGGAGATGACATTTTTATTTATTTTTTTTATTTTTGTCCACTGTGACCCCAATTTTTGGCCCAAGGCAAATCCGCTTAGAAGAAAACACTGCGTTTCCACAACCACCCCAGCCCCGTGCCGTGCCGAGTCGTGTAAACACTCTTCATAGACAGAGAAAGCAAGAATACAAGCTCCCTACGGTGCCTTAAGTGTATGGAACGAATTGTTCCGGTACTCAAACAATCGTTATACAGTTTGGACTAGTCACCGGTTACGAAGACAGACAGCAAGGCGTAGACCATTGCGGCCCCGCCGCAAAAATCTTCGTCGAGAAAATCGCGTGCTCTACAAGTGATCACATCGTCTCGCGGCACGCGTGGTATTTGCTTCCTGCCTTAAAGCCGCTTTTTCAGGCTCGACACAATTTTAGGGGATGCTTATTTTTTGTTACATAGCTTACGAAATGTAAGGCGCGACATTGTAGACAAGCAACAATCGTGGCGCCATTCCTAACGGCCGTACGCAGCCTATTGACCGAGAGAGCTTTCCCTGCTGGTCACACAGTCGCGGCGGGGAAACACGGGCATCGGGTCAAGGAGAGGTTGGCATGGATTAGTGATAGGCGTCTGACTTCAGACTCGAACGCAGCACCCGTTCAAACCGATTGTTCCGCTGTCACTCACAAAAGGGCGCACTCAACTAAAACAAAGAAAATCAACGCCCGTTCCGCTCCGTAAGGATGGTCGAGCGGCGAAGCTGTGTTTAACCTTGATGCTCGTCCCAAACAGGCCGTCCGTTGTTATTTATTTGTTTCTCTCTTTCTTTCTTCCTTTCCTTGCCTTGGCGTGCCTGACCTACTACCCCAATGGAGCATTCTAGATTAATGTTCAGTTGCGGTTTACTTAAGTGCCCCTCAATGCAGCCACTCATGTATTTTTTCCTTCTTTCTTTTTCTTTCTTTCTTTCAACGCTCCGCCACGGTGGTCTAGTGCCTATAGCACTCGGCTGCTGATCCGAAGGTCGCGGGATCGAACCTCGGCCACGGCGGCTGCATTTCGATGGAGGCGAAATGTAGAGGCCCGTGTACTGTGCGATGTCGGTGCAGATTAAAGAAGCCCAGGTGGTATAAGTTTCCGGAGCCCTCCACTACGGCGTCTCTCATAATCAGAGCTGGTTTTGGGACGTTAAACCCCGGAGATCATATCTTTATTTCATCAGCGTAGCTCGCTGATCCCGCCTGTCGCTGAGACAAAAAATGATCATCATCATGAAATAAGTGCGAGTGCACTTTTCCTATGAAATGCCCAATGTGCGGCATTTAGGCGCGCACTTCTTCTCTTCCTCTTCTTCTTCTCTTCATTTCCCATTCTTCTCGGTCTTGTGAGCTGTTACCGGTCAGGTTACTTTTTTAGTTCCCCAGCGATGCGCGTCTCGATGAAGTGAGGAAACATAGCCGTAAAATTGTTTGGCATTCGTTCCTTAACAACCTCTCTTCGTCACACCTCTCAGCATGCGTTAATTCAGAGGGCGGGTATGTTCATTATCACAGCTACTCGAATCATTCGGCGTAAATCTCCTTGGTATTTGCCTTCGACCCTTAAGACCAGTCATTCGGGTTTCTCGCTAAGACCCGCAAGTCACGAACACCCTGCAAAGGCGCTGTGATTTCGAAATTCGCAGAGAGGTACTGATGATTCAGACGCACCACTCAGTAACTCATCTGTCCTGCTCTGCTCTGGGCTGACAATAGCTCTGCTGTTATAGATACATCAGTCCTAAGAGTACGCGAAAAGTTGCCGGCAAACTCGTCAAAGCCGACTACCTAACGCGTGGCGTCTATATTTCACGTTGCGCTTCGTGCACAATTCCCACTTGTTTCGTTATCGGGCCTCCAACTTATTCGGTAATTCCAAGGCACTCCTATCTTTAGCAGTGCTCATCACCTAGTTCTTTCACTATAGCGATACAAATGTGCCAAAACCATTCCACTGGTATAGGGATGGTCGATTAAATTTTTTAATCGATTAATCGTTAATCGTTCGTCGATTTAGCCTTTCATCGATTAATCGCTTTCGTTGTCATGATTTCATCGATTAATCGATTAATCGACATTTTTTGTAGTTGCTTGAAAAATGATGTCTTGTTTTATGAGAAGCGTTACTTGTGTTTGGTATAGACACAAGTATTTATCTAGCGGCTGCGCGAAAATTCGCACTTTCGCCCACTGAACACAGGGAGCCCGTCGTCTTTGGATGTTGTCAAGGATGCAAGATTCCGTGGGTGGTCATGATCCACGGACAATTCGGCAGCAGGTCGCATTTCCTCGAAGTCTGCCTACTAGAGCGAAACGAAATTGGAGGCGCTTTCGGCGACCACACTTGTTGGAAAGTCGCACCGGAAATATGCAGTGTGGTCGAGGGTGAGGAAATTCCGAAAAAGGTAAAAAAGAAAAAAGAGACGAGGACGAAAGGAAAGTTAAAGACGCTCGCTCTTGTAGGGACGGCAACAATTCTCGGTTTGTTCATTAGATATTGTGGAAGCCCTCGATAATACTATAACTATATGAACTGACGTGATCTCTTCCTTGAAGTCACTCATGCGAGATTGCACAGCAACGTACTGGTCTCAAACAGGCCACCAGTGCAGGCATCTGCGGGAAATGGAGTGGCACGCGTTTTTCTTCCCGGCTAGAATAAACGGCAGCTGTGCCAGTATACTGCAAAGGTTTCACCTGATCGCCGACTTGGCGCTACTTAATCGCGCCTGCAGCTCGAACTGTGAACGCTGTCTAATTATCAGAGATTAGAACACATAGTATTTCGCGACTGTGCTCCATTCGTGCCATAGCAGTAGACGGCGGCCTCTAGGCTGGCTTTCATGGAAGTACAAGCAATAGATGAAAGCTCTATTTCACTCGAAATAGGCGACCATACAAATTGCCAAATGCTACAAGGTAATTTTTTCAATAGAAATGAAATGGATTCTAGACGTTCGGTATACCAATGCGCAAAGTTCCGGACTATGAAAAGCGACTATTAAACTTAAATGAAGTTAAAGTGGTTTCTTTCTATTATGGAACTATTAGACCTTTTTCATAATCCTCGAGTTCATTTGCCTGCACAGCATAATCGCTCAACTAATGGCGGCCCCTGTCACGTTTCAAGTGGAGGCGAGGTCCCAGTTACACGTGCTAGGGTTTGACTATTATGAGCGTTTATGTAAAGATAGCTGAGTCGACATTTTCGGCGTCGTAGCACTCTGTTTTGCAGAAGTTAATAGCTGCCATAACTCAGGCTAACTGCATTGCAGGGAAGCTAGCATTACAGTTATCAAAGGGCATACAGGCGTTAAGGCGGACAGCTGGGCTAGGTGGCACCAAGCGTAATGAAATATGACTACTAGCGCCCATCTCCCCTTTGGACAAGCGGTCATGTCTTATTATGTATGATACGGATCACTCAGTCTTATCCCAATCATCATGCTTCATCGCTCTTTTCCCCTGTTGCGTTGTCCCCAAAGTAGAGTGCAAGGCCGGGGCATGCTGGATCAGGCCACCCTCTCAACCTTCCAATAGATTATCTCTCTTTTTTTCATTGGTGACAAATAATCTTTAATTCGCTAAGGATTGATTGATTTGTGGGGTTTAACGTCCCAAAACCAGCTCTGATTACGAGAGACGCCGTAGTGGAGGTCTCCGGAAATTTCGACCACCTGGGGTTCTTTAACGTGCACTGACATCGCACAGCACACGGGCCTCAACATTTCGCCTCCATCGAAATGCAGCCGCCGCGGCCGGGATTCGATCCCGCGACCTTCGGATCTGCAGCCGAGTGCCATAACCACTAGACCACCGTGGCGGGGCAAATTCGCTAAGGAGTAAAATACAACGGCAATAAGAACTGAACCACCAGTCAAGAAATAAGGAGTGCATATTACAATGTGGCACTTACACAAGAAGCAAGTAAAATCTGGGAGTTAAATAAAACGGTGTAGGCGACGGAGATCGAGTCGTGTTCGCTTCTATCTCTATGGGGTATGGCCGTCTGCGGCTCCGGGGTCCTTCTACTTGAATAGAAATATGCGCTCGACATCTGCGTCTCGGAGTTGCGCGCCTCGCAATCATGCGCTTTGGCCAAGGGGCGATGCTGGGGTGGTGCCGTAATCGATTAATCGAAGAGCTTTAATCGATTAATTCGATTAATTGAAAGTGGGAGATCCATGATGATTAATCGATTAACGGTGTACATTTAATCGATTAATCGTTCGTCGATTTTACCATCCCTACACTGGTAAGATATCCACACTTGTTCGTGCTGAGCATATGTGCGTCGGCCTTAGTAATGATTTCTGGGGTTCTACGTGCCAAATACACGATATGAGAATGATGCGTGCCGTATTGAAGGCCTCCTGCTACTTTATCCTCCCGGTCTTCTGTAACGTGCAGTGGATATGCACAGCAAGCGGGTTGCATCTACCTTCGAAACGAGCACAACATTCCTCTATTCTCTTGGTAGGCTGCAGTTTTCAAGTTTCGCTGGCTCCTTGCACGCTGCCAGCGGTCTCTGATGTAGCATTCAAAACAAGCCATATAGTCTCATATCGGTAAGAACTGGCGACGCATAGGTCTGGCGACGGTAAGAACTGGCGACGCATAGAACTGGCGACGCATAGGCCCGGGTTCGATACCCGCCTATACCGGTTCCTGGGTTGCCTTCGGGGATTACAGCGCGTTCATGTGCGTCTGTGTGTTATGTCTATATTACAATCCCATACTACCACAAACGGTGGGCCTTTGTTGTTTTAAGGATGTGTTCTAATGATATATTAAATGTCTATTTTAGCTGGTCCGAGATTGACAAGCGTTGTAGAAAATCCAAGCATCTGTGGCGCGCACGCGAATACCACGGGCTAAGCACTACCGGTATGAGCCGCACGTGATCCCAGTATCGTTAATCGTTACGTACATCTCGAGTATGTCACGTTAGGGGTGTAAAAAACAATCATTCCTGTCCATCATAGATTCACTAGCATTCAAATTTTGGTGTATAATGGGTGAACGAGACGACATGGAGGGCATATCGGGACGTGGGCGGCTAGAAAGAAAGATACGGTCAAAGTTGCTCAAGTTAGCCAAGAAGTGCTTCGCACTTAAAATGTTTGTGAGAGACAATTTCAGCCAGTCCTGATGGTGAGCATATCATAGAGAAGCCGGCCAGTCAATGGCAAAACGCGCTTATGAAAGAGAAGTTTTGCAGATTCGACCCCAGGTTACGTGTCCATTAGAAGTATATATGTTATCGCATGGCTGTAGCGGGCGCCACTGAAGTCATGAGGAGGAAACAACTCTTCTTTTTTAATTTGGTTTATTAAGAGGTGGCTACCAGGCAGTGCCTCTCAGTCACATCCTCGGCTTTTCCAATGGTCCGAATCCGAACCTTCCGAAGGTCCATCATTTCGTCAAGTCCGAACACAGTTACAGAATGCAATAGTAACGTGAAACGAGTCGTTCGTATTTCTTACATTCATTCTTCATGGCCCAAGCTAAATAACTTGGGAAGTAGATACAGCATTAACGTTCTTTTACTGCAGCCACATTAGGCAAGGAAGGAAATGTACCGCCTTGCGGAGAAAGAATAAGCAGGTAGTAGAGAAACAAATGTGGGCAGCTTGCTCTATGTAGGGGCGGACGGAGGGAGTACGAGCGGAGCTTATGGCCGAGCTACCTTCTTTCGTCTTCTACAAGCTCAACTAAGTCACAAGATTTGCCACATGACCAGCTGTTACATTGTTCTGGCGGGAACATGCCACGTGACTAGTCGTCACGTCATGTTACGTGATTTGGGTCACGTGTCCAGGTTCAAATTGATTTGGCGGGCAATGTACGGTTGTGATGTCCTCCTCCTCACCCTCACTTCCATTTGGAACCCCCTTGCCATACCACACCAATCTATGCTACGCTATGAAACGCATCCGTCTTTATGTAGAAGTGGGCCGCAGGCACGAGCGCAAGAGAAGGAAGTACACGTGCAAATAGTGCGTCCTTTCACATAAGTGGTGCACGTGCACCTGATGATGACAGTTCTATTTTTGCCCGCGGTTCAGGGACAAATGCTCGGCTTAAAGAGCTCTGCTCTCAAAAAGCGGAGAGACATTTCTTATTTTGCTAAAAACACACAAGAAAGTGTACAATCTCCCATGCGGGTGCGGCATAATAAAGATGTGTGCAGTTGCGGCCGCTTCTGTGTACGACAGACAGGCTGTTGCGTTAATCAGAGATTGAAGGAACACAAAAGGTCGTTAACCTCAGGCTTACAAAATGTTTCTTTGCATTTTCGAGAGTAAATTCACGACGAAATTTGATTAATGCGCAGTTTTGTACAGGCACACAATAAACAAGCGCGTGTAGTGGTAGTGGCCTGACATATCCATAGTAGTGGAAGCGCATGCGTGAGCCAGTCTTCCATTAATTTGCATGAAGGATAATCAAAATTACTGACCATTAACATCTCAGGTAGATCCTCATGTCTGCCTGATTGGCAGGTGGCGCTGCCATGCTTGAGCATGCGAATATATCTTGTGTCTTCGTTATTTTCCGCCACAGTGGGCTCTTTCAGTTTGTAGTCGGCGATCGTGTTGACTGCCTCGCGTCTTCTGTGTCCAAGTTCGCACACTTTACCTCCTTTCATCGCAAATTGAAGCGTTTGTTCTTAAGAGACAAGCTTGACACCGTGGAGAACTGCGTTGGCCTTCCCTGAAAAATCCTTGGAAGTTTTCCCAAACCTTACATTCAAATCCGCCTGGAGAAAACCATGGCCACAATGAGTCACTGAACGTAGAACTGAATAGTGCCATGTAGACGTGATGGGCCAACTGAGCATCAGTCAGTTGAGGCATGATCCTGTGGCTCTGTTATGGAAACATTGAGTAGTATATTAGGAATCAGAGGGCATGACCACAGAAGAACGCCTGGAAATTCACAGTAAGAAACAGACTGCCTCGGCTGGGAAACATTACTAAGAGAATGTAATGGACCCCAGATAGAGCCCTTGATGAATTGCCACCTGAGTGATTGATTTCTGGGGCTTTACGTCCCGAAACCACGATTTCATTATGAGACACGCCATAGTGGAGGGCTCCGGAAATTTCGACCACTTTGGGTTCTTTAACTTGCACTGACATCGCACAGTACACGGGCCTCAACATTTTGCCTTCATCGAAATGCAGCCGCTGCGGTCGAGATTCAATCCCGCGACACTCGGATCAACTGCCGAGTACCATAGCCACTAGACCCCCGTGAGCGGGGCAATTCCTACCTCGTTACACTATATAATGAGCACGATATAAGCACGAATCGTTGACGGAAGCACCGTATAGTTCTGTCATGAAGCGACGTTCAACTTCCGCGCACAGAAGTGGAGATAAAATAAAATAAAACAGTCCCGGGGGCCACACGTCTATCAAGTAAACGCTTCTGACAAGAGCTGCTTGCTGATGGTTAATAGTCATGGCAAGTTCAGAAACACCGTCTGCACCGTTGAAATAATCACTCCGTCGCCGGAGCCGCCGAAGAGGCGTTCTTCAAAAACATGTCACATGGCCATGCATATCATGGCCATGCTCCACTGAAAACATCAATAAAAATATCAAATCTGCGTTGCTAGCACACAGAGATGTGGTTCGGCCATAGGTCGCGCGCTCAGTTTACTTTCTGGGGTCGCTATACGCAGATTTCTCCTAACCTTTTCACCACTCGCAACGATATGAAGGAATCTTCGTACGCGCGGTCTGCTCTCTCTCTCTCTTACGATGTGTATGTATGTATGTATGTATGTATGTATGTATGTACACGCTGCAGTCACGAGTGTGTCTCGTGACTCCTTCACATGTGGTGCATGCTACTCGTGTAATTTTTTTTTAATTTTGACTGTCCTACGGCACGCACACACGAGAGAAGATCCTGTGTACTAGAGAAAAGACGCGAAAGCAATAGGAAGGTACAACATTGTGACACGCCTTAAGGTTACAGCACTGCTCCAACATGGCGCCATGCAATTTGACAGCCTGTCCTGGAATCCATCTATATCCCTTCACAGTAACCATAGTAACGTTGTAATCTGAAATACCTCGAGATTGAGTTTGAAATTCACGATTTGCAACCTGCTCCAGTAATTTCTGCATCTGCTTCCAGATCATTACCCAGAATGTTCCCGATGTCTCCAAAGCGAACATCAGATGGTCATTGCATTCTGCCGGTATTCGCAGATGGGACAAGAAGGCTGTATGGATTACTATGTAGCGTGCAATGGAATAAGAAATTATAAGTGCAATATAAAGAGAAGGGAAGGCAACAAAATAAATCGATGAACCAACACGAGGTAGCCGATGTTTTGTTGACGTTAAATGGGGGGGAAGGAGGCGGGGGAATGGAGCTGGCAAGGGACGGTGAGCACAGCCGATGATGGCAGAAAGTTAGGCGGGGCGATTTACAGGTATAAAAAGCGAACTGCCCACGCAATAGGGTCACTGTACCAGGCAAGGTGAGGTTTTTTTTTTCGCACACTGGACATAAGGACAAGTTAATAGTTATAAAGTATAATTGAAGAGTAGATAAGTCGGTGATCTATTCTGAAAAAAAAAACGATGTAGCACCTGTCGACACACTGTAAATAAGGGTAACGAGGAGAAGCGCTGACTTCCCATTCGGTCTCTAATAAAATTTCAGTTGCAAGTCGGCTCGTTCCTTGTTACGCTTCTTTAGTGCGTCGACCACTGCTGTACTTTTTTTTTCACAGTAATATCGATTAACAAAGCAATTTTTCCTAAAATTTGTCTCCTCCACAAAAACACAAATGTGACAAAAATCCGTGATGTCACTTTAACCTAAAGGTGATGGGGCGTTGGCGCAAAATTATATTTATTTATTTATTTATTTGTTGGTTGGTTTGTGTTTTTAATACATGCTGCGGACACGACATCTGTGCAAGGTGGGTAGAACACAGCAGATTAACAAAAGTAAACATTCTTGTAAGTTCAACGACACACTTCTGAGCACAGCCCGGCCATGGTGGTCTAGTGGCTACGGTACTCGGCCACTGATTCGAAGGCCGAGGTATCGAAACCCGGAAATGTTCAGGCCCGTGCGCTGGTCGTTGTCAGTGCACGTTAAAGAATCCCAGGTGGTCGAAATTTCCGGAGCCCTCTACAACGGCGTCTCTCAGGATCATATCGTCGTTTTGGGAAGTTAAACCCCGGCAATGAATCAGTTCTGAGCATACAACGGGAAAAGCAGCAAAACACGTTTGTAAGAAGACTATTTCAAACAACGCAAGTGTAAGAAGTAAAGGTTACAGTGTGTACTTAGGTAAGTTGTTCCACAATATGTGTGCAACAGTCCTTCGTCTTTCTTTTTTTCTTTCATTTCTTTTTCTTCTTCCTACAAGAACGCGTGACCGAGAAATTAACGAGAATGCAATTCTAACAAATAGCTTTTTCAGAAGGACACCATCTTGGTGATTATATACAGTGGTCATTTGCGCTTGTGCCATAATAACTCATGGTAGGCGCCCAGCCGCAGGACCTTCCACTAGAGACAGCAACTGAACGAAGCGGCCACTGGGCACTTCTTGACAGCAGCATATACTACCAAAGACGGCTAAAAATGACAAGCCCGTTTTACGACTGACAAGCTTAGTGAAATTTTCTTGAGTGTTCGGCATTTACATTTGACAAATTCGTTAAGTTACTCTCCCATTTCGTGGTGCGGGACAACCAGTCCCATGCGTGTATGGACTCTGAGGTCAATGCTGCTCACTGACTTTGCCAATCAATGTACTTATGTAGGGCTAACAGTTGGGCTAGTAGCTCTTTTATGATCACTGTGTTGACCTTGCGAAAATTGAGCGCACACAAAAGAACAACGCAGAAGAACTATTCAATAGAACGAGCGCCTGTTCCTGGCTGGCTTGTTCTTTCTTGTTCGCTTGACTAGCGCTCAACCAACGCGGTGACTGTCCAGTCAAGGAATACTGATGTGTGTCGTTCGGGTAATTTATCCATCGCGCTTTCACGAAGTGCCTGAAATTTGGAAACGCCTGGGTCCGTATTAACAAAATCGTTTTGTGCTTTATAAAGGGTGTTTCAGTTAACTTGCACCCTGCTGGTAAAAAAAAAAACAATCCACGAGTGCATTCCGAGGATGCCATAAATTTAGTATCCTTTGCTGTTGCCTCGATTATATCAGACTATTTTTAAATGACCTCACGTAGTTAGATACGATTTAGAACAGGGAATGTCGCAGGATCCAACGTTTCGACAAGCGGACTTGTCTTCGTCAGGGCGGCAACTGCCTTCTCCAGCGTTCGTTTATGTACGCCTTTGCACACTCTCCCTCGTCCTCAGAAAGAGGAGAAGAGCAGTACGTGCGAACAATAACAAAAAAAAAGGGGGGGGGGGGTGCAGGGGTATTTGGGTGACAGGTGTTAGCGTGACTAACATAAATGGCAAGAGCGAAAGCTTCCAAAGAATCCTCTCCTTGTACATATCTCGTTCATCGATTCAAGCATCCATCTTCCCCTGAGCTTCTTTTCTAGTTTGGATCTCACGTATTTAGGCGTTTTTAACTAGTTAGTCAACTTTAAGCTGCTCTCTGAAATGAAAAATGTTCAATGGATAGGTTGTAAATGGTGTGCGAAGAATTTGCTTCCATCGGGACAGCTGCATAATCTTAATATTTTCGGCCGTCTAAGAAAGTGCGCGACATTTGAACAAGCGCCACGTGACAAGGCGCTTGCGCGCAGTGACAGCAGCGCCCTTAAACATGTTACGAACGAACCATCTATGATGCACGTAGACAGACTATACTGAATGGACCACAACAGAAGATGGTAAGGGGTGGCCACACCCACAGCCCTTTTGGCCTGTTCATATCTGCGGTCTGTGTGCATCATCGAAATTTGGCTAATCAGTTGACATTATTCGATTACGTGAGGTCACTTGAAAAGCAGTCATTCAAGAGAACAGTAAACAATACAAAGTTGGTTGGATCCTTCGTCGGAATGTGCACGTGGATTTCTCTGAAACATGCTACAACTTAACCGAAGAACCCTGCAGAACCATTTTTTACTCGAGACTCTAGCCACTTATGGTACAGTGTACACATCTCACCCATGGAGACCGACCAGCCAATAGCCTTCTGAAAAACCGAACAAACAACAACTGAAAAATGAGCGCGTATTTGGATCCAGGCCCTTATTACTGATAGAGTTTAATGGCACAGATGCCGTACTACGGGCACAGAGCCTAAATACAATCGTAATTGGTAGGCTGAACATGTGGTAGCTAGAAATATGCAAATATATATTTTTCCTGTTATCCCGTTTTCCTGCTTCGTTCATGCCCAGAGCGACGCTCTGCCCCTACGTTATCAGCGGTACGCCGCGAACGATGTATGATAACGAACGAAATGGAGTCGAGGGAAAGCAGTCCGTGAATTACCGGGAAGCGTAACGGCTAAGTGTACGAGTCAAAAACATCGACGTGGACGGTACAAAAATGGCCCGGCACCTTTACGATTGCACGCGCGCATCTGTATCGAGGGGTATCGACGTTCGCTTCAGCCACACTCGTCCAATCACTTTTACTCCGTCTATGGTCAAGCGCATTGCCAGGCGTGCACGGGTTCTCACGTTCACGTCCTAGCTCACTCGGGTCAAGCTGAGGTTGCAAGGCTGACTTGTCTCATGTCACGCCTCAAAAGACGAGTGATCGGTATACCGACACCACATCTATACTAGCCTATATACTCACTGAAGGATGTTCTACTGCAATCGCTATAGGCTATCTATATAGCTTGGCCTTGCCGTCAGCTCGCGAAATTGGCAGCTCTCTCGTCGGCCTATTGTATGCGAAGCTGCGCACGCCGCTGTCGACACTTTCGCCACACAACCGGCGCCGAGCTCCGTTATCAGTGTGACGAGGGCACTCACGGCCATCGAGTTTTTATCTGAAAAGTAGTCGCAAATTCGCCCATGCATGCGCACGGAGGCGCAGTACCGCAAGGCCCCATCTTCGAGGTGGAGATTAAGCGAACGACGTGTGCAGTACAGTTTGGAGTAAACACGGGACGCCTGGTGCGATCAACAAACAGAATGCGTGGGGTCGACACGACCAACGGAAAATAAAGGAGAGCTGGGGAGAATTTTTGGTAAACGTGCCAGCTGCGCAAAACATGTATACGCGGACCGGCCGGGCAATTTAAAACGGGACGCCATCAGCGGAGAAAGAAAATGAGCTATAGGAATGCTTCATGCCGGGTGAGCTTTCGAAATGTGCTGCTTCCTTTCGGCTCAAAGCCATCGGGTCACTGACATGCATACGTGTGCTAGCGCGCGTGTTTTCGTCCTTGGTGCGACCCTCTTATTTTATTTTAATTCCTCTTTTTTTTTCTTCCTTTCTCTCTCATATACCTGGCGTCGGCGGCCTATAGAACCAACGTGCAGATCGCGAGGTCGCCGTTTATATTCAAGGATCGGCGCCAACATTTCGAAGGACGCGCAGAGCGGTCGTTCGACGGTCCCGGCTATACAAGGAGCCAGAGATTCAGATACTCGCTTCGAGACTCGCTTATACTTGTTTTAGTCGTATGTCCCTTCTTTTGTCGAACCAAGGGCGGGCGATATTGTGTTTCGAGGGAACAGCCCGTGAGTGAACTTTGATCGAGTAGACCTGTTGTTTTTTGAAGTTAAGTATACGGCATCGTGGGTGGAAGAGTTGCTTCTCACCCACGCACAGGCACGAAAACTCGGTGTGCCATTGATGTTTTCCTACCTGGTCATTCTCCCACCCTCTGCCAGTGGAATGCGGTCAGTGCTATCGCGAATAGGCGACGCGTCTTCGTGAAGCGCTTATTAACGAGCGCCACTGCCAAGTCATCGCGGCTTGTCGCAGAAGAGCACGACAGATGATTCTTGCCTAAGCTGCTTGTGCTTACCGCTGGACATGTACATGCTGGCGTTGGTTTGGTGTACGCTGTTACATGTAGAAACATTTACACACGGTTCGTTATCCTACCAGTGCGGCCCCTTAGTGGTCAGTTACAGATGAAAAATTCGGTCTTGATATATATATATATATATATATATATATATATATATATAAAGCAATTCATATGGGAAGTTATTGACAACTGTACTACAAGTGTACACTATACGGACACAAGTCAAATGAAAGGAAAAAACTGCTTGCCACCAGCTCTCCGCATTCAGCGTGCGTTGCTGTGTCAAATGACCTTACAAGGCGACGACTCTACACGTGTCCATAACGTTCTCCTGTAGTTAAGTAGGAGCATAAGATGTAATTCTGTGAGTGGTAGCGGAAATATATTTATTTATTTATAACACTCAAGCATTGATAGATGCGTCCTCGTGATTTTCAGCCTTCTAAAACCACTGACACCCCCCCCCCCTCCGCTCCTTCTCCCACGTATTTTTGGGCGTGTGTGCTATCGTAGACGCTTTTTCCAGAGTTTCATAGGCCACCCAACCGCCCAGATACAATGGCTACAGTTGACACCGCCATAAAGAGAGGGCTGTTCTACATCTTCTCGCGACTCAGTCGAAGTGACCACGGAGGGTGATCCTTGACAGCGAGACTTCGGTATGAGCCAGTATTTTTCTGTCTTTTTTTAACAACCTTCAACGGATCACAAGAAACTCACAGTTCTTGCCGCCGAGACGGACGTTCATCGGTCCTTTCTGAGCATTGAGCGACGCATCCGCTGGAAGTGCTTCGTCGGCGCGGTTCACCGAAGTAAATTTGCGGGAATGAGAACATACGCTTCTTTCATATCCTTTTGTTTTGATACAGCCTAAATTACTTATTTTCCCCGCCGTGGTGGTCTAGTGGCTGTGGTACTCGGCTGCTGATCTGAGGGTTCAAGGATCGAACCCCGGCCGCGGTGGCTGCATTGCGGTTGAGGCGAAATGTTGAGTCCCGTGAGTTGTGCAATGGCAGTGCAGGTTAAAGGACCCCAAGTGGTTGAAATTTCCGGAGCCCTCCCCTACGACGTCTCTCATAACCATATAGTGATTTTGGGACGTGATGCCCCAGAAATCAATCAATCAGGACCAGATGATTTATCTCTTGAATCCTCATTCAGAGAAAGCGTACACAATCTTGAACCAAGTTTACAACGCGCGGTCGGAACTCCCAGCAAAGGCACTGCGTTTTTGGTTACGCCGCAGATGATGGCGAACGAACACTGGCAGCAAGCATGGCATGACAACGAACCAGACATTACTGTGGTCGCGAGTTGCGCCTTACCCTCGGCCCCTGGCTACAGATGGCTGCCCCTATATTCGACGAAAATTCTAGTCTATATCGCCACATAAACGCA
Organism: Hyalomma asiaticum; assembly: GCA_013339685.2. Taxonomy (NCBI): domain Eukaryota; kingdom Metazoa; phylum Arthropoda; class Arachnida; order Ixodida; family Ixodidae; genus Hyalomma; species Hyalomma asiaticum. The sequence goes on along the minus strand of CM023481.1, from coordinate 84,288,844 downwards.
TGCGTATAGCTGTGCTCACATTTCGACACAGTTAGTATCGCAATCATCAGTATTTTTTCTTCATTTATGCCTCACGTGCTTAATGGATGGCATCAGTTCGTTTGCTGTTGTACCTGGCTGTTATCATTTCAGCTTTTTTTCTTAACCGTATCATTGTGCGTCTTGCGTGTATTTCGTCATGCCTTATTATACAGGGGTTTATTTGTCTTTTTTTTATTAATACGTTGTTATGAATGATAAATCTTTACTGCATCGCCAAACGTAGCCCATATGCTTCAATACCAGTTGGAAGTTTATTCGAGAGGGCCTCGAAGGAGTCACATCCTAAGGAAAGTTGGTCGATTACGCTAGTGTCGTCTGCATGGCTGAAATCACGAAGCTGTGTCACTCACGGGTACACAATCATAAGGTATATGCTTTCAAAGGATGGGGGCGTAGTCTCATTTGTCCATCATTATTTTTACTTCGTAACTCTCTTGCCGAAAATCGCCACTGAAGAAAACCACAGACAAAAGAATTTGGGACGTTGAACCGTGTGTTCCAGTGGGCTGCGCAACCAGGTGACGTAAGCTGTAAGTAAGCATTATGTCACCGATAGTTGGCAGTTAACTGAGTGCATGGATCTTGATCTACTTCTTACGTGCTAAAAGTCACAAAGCGGGACAAGCCTTGCGTTTGCTAGGTGGCGCTGAAAATAGTTGGAAAACGCAAAGATGACGTAACTAGTAAACGAGAAGCTACGGTGAAAGCAACACGATGAAAGCGCATGAGCCGATCGGCAACACGCCGAAAAATCAACTCTACGCCCCTAACGTCTGCAAGCAATTGAAAAGGTAACTTCTTTTAACGGTAATTTGCGGTATCTACGCCGCCATCAAGCGTGGCCCGGTCTTTCCGCGTCGTTGAGTAATCTGTAGGAGCTATTTCTTGATCACGAAGGACGCTTACTGCTGCAGGGTCGTGTTCCGATTGCAGGAGTAAACAAGAATTCCTTGCCACCTTAGGTTGTCATGTGGAGCGCAGAAGTTCGAAAGTTGCATGGGTGGTGCTCGTTTTAAAATACGAGAAACATGCTACTGTCTTAGGCTCGTATCGCTCGGTGTCACTGACATCCTGTGTAGCGAAAGTCATGGAAAAATTATTCCAGAGCAGGCTGAATTCTTTTTTGGAACAGAATAGGAAACTTCCATCATGCATGACTGGATTTAGGCAGCGGCTGTGCGCTCAGGACAGTGTTTTAGATCTGGTAAGCCATACTGAACACCACCGAGAAGACGGCATCTCAACTCTTGCTCCTTTCATGGATATCTGTAAGGCGACTGCGTTTTGAGAAGAGGCGTTATCACCCAACTGCACTCTATGGGAGCTACGGGCCACATACTGAGCTTCATACACGTCTTTCTCAGTGACCGTGTTATTCGTGTTCACCTTGGAGACGCTGTTAGCGAGGAAAGACGCATTTCTCGTGGCGAGTGAACTCTGCTGCACGCAGTCAAAACTGGGTCAGCATTCACTCCCGCATGGTCTTTAAAAGTTAGGGGCGCTACTTTGCCATTGCGCACGGAGTGCAGGGAAGTGGGAGATATTGTCCACTGCATCTGCTGGTCCTGCAAGCGCTTTTGCCCTGAAAGAAACGCAGTTATGGACAACATTAAAAAAGAGGGTTCGCCCACGTGGGCCCTGAACAGACTATATATCCGGAAGGTGCACGGACAGTTCGTAAGAACGTGTCTGTCCTGCTTTTAACATTTCTGCAAGAGACCGAATTGAGTGATACGTGGTGGCGCATACGACATGGACAGAGACGCTCGGGCGGAGCAATTACCGGCTAGGTCTGCAAGGCTAACATCGCCTGTAGCCACAACATCAATATTACTATCCAGCAGTAAACATTCGAGCAAACGAGACTAATTGGAAATGCGGCGCGCGTTTAAAATGAGAGAGATCGTTCTTGTTGTCAGTGAGTTCTGTGGCAGGAAAACTCACCTTTCTGTTTGTTTGTTTGCTTGCTTGTTTCTTTGTTTTTGTTTTTGTGTCGACGCGCCAGCCATTTCAGAGCCTAATGAGAGGAATTCAATGTTTACTTCATCCCATCAGGATACTTCCCCACTAATTCGGATTTTATCGTAATTCAATAGCTCTTTTTCGCCGTGCTTCCCTTCTAAGTCTCTGATACGTTCCTTTTTTTTACGTTTCGGACGAGCGCTGAGACGTATTCGACTATCAAATAGTTGCACCATTCTCACCAATACCAAATTTTTGGAATATTTCGCTTATCAGGAATCCGGCATGTCTGCTCCCTTTACCTCTCGGTTGTTCGAATCTATGCATATTCATCGACCTTTTTTTGTCCAAACTATCATGATTCTGTTGCCCTCAGATACACTGTGCACCACAAGATTGTTTCCTCTCGGCCCATCTTCAAGATCGTCAATATGTAATTCAACTGTGCGCGCTACGCCTTGAAGGTTAACTATCGCAATTTTGCAGGAGGCCATACATCGTGTTCAGGAACACCAGTACGCTCTAGCTTACATTTCAGTTCAAGGCATTCTTATATAATCTCCTTAAGGACGAAAGCCCTAATGTTCTTATGCTGCTTGCCAGAGCTGTCAGAAGTTAGAACTGGGCTTGCCTACCACCGTAGTCCGCGGGTCCGCTTTGCCCTCCTGCGCAATCTGAGACAGACTCCTCTTTCTTTCTTTCTTTCTTTCTTTCTTTCTTTCTTTCTTTCTTTCTTTCTTTCTTTTGTATACTACCCTTCGCATAATCACTATCATATAGCAGTGTGGGTAGTGAGCGCAAGGGCAAGACCTTTACCCTTCTGCGAGGCAGATACGCTGTTAACTGCGAACGCTCAGAACGGATCAACGGCGACTATAAACAGCTCAAATGTTAAGACGGATTATTGTAGTCCTAACACTGCTGTTCGGTTGATCTTTTTCACCTATGACGTATCAGTTGCCGCGCCATGAAAACACGCGGCTTAGCCAGTGATCAGGATCTACTATGGTATGCACTGGAAGATGGAGACCGGGAGCAGCTCTGTCAAATACTGCACTCTAAAACAGCACATTTCGGGAATTCCTTTTGTCTCACCATACGATAATTGTCATCTATCCGCCGTGGTGCTCCTACTGACCCGACGGTACGTAGGTTTGGTACCGGCTGCGGCCGTCGCATTTTCGATGGAAACCATAACGCTAACCTCCCGCGTACTCTTCCGTCATCAGTGCACGTTAAAGAAGCCTAGGTGGTCGAAATTTCAGAGTCCTCCGCCGAGGCGTGTCTCATAGTCATATCGTGGTTCTGCCACGTAAAACCGTCGCAGTTAATATTATCTGGATTTGTCATCTGGCTCACTCTAATTTCCTTTATTGAAATTTCGGCGCTCACCTCTCTGGTATCAAGAATGCCATGTCACGCTGATAGCTCGCATGCCGTTCCTGGCCTGAAAGTGCCGGGCGTGCTGCGTTAGAGCAAGGAAATGCACGCAATTGATAAATGACAATTACTGCTCAGGGACATAGAGACGCTCACAAGGGTGAAAACTGTTTTAAATGAGAAGCATTTCTCGACGGAGCAAATATACTTCCTGCCTATCCATCTACCTGTCCATCTACGTATTCCCTCCCGCATACACATAGCAGGAAAGCAATGGGCCAATTCGTATTTGATAAAGAAATGTCCCAGCGGAGGCGTTGTGGGTAACAATAACAAGTTGTTTATTCATTGATAACCAAGGTTCCTTTCGAGAGGGGTCGCGCTTCATCAACGTTCAAGTGATGCGAGAGGGACCCCCTCTTCTTCAGGGTTCGACGGGTGAACTCTGATGAAGGGAGCACCCCTCTCGAGACGTTAACTGCTAATGAAAAAGTACTGCGCGTTCTTGTTTCTGACAACCAACACGGTCGTGCTACACCGTATCTCTATTTATGTGGACTAAAACTGCGGCAATAAAGGCGGTTCCATGTTGCGTGGCCGTAGTTTAATATATTGCTTGCATTATTTGAAATATTGCCTTCGTTCCGCTGTCAGACGCTACTATTTACGTAACCCGCCGTGGTAGCTTAGCGACTATAGTGTGTTGGCCTACTAAGCTTGAGGTCGCGGGAGCAAATACCGACCACGGCGGGAACATCTCGATGGAGGTGAAATGCTGGACGCACCCGTGCTCTTAAATTTAGGTGGACGTTCAAGAACATCGCATAGTCAAAATTACTCCAGAGCCCTCCAGCACGCGGCTTGAATCATAACAGTACCGTGGCTCTGGCACGTAAAACCCCATTAGTAACGACCACTGTTTTTGTGTTCTTTCCTTCTTCTTTGGGATCGACACGCATTGCCTAGTTTGACTCCCTACGACGAAATTAAAACGCAGAAGTTCACGCTCTCCCTCACCCCCCTGCTCCCTTTGTATTTTTACACATGAGCTAAGCTGAACTGACTCCTTAAAGGAGTACTGACACGAATTTTCGACATTCTTGTATTGTTGCTCTAAATTTTTAAAAGCATTGGTGCCGAAATCCTAAATAGAGTATCCTGGGAGCACAACTGATGCATTTTTAATTTAGCTCCGTCAGCCCATTTCGTTTTCGATTAAAAGAAGGGGGGGGGGGGGGGGGTCGCCACGTCTAAGTCATGTGACGACCGAAACTCATGACGGAGTCGCAGAAACAAAGGCTTCAGCGGTTAACTCTATCGGCTGCTGTCAGTTGCACGGGGTGCACGCAAAGAACGATGATTTCATTGTTCTCCAGCGCCACGCCACTGTGGTCTAGTGGCTATGGTACTCAGCTGATCTGAGGACGGCTGCATTTCGACTGAGGCGAAATGTTGAGGTCCGTGTACTATGCGATATCAGTGCACGTTAAATAACCCCAAGTGGTCGAAATTTCCGCAGCCCTCCACTATGGCGTGTCTCATAATCACAGCTGGTTTTGGGACGTAAAACCCCAGGAATCTATCAATAAATCATTGTTGTCCAGCGACTCCGGCAGCGAGTTCGGCAATCTTTTAGGCGACTAGTTCACAACGATATTGTGCTCATTGTGTTGGGGCTGGCCTGCACATGCTGGCCAACGAAAACCTTGAAATCGCCCACCTCGGCGGTATAGTAGCTGCGGCACTCGTCTGCTGATCCGGAGGCCGCGGTATCGAATCGCGGCCGCAGAGGCTGCATTTCGATGGAGGCGACATGTTAAGGCCCGTGAACTGCGCGATAGCAGTGCACGTTAAAAAAAAACCATGTGGTCGAAATTTCCGGAGCACTCTACTACTCTACTACGTCGTCTCTCACGTCGTAGTATTGGGACGTAAAAAAAAAAAACCTCCAGAAAACAATCAAACCAAAACTTTAAAATCAAATTCAAATACTTTGTTTTTCCTCTCTCCGGTGTGTGGGGAGCGATAACGATATATTCCAAGAAAACGAAAAATGTTCCTTTTGCGCCGCCTCAGAATCGTGTAAGTACTCCTCTAGGACTGCGCAGGCTGCGGTGGCCCGCACTATGCTTGGTTTGGTTTGATTGATTTGTGAGGTTTTACGTCCCAAAACCAGCTCTGATTATGAGAGACGCCGTAGTGGAGGGCTCCGGAAATTTCGACCACCTGGGGTTCTTTAACGTGCCCTTACATCGCACAGTACACGGGCCTCAACATTTCGCCTCCATCGAAATGCAGCCACCGCGGCCGGTGTTCGATCCCGTGACCTTCAGATCAGCAGCCGAGTACCATAGCCACCACCGTGGCGGGGCCACTATGCATGGTTTATGTTTTGCTTCTATGACCAGGGTCAAGGAGCGACGGCATGGTGGGCGATAAAGTCATCACTAATCATTGAAGGTCTGTGCCCTCTGCCCATTCATCGTTAACCAAGCAGCAAGCTGTGGGCTGGTGACTCTTTCAAAACAAATATGTACCAGAACCCCCTGGCTCTTAATCGCGGTTGGACGGACCAATACTCAGTTAACTTTATATCATATAATGGGAGTGCGGGTCTGGCTCATGTCCTGTTGGCCTGCCGCCGGACGACACTACAACGCGTCAATATCAATAACGCAGGGCAGTGGTAATGGAAATTCCAAAAATACGAAGATAGAAACATTTCGAAGAAGTCTTTAGAATATAATCATTGCCAGATTTCGCTAATATTTGTTGCAGAAGAACCAATTATGACTTAGAAGTCGAACGCTATGGAAACTTGTTGCATAATTTTATTAAGCCGAAATGTTAACGTGTCCCGTTTAGAGGTGACCTCGACAAAACAGTTTCGTAAATCATACGAATTATGCACAAAATATTGATAACTCGTTGACGTAATTATGAACATCTTAACATTATGTATCAATAGGTGAACTCATGAGGAAATGATCACAATAGTCTATAATTAAAGGATGATAATGGTCATGATAAAGCGGAAAACGGAGTCAACATATTACGTGTGGTTAATAGCCGCATTGGATAGGCGGCTCCGAGCCACATGCGACTGACTGTTAACCTTTGCAGCCTATACCAAATTACACTTACGTAATGTTCGACTGCAAAATCGTTACGGGATCGAACCCCTAGGTCCAACTTTCGACTGTCAAAGGCCTTTTCGCCTTTACGTCTCTTGAGCGATAGCTGAGCACTGCTAGGAATTTTTAAGGAGTAAAATTGAGCCTGTTTAATGAACCATCTGTGGACATCCCCGCAAGTGTTGAAGATTGGGCGAGTTGGATCGACGTACTTGGACTGGTATAGCGCATTATGGAAAACGGGAAATGGTCAAACAGACCGAAACAAAAGGACAGAGCGCTATGTCCTTTTGTTTCGGTCTGTTTGACCGTTTCCCGTTTTCGATAATGCGCTATACCAGTCCAAGTTCCCCGCGATGTGTTGCGTTATAAAAGTAAAACCGTAGTCGCATGCAGGTTCAATGCGGAGTTAATTTATTTCGTTGAAGTAAGGGGAAGGAGCTCTGTTTGGGTCCTTTGCGATCGATTCCAGTCACGGAAGAACTTAGTTTAAGTTTAGCTTTAATCTGCAGGGACCCCCTATCTGTACCCATAGCACAGTACGTTGAGCTAGCATACAAGCAAATGTGCGTACATCAAGTTTGTGTTTACCTAGTCGGGGGAACCTATTTCTGGGAACAATCTCGAATTACATGTGCTATCCGAACTCCTCCGTCTGGACAAGAATGACGTACTACATCCTAGTGGGAAAGGCGGCGGCGCCACTGGAGTAGACGAACCAGCTGCGCATCTTCAGATCGGGATAGTGGAAAAGCGCTACCAATTTTTTTTGTGTGCTTGGTTTTAACGTCAATCTTCATATAAGGCATAAAAATCCTGCCACACAATGAAACGGAGACTATGTTTCGAACGCTCTTTTATTTCAGACAGAGGCCTTTAATGGTAGGACACCTTCAAAGTTCTCGCCTATTGGACTATATACATCGCATCGCAGCTATTTTTGCGGCGTATCTGCGAGACATTACGTGCACCTGCAAATCTGCACACGTTATTGGTGTTGTGGCTGATGATGAAGACGAAGGATCATGGCTAGGCCTTCCGTAATGGGCGGCATGCACTGAAGCACACTTTCATAACGTGATGCCCATGGCGTGACGCTTTGCGCAGTATTATGCATCTTCCAGGAAACGTTTGCATTGCTGCACACGTGAGCTCCTAGCTCGAAAATACGCCTATGTATGCAAATACGGTTTTTTTTTTTTTTGCAGTGTAAGCTGCAAAAACCGGATTTTGGTGCCGGTGGTGTCCGCCGCTTCCGGCCATGTCCGTAACTGCTATCAGCTTCAATGTGTAAAAAAAAAAGGGGGGGGGGGGGGTCAAGCCTGCGCGGATTTGAAGCCAGATGGATAGAATTGGGCAGATGAATAGAGTGCCACAAGAATGCTCACATACCCTTACCGCTTCGCTGGACATCCTGCACTGTCAACCACGGCTCTCATATATGGTAGGAGAGGTATTGTACCCGTTGTTCACCACATGGCTGAGCACTTTGTGTTCTCAGCCACGACTCTGATCGTAGGGGTAGTCTCTCAGGACATTATAAATGCTGCCGACCGCCGGCTGTGCATTGGTCAACGAGGACAAGGAAGAAAACGGCGATGATGATGATGATGATGATGATGATGAAGAAGAAGAAGAGGAGGAGGAGGAGGAGGAGGAGGAGGAGGAGGAGGAGGAGAATGACAACGAAGAAAAAGAGCATGCGGATGACGACGAAAAAAGAAAAGAAGCAGGAAAAGCAGACAATGGAAGAAGAAGAACAGAGCGAGGAGCAGGAATAGATGAACACTGGATAACAAGAGTAAGGGAGTACGCAACGAAATCTGCCTTACGCTAACTGCAAATGTGCTGCGTCCTCTGCGTAGGCCCGGGAGTTTTTCATAGTGGTTACGGGACACCGGCGGCGGACACCATAACACCAAAATCGACTAATTCAATGAGCACATAACAGCTTACGGTGTGGGATTCACGCACTTTTTTATGAGAATGGGGCCGATGCGCGATTCTGCGTCGATGTGTCGAATAACCCATGGCTGAGCGTACTCATGACACTGATTTCGCTTAAAGCTATGTTGTATAGCGCTGACGTTACGACGAATACCTGCCGTTCGGCAGATCTCACGCGATAATATAGGACGACACAGCCACAATTGGAGGGCGGCAGGAAGGTAGTTTGCAAAGTTCTTTTTTTTTTCACATATCCTTCTAACTCTGTATTTCAGAGGGAAGGTATCCTTACTGAATGCCGCCCCTGTAGGGATTCTCTTTCTTTTTCCGACTTCTTCACGAAGAACGCTTCCTTCAGTTCCACACTGATGGCTCGCGAAGGCATGGCGGCGCCGAGTTTCTACGTGCTATACGGTGGCCAGCGCGTGCTTGTCTGAGCAGACGGTTGCCGCGACGGCAACGAAAAGACCTTACAAAACTCCGCCATGGTCGCGCGATCCGCCTTTCACAAGCAGAATGTGACGCGCTAACGTTCGGACCCAAGTCGATGACCCCCCCAGTGTCGCAAGCTGCCGTCGCTGACCTCACTCCTGTGTATACCTCAAACACGCGCACTGCGCGCAAGAAGACATGTATACGGGGCGTTGATTTTCAAAACGACGCCGCTGATTGACCTCGCGAGGTTGCTCACCTATAACTCGAGTGTGCGCCAGATGCCAGGGCCGATATACATGCCAGATGCCAGGGCCGATATACATGCCCGATTTTAAGTTCGGTATGTCCGTGTCACTACACGTCCACAGGAACCGGGTGAACGGTCGCGCCCGGTGATACGTTACGTGTTATACGAGCTCGCGAGCGTGAAAACTTCTGCAGCTCGTGCGCGCGTTGAATGAAAGCGCGCGCGAGAGAGGAAGCGAGTGAAAAAAAAAAAAAAAGCGCGGGCTTTTGACTAACTAAACCGAGTGCTCCGTGGACGTCGCGGAAACACCGTGCTGATACGCACGCGCTCGCGTTTTTTTTTTACGGCGGGGCGACGTACGCGCGCAAGGTTGTTGATTCTGCGGCGCCGAGTTGTTTCGAAACGTGCAGCTTGCGAGGCGCCGGATAAGCGGTCTGTGTCGCAGCGCTCGCCGCGTGCTTCGACAGCGTGTTGGCTGGCGGGGAGGCATGCGAGTCGGCTGACCGCGAGCCGTGAAGCCGCTGCCGGCGTGGTGGGCCCGTTGAAAAAGAACACAAAGCGAACGATCATAACGCAACGTGGTGACCTTTTTTTCTTTTCTTTGTTGTTGCGTGCGGTCTGCTGAGTTCGGTGAACCGACTGCGAACTCCGGCGCCGAGTTCGGCGACCCGGTAATTCGCTCAGCTGAAAGCGGTTGATTGACCACTCAGACAAACAGCTCTACATATCAGCACGTCAATGTTTGTTCGTGTGACTGGAATGCACTCGTAATGACGTCCGTCGAGCTTATACTCGATGTCCGCGCTTATCTCGAGAATAGCCACATTTGTTTTTGTTGTTCTTGTTGCTTATCGAAAGGTCAGCGACGAACGTGGTGCGAACACACGTACGATGCTTCACGTAACCTTTCACGAACTTTGTGTAAGGTTCATTGCTCTTTTTTTTCCCGTAATATCGGTAAATTTTGTACGCCCGTCCTCTTCTACTTAATTGAACCTGCCCCGTGGACATCAGAATTAATCCCGGTACATTTAGCGTTTACCTCATGCCTGTTGCTTCTATGCAGGCTCTGAAGCTTTCTACTTTTTTTCTTTTATTTTACTCATTTATGAAATACCACTGACGTGAAAATTTCCGGATAGAAATGTTTGCGTCGTTAGCTTCTGCGTGAGTGCGTACTACCTACGTACTTCTGGTAGAGTAAAATGCTAGACGGGCACTGCCTTGAATATATGTACATGTTAAATATCACAAAGCTTTTTTTTGTTTTATTTTGTACGTAAGAAGGTCTCGCCATCGACCGTTCGCATCCTCTGACAACACGTCCGACCTCTGGCTTGCATTTATATTACGACCAATTATAGTGCACGAACTCTTTCGTAAATACAGGCGCTGCATCTGAGCGACAAATAGGCAGCTTCACTTTCATTGAACTATAATCTTGAGCGCATAATTGAGCATCAGTTAATTAATACTTCACTCTATGCTTTGTACGTCTGCAATTGAACGCTGCAGTCTCGGGGCGGACGTCCCACTGCATTTTGATTTTCTGTCTTTATTTTATTAACCTAGCCATATACAGCTTAATTAAACGTACTTTTGCTATGGTAACCTTGAATCGCGCCATGCTACGGTGATCTAGTGGCAATGGCACACGACTACTGATCCGAAGGATGCGGGATCGAATCCCGGCCTCGTCGGCTGCATTTCGATGGAGGCGAAATGTTGAGGCCCGTGTGCTGTGCGATGTCAGTGCACGTTAAAGAACCCTAGGTGGTCGAAATTTCCGGAGCCCTCCAGTACGGCGCCTCTCATAATCATATCGTGGTTTTGGGACGTGAAACCCCAGGAATCAATGAAATCACATTAACCTTTGAATTACTTTGACTAACGTTTCATTCACTGAATTGACATTTGATTAACATATCCAGTCACAATTAGTCCGCTTAATGCTACTTTGATTCACTTTAATTCTCTCTTGGTTCAATTATTTCACATATTGTTTTGCGTTATGAGTCATTGCTTCGCGTTCTGCATTGCAACTGAGATAGGCCCGTAACTGCGTGTAGCTTTGTACGCGGACTCGATCCGGCTCCGCCAGAGCCTAGCGATACACAGCTGCGATGTAAGGTGACATGAATTTTTCCTCCTTCCACTGGAAGGAAGGAGGAAGTGTAGTGGTCGTTTAAACAGACCGCACAGAACCTGGATTTTACCTCGCAGACACTGTGTCTAATAGGGGACATAACCGTTACAAGATGCTGAAAAGGCTTTGTCGCAATTTGCTTTCGGGTCGTTCTCTGCTATAGGACATACACGATGGCTCCAGCTGAAGCACTAAAACAAAATTAGAATGGCGTATACATATGATTGCTGATGAAGGCTTGCCAATGCAGATTAACACTGACGAACAAGAGCAAAAAAAAAAAAAGTTTTTGCGCATTCTGCCGGAGAAGTTCAGCATCGACATGCAGGGATGGTGGTGGCTTTAGATTATGCGCTCACTGCCAACATTCGTCAAGTTGAACGCCGCACACAAAGCCACGCGAGCGCACACGTGGTTACAGTATGCCAGTCTGACGGAGTGTCATGCATTCTCCTTATGTTCTATGTTCAAAAGTATAGTGAAAACGCTTTTCATCAAACGAGTGCGAGCGTATTGTTTTCTCATGACCGTCCGGGAAGGGGAAGGAGAGAAGATGTGGGTTACGGCGTCGCTTCCCCTATATTCTAGATTTCCCCCGCAAATTGCGGGGGAAATCTAGAAGCGCTGTAGGTGCAGCTTCGAAATTGTACGAGCACTTTTTCATCCCCCTGAAAAATCCACTGGGCGCACGGTAAAGAAACTACACGACTGTCGAATGTAATCTCGAAGCCCCAGTATGACGTGTCTATAGCGATTAGGTCATGGTATTTGCCCTCAAATCGTTTTCGACCTCATGATGCAATAAGCATCATGATGACCATCAGCAGGTAGTTGGTATATACACTACCACTTATATTCTGGCACACGTCACCAACTTTCTTACCTGATTGATTTCTGAAATTATACGTCCCAAAGTCACGATATGATTATGTGAGACGCCGTAGTGGAGGCCTCCCGAAGCGTAGACCGTTTGGAGTTCTTTAACGTGCACTGACATCGCACAGTACACGGACCTCAACATTTCGCCTCCATCAAAATGCAGCCGCCGCGGCCGGGATTCGATCCCGCGACCTTTGGATGATGGATATGCAGCCAAGTGCCAGCAGACCCCTGTGGCGGGACCATCAACTCTTTGAAGGGCGCCTGACGAATTGCTCCGGCTTTGAATTGTCCTCTGCTCAAACCTAATTGACGTATCACACTACGTAATGTCACGTAGTGTCACTTGTACGTAGTATTAGTATTGCACTTGTACGTAACACGTTGGAAGCGGTGGATTACTTGTAATGGATTACATCTTACTTCCGTCTAACGAGTAACAATTCTTGTAATTCAGTTACTGTTACAGTGTGCTGGGAATGTGCGCTTGTGCGTGTGTGTGAGCGTGCGCGAGCAGATGTGCGGAGTGCGACAGAGACAGGGACCGCGGGAGAGAAGATAAGGAAGCAGCGCCGTCTCCCGCTGTGAAGCAGAGGCCGCGGACGGGTGGGGGGAAAACAAGGCAATAAACGCTCCCCGCCTCCGGGGTACACGAGAGAGCAACGAGTGCAGTCTCCTTTTTCTCGGCTTTCCGTGGCATCTTCTATGCGGGCACGCTAGTGCGCCCTTTTCTTCCTTCGAGTCGCAACAGCGGCTCGTAACAGTTAACTTTCCTGTAGTCATTCACAAATTACAATTGACTCGAACGCAAGCATCGAACCGATGCGCAATTACGAAGCAAAGTGTTAGTGCGGTAAAGCACATTGCTTCCTTCTAGTGCGTCCGAGGAGAGGGTCTTCAGAGTTGCAGCGCACGTCTTCCTTCACGAAGAAACGCGCAATGATTACTGACGCAGTCCTTGAGAGACAGCGCTGCTGAATATGAACAAGGTTTGGAAGACAAGAGAAAACTGCAAATTTAGAACTGCGGAACAATTATTTCTGATGAAGCGCGGCATAAATAGCTAGGCCACCGGTAAAACGAGTGCGGAAAAATCGGCACCTGAAATACATACCTGAAGTTTTTGATAATTTCTGGGGTTTTACGTCCCAAAAATCGGACACGATTATGAGAGACGCAATAGTGGAGGCCTTCGGAAATTTGACCTCCTGGTGTTCTTCAACGCACGATACAAGGGCCTCTAACATTTCGCCTCTATCAAAAAGCGGCAGCCGCGACTGGGATCCAATCCTGCGGCCTTCTTGTCAGCAGCCAAATGCCATAGCCGCTATAGACCACCGCGGCAGTCACCTTATTGTGTGTGTGTGTGTGTGTGTGTGTGTGTGTGTGTGTGTGTGTGTGTGTGTGCGCGTGCGTGCGCGCGCGTGTGTGTGTGTGTGTGTGTGTGTGTGTGTGTGTGACACTAATGAAGTAGTATGGAAGAATAATACAGGGGGGAGTAATATTTCCATTATATTTAGAGGTAATTGTAATTGCAATCTGTAGCACTTTAGAGTGAAGTAATTCTAATTGTAACCTGTGATATTTTTTTCAGTGAGCTGTGCAAGTCCGAATAGTAGATAGTGCACAATGCGCAAGCCATCCTCCTGCCTCTTTCATATGCGGTAGACTCGGTCTTACTAGTTCACCGAAACAAACCTTAGTACTTCGTTGCGCTGCATTTTTAACAGCCGAGGTGTGTAGGGGCTCGCCATGTCTGCCATCCCCGATATACACGACGTCCGCTGTCACGCCGAAGATAAATTGTAGACCCGCTCTAGCCCTAGAACCCCAACCCACAACCTTGCCCTGATCCCACTGCTGCAGTATAGTGATTACTGCGAAGAACAAGTAAAGACTGCCTGCTTTATGGGATTTTAAGTTCCAAAACCACGATATGGTTATGAGAAACGCCGTAGTGGAAAACTCGGGAAATTTCTACCCCCCGGGGTTCTTTAACGTGCACTGACATCGCACAGTACGTGGGCCACAATATTTCGCCTCCCTCGAAACGCAGTCGCCGCGGCCGTGATTTCATACCGCAAACTTGAAATCAGAAGCCGACTGTTAGAGGCACTAAAGTCTGTTTCAGGAGTTCCGTGCAGGCAGAGGCAAGGCTACGAGGCCATCGAGCGCAGAATTCTTCCGAAGCGCGACGAAATGACATTGTTCGGACCGGACACGATCACCACCCTTCGTCTCCCTCCTCCCAGGGCTGCAGCTGCCACGGCATCGCCCGCCATTGGCTAGATGACAAGCCGCGGAAGGATACGTTTAACATGTGTTCACCCTCCGGATTGGCCGAAGAGGCTTGTAACTTCCACAGTGCTGCACGGAACTTCTGAAACAGAGCTACAGACCACCGTGACGGGGCAAAGAAAGAACGAAAGGAAGGAATGAAATCCAAAAATCACATAAATAAAACTGTATGGTTGAAAAAGGTAAAAGCGAACACGCGCTTGCCCTCGACCCACTTCCCTCGTCCGTATACTTTCAGCCCAAACGCACAGCTACATGATAGTACTGGTGATGAATGATGTTGCTACATAATGAAATCAGTGTATTTTGGCGCAGATTTGTAGCTGTCATTTAGTACATGTACCATTGCGCTCAAAAGGCGTGGTAGCAAGGCGCGGATGCACACTCACTGCGGTGCGTATCTTCCGTTTTTTAGCAGCGAAGCTGTACTAGCTCGAGGTAAAATGTTTGTCGTGACCCGAAAACTCCCCACGTCAGCTACGCGCCACAGGGCCACTAAAACAAAGCCTCGGCGTGCTCTTTGGTTAAACTGAAGTAATTCGTCTTCGCACGTAGTTAACATTTCGCACAACCAGATCACAATGCCTTAACTGGAACATGCTTTATTATTCCTTCGAGTCCTTTATGCTAACATCGCAAAAGGAGCTAGCTGGTTTCGATCGGGAATCGAACATGGGTCGTCGGTGTGGTCTTGTTTTGGGTGATATCGTCAAGCCACGAAGGCTGGCAATGCTTCAGCAAAAAAGCAATATACGTGGTGAATAGCAAAGCATACCCGTGTATACTATAGTACAGCAAGGAGATGGAAAAGGGGACTGAGGCTGAGGAGGAAGTAAATAAGGAGGGCGTGGAGTATGCATTGCCTTTTGTAGTGTCGTATTGTGAGTGGTGAGAAGGAAATTCAATTAGGTGGTGAGGAAGGAAATTGAATCTGGAGAGGACAGATTTGAGGGTGAGGAAGAGGGAAATGATGAGGACAGACTGTAAACCAAAGCATACCTCTGTAATGGTATAGTAAGGCGGTGCGGAAAGGGAGTGAGGGTGAGGGGAGGGAAAGGGAAAATGATAAGGCCACCAGCGAACACGGGGTTGGAAAATGGAGGTTAGGATGAAGAGGAGTGGTGCGATAGTGAGGACGAGGAAAACGACCTGGTGAGAGGATCAGGTATAGCATGCCCACGTATAGCATGGTACAGCAAGAAGGTGGAGGGAAGGTGAGGCTGAGGAAAGGAGGACGGGAAGGCCACCAGCTCCGCTGTGACGTAGCCTTGCGCCGCTAGTGGAAGCTGCCCACAATATTTTATATTTTTTCTAAGCCATCACACGCACCATGACCTTCGCGCTGCCAAGACTTGAAGGTAGGATGAGAATAACGGACACATCCTGGATGATGGGCGTATACTGGCAACCGTCTTCTTTACTTATCCTAATGTCGTGTATTGACAGCCGAACTACCCTTGCAAAGGATTATAACAGCACCTATGGCTGTTTGTAAGGACGCTACGCGAGAACAAACGTGAAATCGTACGCACCCGCCTTCATAACAGCCTTACGCTCAACGTTACGCGGACTCACTAAATGGTCCACGTAGCAACGTTAGTGATAGATATGCAGGCTGTTTTCGACACCACCTTACTCGATCTGCCTCTATGTCCATTCCATTCAGACGTGGCGGCCCTTGTGCTCTTTCTGCTACATCTGACAAGAATATTCGATCAATTGTTTATTAAACATACCAATGAGCAGCCATGAGGTGTTAGTATTGGAACACGCGTCAAGTAGAAGAAAATAATTATACTAAACTATTCAGTGAAGCAGATCTGTCGCAGCAGATCTCTAGAAGTATGGCTGGCAGATTATGCTAGAAAGCTGGTAAACCTGTATACGCACTACATAATGACCGCGTGCTTACCGGAATCTTGGAAGAATGAGAACATCGTCCTAAACCGTGAGAAAGGCGAGATGAGGGACTTGAAAAATTGCAGGCGGATCAGCTTACTTGTCCACGAGATATTTCCAGGGTAATCGCTAGGCGAATTTGTGGCACCTTCGATTTCAGTCAACCTAACGTCCAGGCAGGGTTTCGTGAAGGACATATTCATACGATCAGTCAGGGGACAGAGAAATGAGCGGTGTATAACAAGCCCCTATATATAGCCTTCACAGATTACCAGAAAGCGTTCCACTCAAAAGAAACGTCCAGCAGTCATGCAGCCATTGCGGAATCATGACGTAGACAAGCACTGCGTGTGAATGCTAGATGATATCTACAGCCAGCATATTCCTCCATAAGGAGAGCTTACAAGAGGTATTTAGAGCATTTGATGGGTAAAGAAAAGTGTAAGGGTTAATGTAGAATACCTCAGTAACCTCAGACTTTGTGATGAAATTGCCTTGCTGAGTAACTTTGGGGACGAACTGTAAAGCATGGTTACTCTACTAGACAAGGAAAGTGAAACAATTGGTCTGAAAATTAATGTGAACAAAGCTAAAGTCCAATAGCCTTGGGAGATCACGGCAGTTTGAGATAAGTGGCGAGGAACTGGAAGTCGTATGCGAATATATCTGCTTAGGCCACGTAGTGACGCCTGGTCCGAACCGTGCGGCTAGGATAATTAAAAGTGTAAGAATGGGGTGGAGTACTTTCGGCAGTGCATGCATGTTACCGGTACTTACTTACAGGGCAGAAACTTGGAAACTGACAGAAAGGGTTCAACATAAATTGAGGGCGATGCAGCAAGCTATGGAACAGAAAGGGGTAGGTATGACGTCCAGGAACAAGAAGAGAGCAGATGGGTCAGGGAACAAACGCTTGTTAAGGACACCTTAGTAGAAATTCAGAATAAAGTCCTCCAGATCCCACGCTTTGTGGGAATCGGCGTCATGCGAAGCAGTCAACGAGGGAATTGCCTCTGATGAATGAATTGTTTGGGATTCAGCCAAGTGTTGCGAGTAGGATTAATGCTTTTGTGCAAAGCGCATGAATACCCCCTGTTAATATTAGTATAAGTATTAGCAGTACACTGTAAACAAAAATTAGCCGAGATGGGAGTAAATGACCTGTCCTCTAGCGCATTCCCCGATAAGGGTTTAATATACTCCGGTCATGCGGAGTAAAAAATTTACTCCGCTTGACCGGAGCTATGTTTACATCCATCGAGGAGCTTTTGCGGGTAGCTATGGGAGTATGTGTTTACATCCATCGCGGAGCTCTTGCGGGTACCTATATGGGAGTTTATGTTTACATCCATGTAGGAGCTTTTGCTGAAGCCAGCTAAGCCTAGGCGTGGTCCAGGACAATTTCTTGCATAATTTTATTAATATTCGATCTACCTGGGTAAATTTGGTATCCTTTTGGTCCTTTCTCCTTCCGGTCGATAGTCTTGACGTTTGCTTTCCGATAATCCTGGTTTGTCCGCATACAATCTTGACAATTTCGGAAGCCTAAAACCACGTCAACACTCGCTGGGTGGTGGTGCCCCAGCTACTTCATAACAAAATATTTCCGATTCACGCATCACTGTGGTGGTCTGGTCGACGCGCGGCATTCGGCTTCTGGCTGGAGAAGCAGAGCGGTCACCAGTGGAAAGAGCCTTGACACGTTTACACAGAACACTGATCGGCCGTTGCAAACTCACTGCGCACTCAAGACTCGTTTTAAAAAACGAAGTGGTGCTTCACTTGGACGCACTAAGCACACGTGGGATCACGCACAGATACAACTCCCACCGACGATTCGTCGAACCAACCAGTGCACTGGAGCATCACACGGAAGCACTAAACAGACGCGCGAGCGCGAGCGCGCATACGCACACACACATCACACCGCCGCAAGAGCGTCGCAACCGAAGACGGCTGTTAAAAACTCCCATGTGGGGGTTGGGACCACGTGAACTGAAACTCCGTGTGGGTAGTATAATAAGGTCATGTCGTTTTTATACTCCGTCACTTAGCAATGGTGGTAAAATGATGTCATGTGCCGAATTCACTCCGCTATGACGGAGTAAATGGTTGGGGCATGGGAGTTTTTTCGGTTGACACGATGGTAAAAGCTCCCATCTCGGCTAATTTTTCCTTACAGTGTACCCACTAACCAGGAACGTCGACAGCGCCGTAGGGATTGAATTGAAGCTAATGGTACGACGTAACGTTGGCAATCACGTTAATCCAAAGAACAGATATCTTTATTGTAGAAGAACAATGCACTATACGGTGCGCTGATGGGCTATCATAAGCGTCGTTCGTTGAAGTATTCTTACGCGATCGTGAAAACTTGCACAAGAACATACCGAATGGTAGCAGAACATATGTATTGCTATGGGGGTGTTTATCACACATTAGAAGCGTAATTCCCGTTGCACAAGCACCGTCCTTACAAATGCAGGTTGAGTATATAAACCGAGTGAGAGGGGCAGCCGTAGCCTAGTGATAGCGTGCTTGCTCAGCACCTGGAGGGCCCCTGTTCGGTACCCCTCTACCGCTTGGTAAGTTGCATTGTGTCTGTGTGTTTATTATGTCTATCTATCTATCTATCTATCTATCTATCTATCTATCTATCTATCTATCTATCTATCTATCTATCTATCTCGGTGCTCTCCCGGTTGCCTCGTTCACCTGGTACACCCAAATGTACCAGGTGAACGCCAACCTTCAACTCAACCTTAAGAAGTGCCACTTCGGGGCCCGCCAGCTCACCATACTTGGCCATGTCGTTTCAAAAGCCGGAATTCTTCCTGATCCTGACAAACTTAGGGCCGTTGCCGAGTTTCCTAAACCAACTACAGTAAAAGAACTGCGGAGCTTTGTCGGACTATGCTCGCATTTTCGTCGCTTTGTCCAGAACTTTGCCTCCATCATCGCACCCCTTACGAAGATGCTCGCTGGCCCTGGTGACCTTTCGAATTGGACTCAAGCTTGCGACGACGCCTTTACTACATTACCGCAACTGCTTACCTCGCCACCCATTCTGCGCCATTACGACTCCAATGCGTCCACCGAAGTACACACGGACGCGAGTGGCGTCGGCCTTGGTGCCGTACTCGCGCAACACAAACCCGGCTTCTCAGAGTATGTCGTCGCTTACGTTAGCCGTGCCCTTACCAAGGCTGAATCCAACTACTCCGTAACTGAGGAGTGGCTCGCTATTGTGTGGGCAATAAGCAAGTTCCGTCCATACTTATACGGCCAGACTTTTGACGTGGTCACTGATCATCACGCACTCTGTTGGTTGGCTTCCCTGAAGGATCCTTCCTGTCGTCTTGGACGTTGGGCTCTTCGTCTTCAAGAATTCGACATCCGCGTGGTGTACCGATCGGGCCGAAAGCACTCTGATGCGGACGCGCTCTCTCGGTCTCCCCTGCAATCGCCTGAAGACCCGCAGACCAATGGTGCCTTTCCTTTGGCTGCTCTTACCGCCACCGACATGCCATCTGAGCAGCGGAAAGACCCTTGAATAGCCTCTCTACTGAACATTATTTCTTCCTCCTCCCCTTCTGCATACCCACGCGCCCTCCGCCGCTAAGCCAAGCACATTACAATACGGCACGAGCCTGGTTAATGGCCTGGAGTAGCAAGCCAAGCCATTAACCAGGCTAACGTCTCCAGATTCATCAATAAAAAAAATTACAGCATATCCACGGAGTGAATGATGATGAGTGGGCGAAGCTCCGGAGGTTCATCGTAGATCGTGCCGAGTTCCGGATTAATTTAGTTAACGCGCACGCTACGAATCCTTATGGTTCAACTATGCACAAGTGAAATCTCCCTCCGGCACTTCATTGCAAGTCAAGATCCAGTGCGTGTATATATATATATATATATATATATATATATGGGTGGCCGGTGAACGGTTCTCCAACGCGAGCAGTCGGTATTTCTCAATCAAGGAACTCGCTAGGAGACGCTGCCTGCGCCAACGTTGTCTCTCGCGGGTGAAGGCGCGTTCTCCTTCTTTGCGAGCTGGTAGAGCGTTCATCTAAGAAAGAGCGTTTACATAGACAACGGGCGCCTTTCGCTCTCTCTCTCTCTCTGTCTCTCTCTCTCACAAGACAGCACGCGCCGAGGGTAGGAGGCACGCGCCGAGGGCGAGCGCGTGCCTCCTGCCCTCGGCGCGCGCCCTCGCCCTCGCCCTCGGTAACGCCTGACATGGGACAAGGTTAGACTATGAGGAGCTTTGCCCTAATATTCTCTCTCTCTCTCTCTCTCTGTATGTGTACATTTCAGTTGCAAGCGAGAATAAACGATGTTCCTTCCTTGTTTCAAGAGCGGAGCTTTTAAGCAGGCCGTGCGATGTGTGGGCCGATTGTGGAGGCAGTGCATGCACTGTGTGAGGTGCAGACAACCGCGCCTGATTGCGGTATCGTTAACCCTGATGTACATGACAATTATATCATGTTAGTGATGTAAAGATCAGTCATTCATGTTCCTCACACATTTACACATTACCTCCCAAACATTTGGGTGTACCAGGTGAACGAGGCAACCGGGAGAGCACCGAGATAGATAGATAGATAGATAGATAGATAGATAGATAGATAGATAGATAGATAGATAGATAGATAGATAGATAGATAGATAGATAGATAGATACGGTCAAAGTGACTTAGGTTTGCAAAGAAATTCTTCGTGTTTAAAATGGGTCTGGGAAGGGCATATTCTGTGAAGGCAAGGTAACCACTTTTCATTAAAGGGCCAGCGACTTCTCAGCGTCCACATCTCTCAATGAAATTTCGCTCATATGTTCTCCTCGATATTGTAATAGTATATGCCAAGCCGGGAAGTTGTGAGTCATTTAGTTATCCCGAAAATGAATTTTCAAAATTTTTAGCCGATTCCCACGCAGGTCACCCTTTGTTTTTGACGTCATTACTGTCGCCTCTGCCTAACCGTGCAGGCGGGCGGTTAAGTGCAAAAACGGTTATACTTCAGCGCCCAAATCATCGCTGTCAAGATCACAAATGCTAGCATAACTCAATATCGTATTTACATCGCCGCTTTCAGTTTTATGGCGCGAGCTCTATATTTCTGAAAGGGGGAGGGGGGCTGCGACGTCATCACATGCGCTGCACGAAGCATCTACCCGTTTCGGTTTCAGTTCGAACACATCGTTCATTCGGTTATTTAAAATTGTTGGTGAGTTTCTGCGCAAACTTAACCGTTATGCTTTACTACGGGACTATCAGTGCCATTGGAAAGCAGTGATGTCAGAATATGGTGAAAAAAAACGGCAGAGTGGCCGTTCAGGGTAAGAGAGTGGATGCCTATATAGAGCAGGCAAGAGTGGCAGGGGGGGGGGGGGGTTGGACAGAGAGTTAGGTGGGCAGATGAAATCAAGAAGTTTGTGGGGATAACGTGATCGCAGTTAGCACAGGACCGGGATAAATGGAGATCTTTGGTAGAGCCCTTTGCCCTGCAGGGGGCGAAGACAGACTGGTGATAAAATAAAGATAGTTTGAAAGACTAAGTGCAAAGAAAAAAAGAGCAAAAATATAGAAAAACGGAAAGTGAGAAGGACGTGGTGTAATGCAGCGATGCAGCGTCATAGATCAAGAAATATTATAGAAGGACAATGATGTTTAAATCACTAGGTATGTTGCAGCGACAAATGAGGAGAAAAGGACTTGTTCGACGTGTAAAGCCATGGTGCTATAATGCAAAACACAGAAAAAATATGACTGTGGGTTGCGAAAAATATCGAGAAAGTGATCGGATTATTGATTTGTGGGGTTTCACGTCCCAAAAGCAGCTATGATTATGAGAGACGCCGTAGTGTAGGTCTCCGGAAATTTCGACCTCCTGGGGTTCTTTAACGTGCACTGACATCGCACAGTGCATGGGCCTCAATATTTCGCCTCCATCGAAATGCAGCCGCCGCGGCCGGGATTCGATCCCGCGACCTTCGGATCAGCAGCCGAGTGGCATAAACACAAGACCACTGTGGCTCGCGGAAGTGCTTATCAGAGAATGTGGTATGTGGTTACATTGCATTCTCTGGATATGATAATACAATGCAGAGGCAAACAGGCGCATGAACACATCTATGCTGGCCGGCTATCTTAGGAGGAATTCGAGGAACAATACAACTGGACAATGACAGTGACTGTAATCCAGCAGTACTGTAACAATATCCACGTTCATTTCCAGCGAAGGTCGTCCGCCACGGTGGCACAGTGGCTATGGCGCTTAACTGCTGGCCCGAAGGAGGTCCAGAAGTTATACGACCGCCACCCCGGCCGCCACCCCGGCCGTGGCGGTCGTATTTTCAGTGGAGGCGAAGATGCTATAGGAGGCAGTATACTGTGTGCTTTTGGTGCACGTTAAAGAACCACATGTGGTCAAAATTTCCGGAGCCCTCCACTATGGCGTGCTGCATAGACATACCATGGTTTTCGCACGTAAACCCTGAGTAGTTGTCTATTTCCAACAAAGTGATGATTATATTTGTTTGAGAAATAATAATAATAATAATAATAATAATAATGTAATTCTTTTTCTCGCAAGCCGAGACGCGAAGATGAGAAGGTCCATAAAAACTAGAGCCAGTTCCGCGCCTGTGAAATCGGAATGGTGAGCTGGGACAAGGGTGTGAAGTTCACTATCACAATCACGTAGCGCTATCGTTATTTCCATCGCTATCACGTAGCAGTGGGCTGCAGGCAAAGATGTGGGTAGTGGGCTCAGCGCAAGCGCGGCTCCGTTTTTCCCTTCGGAGACCTGTCTTCATTTATTTCCATCTTCTTTCATTTCTTTCCTTCCTTCTTTCTTGCTTTATCTCTTTCTCTAATAGCCTTCGCATAATCAGTACAATGCAATGTTGACTGAGGGCAAGTGGGTCAATGGCAAGAGCAGGCCCACTTTTCTCTTCTGCTGGACAGCGGACATGGGAGGACGCTGAACACGGTGGGCCACTTACAGCTCCACTGTTATAACTCAGCTGACTCGCCCGAAGATACCATGAAGTACCATGAATCTCATGAAGTACCAGTCAGCTCTAGCTGATTACGGCGTTGTTTGAATGCAACAGTGGCAATGCGAAACCACCTGGTCCCATCTCTGACAAATATGCGAGTCCGTCATGTACACTACACCAAATGAGGGACTCACTCGCCAGCAAATCATGCGGACGATAGATATTGGGTAAACTAGGTGTTCGGTAATCACAATATGATAGCGCTGGCTAAAAAATATGCACGAAATAAGCAACGGAACGCTTTCTTGCAAATAAATATCTTTCATAGCAGAACGCAGAATCTACATTTATAGAAAGAAAGCTACTGAGATTGGATTGTTCGTGCAAGAATACTTTATCATTGTCAACAAAAGGCGCCTGCCTGTGGCGGTGAGCGCCTGCGAAAGAATAGGTTTTTGAATTTCGGCTGGTCCACCGCGGTGGTATAGTGACTACGGAACTTCACTACTGACCCGGACGCCGTGGGATTGAATCCCGGCCGTAGCGGCCGCATTTCAACGGAGACGAAACGCCAGAGGCCCGTACACGTTAAAGCAGCCGATGAAGTTAATATTTCCGGAGTCTTGCACTATATATTCGTACTGCATTAAAGTATATTCGTACTCCATAAAATCTCTTCTTCTTTAAAAAGCACGTATATACGTACGTTGATGCATCTGTAGGGCTGCATCCTTAGAGCATTTCGCTCGTACGCTCGCTTTTGCATTGACCAGCAGCCTTAGGTAAGGATGCGTCCGAGCATCAGGTGCGGCTGGAAGTATTTCTGCCGAACAGTTTAGCGTAAGGTGCTTCTTTGTGAACACATGCCTTATTCAACGTGCAGTATCTTGCCTGACATTCAGAAATACACGGGCACATGCCTACCTATAATCATAACGGTTAAGGGCTCAGGTGCTAAATACCAGTTTTACGTATTAAGAAAGATAAGTGCTCACTTATTGATCCAATCATTGAATAAGCTAATACGTGCAAGAATGATGGGAGCGAAGGAGTATATTGCTGTCATGCTCATCGCGGTTTATTTATTTGCGAATGACATCTTCTTTGAGTTGGTTAACGTCATTCCGACCATGAGCTACCTGTACAACCAAAACAGGCCGATTAATTCTTGGTGGTGCCGTTCTTTATACGTGGTATCCTTACGAAATTTAGTTATTTTTGATAAGGACTCTAGTTCGTATCCACTGTACCAGTCGCGTTGGATGCCATTTTTTTGTTCTGTAGCGATGACGTAATCCACGATTTCATTTCTTAAGGCGGAAGAGGGCTCCTTCATGCCAGTGGGGCCCATAAAGGCACATTATTGTTTTTTTTTAACAAGGTCAGGGCTTTTGCAAAAATGGTCCTCCTTATTGCCTCCTTATTCACAAAGTCAGCAAATGGCTTTTAACGCCCAGCAGCTGACAACCCCTGGCACTTCCCAAGCGATAAAAAAAGAGGCAAGGAGGTCGATGTCAGCTCACAGAACAGTTAATGTAGATAAGTAGAACGACGCTCTGTCTGGTTTCACCCAAGCGAGAAAAGTTGCTTTGTATTCGTATTTCCTAACTGATTCGGCAGCCGTTACTGATATCCGTGTGATCCCCGTTCTGTTTGCGCATTTGCATTTTCGGTTGCCGCGCGAGCCGTCCGGTTACGCGCACATTATTATTCTGTCACGTTTCACCACGCTTGGCCATATCTGTCTATGCGGACCAACGCCTATTAAGCAGCCGTACAGATGGAAACGCTGGCGTATGGTATCTGATATAGAGTCGCTGGTATCTCGAAGAGACCGCTTAGCACTGCAAGTGTTGCTCTGTTGTGCCTGGTTTGCCGAGTTCATCGCCCTCTCTCTTTCCAAGTTTCTCAAACATGCCAAGGCTCTCGGGCGAGCTAGCAGTCTGGAAAGCCGCTCCTCTTCAGTGCAGTCATGCGTGCGCCTCACGTCCAGCCACTGCTAGCTCATGTCTTCGTTCGTTAGAGAGGAAAGGGAACGTACACGTCGGTATCTTTGTAACTCTTAATATCCACGATGCAGGTCGCTCATAGACCCCCGGCAGGTCTGTTGTTTCAAAAGACCGAAGAAGGACAGCTTTGGAAAGCACAGCGGAAGATCGAGACAGCATTGGAAACGTATCCAGACCTAAGGCGCCTACACGAAGGACTTCACCGACTCTTCTACGTTCGGCACTCCTCCGAAACTATGTCCCACAAGGTGAGAGAAAGCAGTTCCCACTAACGCTGACGTTAATGAGGTGTCCTCTTTAAAAAAAAAAGATGTAGCAAAGAAATGTAGTAACGGGAACCGTTACTACCTTCTGTGCAACATTACTAGGTTCTTCTGACGGTTGACTAGCATACACTCTTTAAAAAAAGGTAGTGCTACTTACTAACTTTGAGGTAGTAAATGCTTGTCACAACATTGACTACCTAAGTAGGACCTGCAGCTAGTAAACGGTAAGGTAGTAACTTCACTACCATGTCATTTAATACCTGCAGTTACTAGCTATAGGTATGGGTAGTAACCAAGGGTAGTAACTTTACTACCATGGCAATCTTTTATCGGGCTTATTATGATTCGGTTTATATTTTCTGTTGACGTTGCGATAACAGGTCGACTGTATTGCAAAAGATTAAGATCATATAAAAATGAGCGTGGTAAGGCATTGTCCGATCACGCTGACTGGTGCTAATTACATCGTGTTACACCAATTAACGATCGCTAAGTACTTCATGTGATTAGCCCTGTGAATGCGCTGCACATAGAAATATTTAGGTGACAGCTTAGAAACATGTTCGAACCAGAAACTACAGCCCTATCGCACACAGAAGATCAAAGCTTCTACACGGTATATGTCTTAACGGCAACGTTGACGCTGTATATGGCCCTACTTAAGGACGCTCACGTTGTTCCGGTAAGTAGAAGTGGATTCGGATAAGTAATCAACGTTTTGGATCGAGATTCTTGTATTTTTCTGTTTCCGTATATGTATGCAACCACGTTGCATGGGACTCTTATTCAAACATAATCAAATCAATTATAGTTTGTCTAAATTCCGCTTACGCCTATCACAATTACAGCATAATATACTACTGTCAGTGGAGGTAGTAGATTTACTAACCTATTACGAGCGCATGTAGTGACAGTTACTACCCCTGACATTTACTACCTCTAGCATACATCTAAGCTAGTAAGGGAGAAAAAAATATAGTAATGGTGCCAAAACGGTAGTAACTGGTCCCGTTACTAGCTTTTCTACTACCTTTTTTTTAAGAGTGTAGAAGTTTGCGGGAGGTCGTAAATGCTGTCGTTACAACTAAATTTCTCGTCGGTAGTAAACGTGAAGGGTTAGTATAGCGTGCGTACGTGAAGGGTAGAACGTGCGTACGTGAAGGGTTAGTATAGCGCTGCTACCTCCACTGGTAGTAGTGCATAATGCTTTAACTGTGATAAGCATACAGCATAATTTAGCCAAACTATAATTGGCTTGATTATGTTGGAATAAGAGTGTAGTGCAACGTCGTAGCAAACGCCTACGGAAACGTAAAATATAAGAATCTGTACTTAAAGCATTGATTACTTCTCTGAAACCATGTCTGCCCACCGGTAGTGCATCGCTAAGTACGGCCATAAATAGCGGTAACGTTGCTGTTACAGTATATGCAGCGTAGATGCTCTGATATTCTGTGTGCGGTATCGTGTGCTGTCGTTTCTAGGTTGTAAC
Source organism: Hyalomma asiaticum (assembly GCA_013339685.2). Taxonomy (NCBI): domain Eukaryota; kingdom Metazoa; phylum Arthropoda; class Arachnida; order Ixodida; family Ixodidae; genus Hyalomma; species Hyalomma asiaticum. The sequence goes on along the minus strand of CM023481.1, from coordinate 84,261,699 downwards.
ACGTTTCCATCTAGACTGTCACCTAAACTTTCCTGTGTGCAGCGCAATTCGCAGCGCTAATAACATGAAGGAATTAGCGATAGATAATTAGTGTAACGCCATGTAGAGGCACTCAGTACCAATCAGTGTCACCGGACAATGCCGCACCGCTTCATTTTTATTTGGTCTTATTCCTTTGCAACAGAATCGACTTGGCATGGCAACGTAAACAGCACATATAAACCGAATCAAAATAAGCCCGATAAAAGACTGCCATGGTAGTAAAATTACTACCTTGTCGTTTACTAGCTGCAGTTACTACTTAGTTCGTGAATGTTGTCACAAGCGTTTATACCTCAGAGTTAGTAAGTAGCACTACAATTTTTTTTGAAGAGTGTATCCGTCACCAACTAGCTCTGCAAAGTTTTCGGCTAAACAAGTGCTGACACGAATTTTAGAAATGTTCATACTATCGCTCTAAGTAAAAGCGCTGGTGTTGAGAACTCTGAAAAGAGTATCGTGATGCTTCTGGATCCATTGGACATATTTTTGATAGCGCCTGGATTAGACTCTCGCTTTCCCATTTGATATCGAGGGGGCGGCCTCATAGTGGCACGCATACACAGTCTGAAGCAGGTCTAAGCCACGTGGGGACAGCAGCTCGTGACGTACTAGCGGCAGCATTGTCGGATGTTGTATGTTGCACATGGTGTACTTTAAAAAATGATGACTGAACTGTTGTTCAGCGACTATGGCAGTGATTTCGGCCGACCGTATTCACTCGTCATGATTTTTTGTCCATATCGGCGCGTCTGACACGTAGAATTCTGCACGACGAAAACATTGAAATATTTCATATCTGTGTCCTGCCTCTAGTGTGTGGACAGCGTTAACACTGCTCATGACAGAGAAACGATGAAAAAATGTCCATTTCGCTGCTTCAAAATCATGTCTGTACTCTATTAAGTCGTACTTTTGTCAAATACAAATAAGAGACCTGTTCGAGGCTCGTTGATGCCTCAGTGAGGGAGCACACGTGTTCGCATTGAGTTCGATATTCTCAACAACATATGCGAGAACTTGCGATTTCTTTTTCAAATCCATTGCCAAATGTGCAGCAGGCTTTCGCATGTAAAATCACGTGTGGTGTACGCTCTCATATCCTGTGCTGGGGTGTGCTGGTATTAGCCGCACGGAGTGGGTACGTGGGCACATTTCCCATACGTTTTTAGCAAGCTTCGCTCACGTCGCCGCCGAATTTCCCCTACTACTCCGTGAGGCACGTGAGGCTTTCGTCTTAATGTAGACAGTAAATAGGGCAGTAAGAGTAGCATTTACTACTCCCATGTCAACTTTACTACATTTCACTCACGCGTTAATACTATAGAAATACATAAGATGCAGTCGGCGCCATCGTTCCTGCTACTCAATGTATCAGGGTTCGTAAACGTTACTACTACCGCAAGTCGCGGGCTAGTAAACGTTACTCTACTTATCGTTGTCGTTTTGCGCTAAAAAGAATACCATGGATTGACACCGACTAGCCCGCCGCCAGCGCGTCGTGCTGAAACGTTACTGCTTGCGTGCGTGCACACTGACGGGAGACTCGTGGCGCGTGGTATACAGATGTGGGAAGGCTCAGGCCTTCCCACATCTGTATACGGATCCCCCTCCACACCCCTTTTTCAGGTGTGTCCCCGCACCCCCCAAATTTTTGCAGCTAACCAATAATTCCGTATACCCTCCCCCCTCCCCCCCCCCCAAAAAAAAAGAAAAGAAAACCGAATACTGGATAAACCCCTGGCGGAAAGGGAACGGGTGTACACAGGTCTAGTAGGGTAAAAGGGCATGTGAAGGAGTACGTGAGGCGCATCTCAAGCTTTTCACCACGCGATTCCTTTCCGTCTTCCTTTTCTTTTTTCCATGACACCCGTGTGTGCGAGCACAGCGCATAGGTTTTAAACCATATTGTCGTAGGTATGTGGACATTCTTTGCTATATTTCGGCCAGCTGTGCGCATCCGGATGGCCCACTACCCAAATCGTGATTCACGCGTATGCGTGGGATCGTGCGTAGCTCACAGACATTGCGAGAGGACGACGACCTCGCCCAACGTTTTCCAGTGTTCAACAACAGCGAACGCACGTTGATGAAATATTTTAAATGCGTTCATTTACTCACGTTTACTAACACTTTTACTGGAATGCACACTAGATTTTAGAAATAACGATCGATTTCTTGGGTTTAACGTCTCAAAACCACGATGTGATTATATGAGAGACGTCGTAGCGAAGGGCTCCGGGAATTTCGACCACCTGGAGTTATTTAACGTGCACTGACATCGCACAATACACGGGCCTCAACATTTTGCCCCGCCACTAGACCATCGTGGCGGGGTTTTCAGAAATGCGTGCACAGAATTCGCATTAAACTGCACACAAATTTTTCTTCATTCTTTATTTTTCTTTGTGCTACAGTTACCGCTTTCCACATTTAAAAGATTAAGTAGCTAGCAACCACATAGGGAGCCCACCCTCAAGTTTGCGCAGCGCCGTCTTCCACTCCAGCGGAGAACGGTGGAACCAGCGGTCGCTCTCACGTGTGTTTTGCATTGCGCGAGCGGAGAAGCGTGGTTCTGGAAGCGCTTATCTCGCGTTTTCCGCCCGGACAGTGCAGTTTTTTGTTTTGTTTTTGTCAGTACGGAAAGCAGGCACACAATACAGATGGTTTGCGCGCTGTCATAGCATTTAAAAAAAAGGAATAGCCGGATAACTGCCTGTGAAAAGGCACCGTTTCCCAAGCAGCGACGGCCAGCGTGGATTAGGCGAGATCGCAAAATGATGTGACGCTTGCACGCGCGGTATCTTGATGTCATTTTTTGCAACATAGGATATCATCAATAATTAACACGGAGAAGCGCGACCTCCCTGCTTATTTTAACAGAACTGCGTATGCCAAGCGAAAGTGCATGCAGTGAATATTAGTCACATTTTGAAGAGTGTGCGCTTGATTAGGTCACTTATCATTTTTTAATGTGATAGCAGTGGTACACGTTGGCCCCATACGTCACAGTTATGAAATACCGTGAGTACCGGTGCTGCTTTACTTAACTGGAGGAGATAAGATTTCAGTCGCTGCTCAGTACGAAATTTGAGTTGCTGGATGTTCATAGTGAGCGCGTTTACGCTGGCCATGGAAGCGGCCGTGCCGCTGGCGGTATGTAGCTGCTGCTTTTGCTAGGTAGTAGCTGTATAGAGAAGCAAGGTGGCGATAAAAAGAGCAATGATATTGGGATGTCTGATGCTGCTTTTATCACGAAAAATTACATCGTAACGGGCAACACAGACGATCTAAGGGGGAATTTTATAGTGTTGACGAATTGGACTTTACAACAAACAAAGCGCCAGTATTGTAAGCGCACATGGTCTGAAATAATTGCTTGCAGTGCAAGGAACATGCTCTTATGGTGGTACTTGCGCGAAACAAACGGGGACGAAGGAAGGAGACCCACAGACAAGCGCAATCTAACAACTGATTTATTTTTGAAAAAACGTTTGCTTAAATACCCAACTTGATCTGCGCCATTCCGCCAGAGAGCACACCATCCGCGCATATAATCACTGTAGACTAGAATCCCCCAGGTCATCGCATCCACACACGCTTACACACACTCACACAAAAAATATATAGCACACCATCCGCACACCATCCGCGCATATAATCACTGAGAAACACATCAAAGGCACATACACTGTCCAAATGAAAAGGACACGTCATTAAAGATGAGCAAACAACAACGAAATCTCCTTATCTAATAAGGCTACCGAAGGATGGCTGATGCACTTGTCCTTTAGTCTATCAATCCAAAGGGCTTCTACTATTTCCCTCGCGGTTTTGTTCCGGTGTTTAAACAAAATGCCAGTGCCTCCAGTCTGAGGTGTGCACCCACATTCTTTACAATGCATGGCCAAATGCGTACTAGGGCGACCTTTCAGGCTGGACAGATGTTCCCTTAGTCTAGTGTTACAGCAACGTCCAGTCTGCCCCACGTACGCATGGCCACACGTCATAGGAATGTTATACACTGCATTAGTCGCACATTCCACAAACTGGTTCTTCTTCGTATGTTTGATACTACATTCTTTCTTTGTTTCCTCCTTGCTTTCGATCATCTTTTTCACCTTGGAACACACCTTTCCTATTTTGTTATGGGCAGAAAACACCACTTTCACTCCGTAATCTTCGGCTACCTTTTTTGGTCTGTGTGAAACGCCATGCACATACGGAATCACTGAAACCTTGGAATTTGGATCATTTTTTCTGGGAACAGTACCACATAAGTCCTCTTCCTGTCTTAATTTCCTGATAAGCCTAGTGCATGAAGCTTGCATCACGCTGAGCGGATACCCGGCCTCTCGCAAACGATCAACTTGCCGTAGAAACACAGTATTCACAGCATGAAAACAAGACTTTCTTAACGCTGATATGAAACAAGACATGACAATACCATTCTTCACAATTCTGGAATGATTAGATGCGAAATTCAAAAGCGGCGTCCCTGCTCTAGGTGAGAATTGCCAGCAAACATGCCCCGGTCCAAATATTAATTTAATGTCAAGAAACTGCAATTTGCTTCCTACAGGTACCTCAGACGTAAATGTCAAGCCTTTTCCCCGAGAATTGAAGGCCTCAACCACCCTATTATTCAACCTTTCCTTGTCCTCTTGTCTGCCCAAAATCAAATAGTCATCAACATACCTGTATATGTTGTATGTTATGCCTTTTAATTCCTCATTCAACTCTCTATCAATACTTCCAAGAAAAATGCTGTTGAGGATAGGAGCCACCTTTGATCCAATGCACACACCCTTGGCCTGTATGTAAGTTCCATCACAAAATCCTACATGCGTATTCTGCAAATAGAAAAGTAGAATTTCCAGGAAGGATTCAACTGTCATCCCACACAAGTTGCGGAAGGCAACCTCATCGTTATCCTTTGTGATGCAGTCGTTAACTGCTTTCATTAGGGGACCTTGCAGCAAGGAATAGAAGAGGTCCTGAACATCTATGCTAAATCCCCAGTTGCAACCACTTATACCATCTGATGCCAAAAACTTCAGCTGACCTTGCATGGAACCCTCAGACCATACAACTCATATGGTTTTTTCTTCTTTGACTAAAAAAACTGATCGGCCTTCTAAGAGAAGCCGCACCGAAGTACACAACATGGTAAAAGACTCGGGTAACTTTGCTAAGTATTTTGTGATACACTCTACAGATGAGAAAGTTCCGATATCAAGTAAATCAGTGTTCAGGATTGCCAAGTCGCTCGAAAATGCTGTCGGGCCTGACTACAAAGTCAAGAAACTCTCGTCGGGGGATCTGTTGATTGAAGTATTTAAGAAGACACAGAGCGATCAACTTGAAAAACTAGAAATGGTAGCTGACCAAACTGTGACAGTAACACCGCACCGTAGCCTCAACAGCACACAAGGAGTAATTTCAGAAAGAGACCTCATAAATGAAACTGATGAAGACATACTTGAAAACCTCAGGCCTCAAGGAGTCACCGCAGTCAGACGTATTACGATTAGAAGATCAGATGAAACCATACGGACGAAACACATTGTGCTTACTTTCAACCGCAGTTCATTGCCAAACAAAATAACTGTCGCTTTTATCAGTTGCCCAGTTAGGGCTTACGTCCCGAATCCAAGGAGATGCTTTAAATGCCAGCGATACGGGCATGGGTCGCAGTCTTGCCGAGGAAAGCTGACGTGCGCGAAATGCGGAGAGAACGAACACTCCTCAGACAACTGTGAGAAGACTGTTCTGATGTGCTCAAACTGCAATGGATCCCACGCTGCATACTCCCGGCAATGTCCCATCTTTAAAAAAGAAAAAGAAATCATACATTTGAAAGTCACGGAGAACCTAACTTTTCCTGAGGCGCGAAGAAAACATGCCCAGTTTTCGGGTAAGTCATATGCCGACGCAGCTCGCCGGGGGGTGGAGCGGCGCTTGGTTTCTACAGGCTGCCAGTACAGCTTTGCTGACCTGGCCCTGGCTCTTGCCCCCTGCGAGCGGCCAACGGCTTCAACAGGGCCTTCGGCTCTGAACATGAAGCCTGCTCAACAGGTTGCTAAGGCGACGAGGGAACCTACCCTCTCAAAGCCTAGCTTAAGAGCTGCCGGACCTTCTGATGAAGTTTCGGGAGCGTCACCTGTTGTACAAACAAGAAAAACTGAAAGGGTCAGTGCTTCCCCACGTGGTGGTCCTGGCACCTCCAAGAGTAGCGATGAACCCATGGAGGTATCATCAGCTCCCTCTGTGCTGCCAGCACCGAGAGAGCAGCACAATCCTACAGAAAACAAGAAAAGGGGAAAAATTTTAAGGGTTACGGGTCCTCCAAAGGATCCGGTAACCTAAATTACTCTTTCTTGGGACGCAAAGCCAATGCGTTCTTTTTTGTTTGTTTTTGTTTCATAATGGCGCAAATCATTCAATGGAACGCGAGAGGCTTGCTCCATAATCTCGATGATATCAAAGACATCATATCCCAGTTTAACCCCACATTATTCTGCGTACAAGAAACTCACCTTAAGCCTTGCCATACAAACTTTTTAAAGAAATTTACAGTATTTAGAAAAGACCGTGAAGGCGGTGCTGCTGGTGGCGGTGTTGCCATCATTGCAAACGCTGGAGTAATCATTAGCCAGCTTCACCTAAACACATCTCTTGAAGCTGTGGCTATTAGAGTGCACCTCAAGTCACTAACTACTGTTGTGTCATTATACATCCCCCCTAACTCTCGCCCACCATTCAATGATTTATTGGATTTGGTGGAACAACTCCCCGAACCGTTTTTAATTCTTGGTGATGGGAATGCCCGTCACCCACTGTGGGGAAGTGAAAAGACAGACGCACATGGAAAATTATTAGAAAAACTAGTGGAAGTAGCAGGGTTGCATATTTTTAATAATGGGGATGCTACATATTTTAATGCCGCTAACAGGAGTTTTTCATGCATTGACTTATCAATAGGCTCCCTTGGGTTGTCCGAGCGTTTTATGTGGGAAGTCATTCCGGATCCTTATGGAAGCGATCACTTCCCTGTCATGTTAAGAAAGGACGAACCCAACAGCACACTGCACATCCGGCCACCTTCTTGGAAACTGGGGCAAGGCGACTGGGCATTGTTCCAGGAGCTTGCCTTAATTAATCACGATGCGCTTGAACACTTGCCGATTGATGAAGAAAATGACGCAATAACCAATATTATTATTGAAGCGGCATCTAAATCTATTCCCAAGACGAGTGGTAAGCTGCCAAAGTGCCCGAAGCCATGGTGGAATAACGAGTGTCGTAGGCTAAGAAAACTCCAAAGTAAGACGTGGAAAATCTTCAAGCGATACCCTACTATACAAAACCTCATAGAGTTCAAAAAGGCAAAAGCACGATCAAGATTCACCCGACGGCAGGCAAAAAGGATGACATGGCAGAAATATGTGTCTGAAATAAATAACCAAACCCCATCAAAATATGTATGGGAAAAGGTCAGACGGATGAACGGGAATAACAGGGCGTTTACAATCCCTCTACTTTCTCCCGATGACACTGACACATCACTTGAGGCTCAGGGTAATATTCTAGGTGAACACTTTGCCAGGTGTCCAGTTCATACCACTACATGGAAGCATTCCTATAATATAAAAACGCCGCAGAGCGTAAGGGGCACAGAGTTGTCAGCGCAAAAGGCGAGTACAACTGCGAATTTACAGCATTCGAGCTGAAGATGGTACTGGCAAACTGTAAGCCGACTGCAATGGGTCCTGATAATATACACTACACTATGCTGCAGAATTTGTCTGCTAGCTCTCTGGAGTCATTACTCTCATTTTTTAACCGAGTATGGAAATCAGGCCAGCTGCCCAAAGCATGGAAAACTGCTGTTATTTTTCCAATATTGAAGGCCGGAAAGGACCGCAGGCTGCTAGTTATCGTCCCGTGGCCTTGACAAGCTGCTTGTGCAAAACTTTTGAGCGACTAGTGAACGCACGGCTAATACATGTTCTTGAGCAAAATAAGAAAATAGATCATTTCCAGTGTGGATTCAGAGAGCACCGTTCCACTACCGATCAACTCGTTCGTTTGGAAACTCAGATCCGTGAAGCACATGCGAAAAACCAATTCTGTCTGTCTGTATTTTTCGATTTAGAGAAGGCATACGACACAACTTGGCGGTACGGAATCTTGCAAGATCTCGCCGCCTGTGGCATAGGTGGAAATATGTACCGATGTATCCAGGACTTCCTATCTTCTCGTACATTTAGGGTACGATTGGGCAACACTTTTCGAATGTGTTTGAACAAGAAAATGGGGTGCCACAAGGAAGTGTTCTAAGCGTTACCTTGTTCATATTGAAGATAAATTCTGTTGCTGAAGTGATCCCTCATCCTGTACAATATTCGCTGTATGTAGACGACATCCAGATAAGCTACTCTTCATGCAACTTGTCCATCTGTGAGCGGCAGATTCAACTTACAGTAAACCGTCTGGAAAAATGGGCAACTGAGAATGGTTTTAAATTTTCACCAGAGAAGTCGGCATGCATGTCTGTACGGGAAAGAAATCCCAGTTAAGTCAGAATTTAAATTTTTGGGTCTGGTATTTGACACAAAACTTACTTTTGGGGCACACATCAAAACGCTCAAACTACGTGCTCAAAAAGCTTGCAATATTCTGAAAATCCTATCTCATAAACGATGGGGTGCAGACAGGGTATGTATGCTACGTCTCTACAGATCTCTCGTGCGGTCCAAACTTGACTACGGGTCCATCGTGTATGGCTCCGCCAGGCCCTCTACGCTGAAAACTCTTGACCCTATCCACCACTCTGGACTGAGGCTGGCAACAGGTGCATATCGCACGTCTCCAGTCGAAAGCCTTTATGTTGAATGTGCAGAGCCACCTTTAGAATTAAGAAGAAGCCTTCTCACAATGACGTATGCACACAAGGTTCTCTCAGTTCCTGACCATCCATGTCGCCACACTTTATTAGACAACTGCCTGGATACATTGTTCCGAAGCAAGAAATCGTGCATCCCCACGTTTGCTATCCGTGTTAGGAAAGCCATGGGAGTTGATGTCCACTCACTACAGCAGGAACTAACCCTATATGAAGAGCCCCTGCTCCCTGGTTGTATAGGGATATAATTTGTAACTTCACCCTGACTAAATACGACAAAAAGTCCACTTCAGAAACAATCATACAAAAAGAGTTTTTAGAATTGCAGTGCTATTACCGGGACTTCTCATCTTTTTTTACAGACGGTTCAAAAACCAACGACGGCGTTGGTGCAGCTGTTGCAACAAAATCACACGCGCACGCGGCCAATATAAATGGCAAAGCTAGTGTTTTCACAGCTGAAATATATGGAATGTTGTTGGCCATTCAGGAAACACAAAATGAGGAGCAAGAAAAAACTGTTATTTACACCGACTCTAAAAGCGTGATGGCTGCTCTTTCATCGAGGAGAAAAACAAAGAACCCTCTCCTTAGAGATCTTATCCGGACTGTTAACAGGTTGATGCTCAATGGAAAAGTAATACATTTTTGCTGGATCCCAAGTCATGTTGGAATTTCGGGAAATGAACGGGCAGATTGTGCCGCAAAGACAGCTACACTTACGGGAAACTATATCAGCAAAATTCCAATTCAAGACCACACCAAAGCACTCAGAAAATCAATTCGCGCAATATGGCAACAAAACTGGGCAGCAACAGAGCACAACAAATCACACCTAATTAAACCAGTCATAAAGGAGTGGAAGAGTGTTAGCCACCGGAACCGATTTTACGAAGTCCTACTTGCAAGATTGCGTATTGGACACACACATGCAACACACAATTACCTCCTCCGTGACGAAGAGAGTCCTGTCTGTGAAAAATGTGGCCAACCGCTCACTGTGCTACACATACTTATAACGTGCCCCTTTTACGAACCGAAACGACGACGATATTTTTCAGAAACCTACCGGACATGCACCCCAATCCATCCTATCCTTTTACTGGGCGAAGAGCCACATGTCCCCAATGAGAACCTATTCGAATACTTAAAGGACATAGGTATCATTCATCACATGTGACATGTGCATTTTGGCCGCAGTCACATCTCCTCGAAGAGATTAAGACTGCGTTAACTGTATAGAAACACCTACAGTCTATGTGCACTTGCCAGCCAAATGCACAGAAGGCTGATAGGATCTTTTAATATATTTTAGATATTTAGGCAATCCATACAGATTCATGCCATACTTATCACCATCTTCGTGTTTTACATTCATTTCATTGAAAGTTGTACCACGAGTCATCACGAGAGCATTTTTCCTGGCGCCTTTTGGCCTCTGTTGCCCTGGTGCCATAAAACTAACAACTCACTCACTCACTCACAATTTCTTGCACCGACACCTCCGAGCGACACCACTTCACGATGCGCTTTATCCGCCGTATAATTACAGAAACTGAAAACCCGTCTCTAGTTTCACGTCGGTAACGTCTTCATTCACTTTCGACATGCATTTGACGGCCACGAACACGGCGTCATCTTCAACGACGGACTATAGGTCCCGTAATCGCGGTATTTATGGGGCTGTATATGTTGAGATGGGAAGCCCGAAATGTTTTTCAATGCCCCAAACTATCTTGAAGCTGCCATGCAACCGACACACGACGCAGCACGCGCGGCCGCTGAGCGCGTGCGAGTTGTGCGAGCCGCCCTGAGCAGCACAACAGTGCGCTAGCGCGCGCAATCACAGGAGGCAAGGGCGAGAGCAGAGAGGGAAGCGACCGCAAAGCGCACCGCAGCGCCCCCTGCCCCAGCTTGGGAGGCCTATTCTGCGTGACTGATGGTTACTATCGTTTGACGGCGTATTTATAAAACGGAGGCTAGGTTAGTAAACCGTAGTGCATTTATTTATTTATCGCACACTTCCGGCCTAACTTAAAAGCCTTAGACAGTAGAGGGCGCAGGAAGGATATTACAATATTACAAGATCAGTACACTGCAGCAAAACGAAATCGCATATAAAAGAAAACAGCGACCACACGCACGTAAATACGCACTACATGGGAAGCTCAAAGGATAGAAAAAAAAGAGAAAGAAACAGCGATGCACTGACCAGCATCGTAAACAAGAAGACAAAAAAAAAAGACAGGGAAAGAACCTGAAGCACAGCACCTGAACCTGATCTGCGAAGCAGTAAAATTCGTATGCTGTAACTGCCTATAATTCTGAAAGTGCAGTGCAAGATTTGTACAAACTATATACTTGATTATGTTGTCAGAATAATAGCTTTGCGTAACGTCACGGCACACGCACATGCATGTTTCAAGGTACAAGAATCTGGGTCCAAAACATCGATTGCCTATATAAATTTATGTGTGCACAATTGTACAGCGTGTGCTTCTCCAAACTATAGCGAGATACATCGTCTTAAAGTTGCCGTTAGAACAGATATCACGTGGAAGCTTTGATGTTCTGCCTCTGTATGCGTGTGTTGTCGTTTATAGATCGTCCATGCCACCGTGTAGTGCATCGGCACCTGAACATATTGGGCTGCGCTTCTACAAGGGCAATCGCATTGAAGTAATTGGGACTTACGTAGTACAGCAGTGAGATTCTATATTGTTTCATTTTTTTTGTTAGATCTATATGCTTTTGTAAACATGCAGTGAATAGCATCGGGGATATCGTATCTTCCTGTCTCACACCTCTCCCGATCGGGATTTCTGTGCTTCTCTCATGTCGAAGTAGTGTGGTTGTGCAATCTTTGTATATGGTTTTCACGTATACGCCAGGTACCCCTTGTCGAAGTAGAGCTTCTAGAACTGCTTGTATTTCTATGGAGTCAAATGCTCTCTCGTAGTCGATAAACGCCTTAAAAAAGGGTTTAACGAAAGGGAAGGGGTCAAGGGCTCGTTTTTTATTTGTTAGAAACAACTTAATGAGCAATCAGACAATGAAGCCTAGGAAAGCATAGGGGAAGTTACTTGTGGTATTGTAATTGTGGAGAAAGTAGAAAGGAATTAAAGTGGACGAAAAGACAAACCTGCTTCGGTGGGACCCGAGCCCACGACCTTCGGATGTCGCGTCCGATGCTCTACCAACTGAGCTACAAAGGCGGTAGTCCCCCCGTCCACTTTATTGTGTATTTATGTACGTATTATCCTGGGAGTGTTAGGCAGCGCCACTCGTGGCCAAGGCGGCGTGTGTAGAACACACTTTCTTGCCAGGAGGCGTCACGTAGAACGTCAACTTAGATGAGATGGCTGCTGCCCAATAAGCCCTCGCATGCTACCTAAGGCACCAAGTCTGCCGCAACGAGGCCCAAGCTATGAAATAACGAAAGGGAAGGGGTCAAGGGCTCGTTCTTTATTTGTTAGAAACAGCTTAATGAGCAATCAGACAATGAAGCCTAGGAAAGCATAGGGGAAGTTACTTGTGGTATTGTAATTGTGGAGAAAGTAGAAAGGAATTAAAGTGGACGAAAAGACAAACCTGCCTTCGGTGGGACCCGAACCCACGACCTTCGGATGTCGCGTCCGATGCTCTACCAACTGAGCTACAAAGGCGGTCGTCCCCCCGTCCACTTTAGGCGGTCGTCCCCCCCCCCCCCCCCCCCGACTTCCCCTATGCTTTCCTAGGCTTCATTGTCTGATTGCTCATTAAGTTGTTTCTAAAAAAGGGTTTGTTATATTCCGCGTACTTCTCAATTACGAGGTTGATAGCGTGGCTGTGGTCCATTGTCGAGTAACCTTTCCTAAAACCAGCTTGTTCTCTCGGTTGGTTAAAGTCGAGTGTTTCTCTTATCCTCTTAGAAATTACTTTTGTAAATAGCGTGTATATTACTGGGAGTAGGCTAATTGGTCTGTAATTCTTTAACTCCTTTATGTCACCTTTCTTGTGGATAAGGATTACATTAGCATTTTTCCAACTGCGCGGTACACTACATGTCTTGACACATTTCGTGAAGAGCGATGCAAGTTTTTCAAGTACAATATCTCCTCCGTCTTTGATCAAGTCGGCTGTTATACCATCTTCACCAGCTGCTTTACCGCGTGACATGCCTTTGGCAGCTTTTTTGACTTCGTCAGCAGTTATACATGGAATTTCAGTGTCCTCCTCTGATTCTATTTCTATTAAGGTTGTATGGTCTGTCTGACAGCTGTACAGTTCCGAGTAGAAATCTTCTGCTACCTTTACTATTTCGGTGAAACTGTTGATAACGTTACCTTGTTTATCTTTTAGCGCATGCATTTTGTTTTGCCCTAAGTACAGTTTCTTTTTGACCGATTTAATGCTGGTGCCTTTTTCTACTGCTTTCTCTATTTCTCTCGTGTTAAAGTTTCTTACATCTCTTTGCCTGGCTTTACTGATCAATTTCGATACTTCTGCGAATTCAATCTTATCTTTTGGCGAAGTTACTTTCATTTGTTGGCGTTTTTTTTATTAAGTCCTTGGTAGATTGGGACAACTTGTTGTTTGCTTTGCTGTTTTACCCCAGACTTCTATCGCTGTGTCAAGGATTGTTTTCCTTATGGTTTTGTTTATTTCTTCGACATCGTCACCGTTTTCGCCTAAGGCCTCGAACTTGTTGCTTAGGGCGACTTTAAATTCCTCGTTCTTCGCTCTGATTACCTCTAGATTGCATTTTTTTCTAGTAAATAATTTAGTTCTTGTTTTCTTTAAGTTAAGTACAATCTTGGCCCTTTCTAATCTGTGATCGCTGCATTTTATCTTCCCCACTACTTCTGTGTCTTGAATTATACCTGGTTGTTCGCACATTATAAAGTCGATTTCATTCTTTCTTTCCCCGTTAGGGCTTTTGCGCGTCCACTTCCTATATTTGTGTTTCTTGAAAAACGTGTTCATTATTCGGAGTCGGTTTCTTTCGGCTAATTGTACTAGCATTTCCCCACGGTTATTCCTACGGCCGACGCCGTAGTTGCCAATCGCCTGCTCTCCCCTTTGTTTTGTCCCTACTTTTGCGTTGAAATCCCCCATGACGACTGTGTATTGTGTCCGTACTTTCTTTATTGCTAATTCGATATCCTCGTAGAACTGCTCTACTTGTTCGACGTCGTAGCTCATTGTTGGCGACGTTATTATCTTAAATTTATACCGCTTATTTAGTTTTATTACGACGCATGCTACCCTTTCGTTAATGCTGTAGAATTCATCTACGTTGCTCGCTATATCTTTGTGAATTAGGAACCCAACGCCATATTCCCTCTTTTCGGGTAATCCTCTATACAGAGGACATGTCCATTGTTTAGGACTATGTAAGCTTCACCTGCTCTCCTAACTTCGCATGTTTAGAGAAAATCTTTAAACGTCTAGACTGGGAAGAAAAGGGAATTCGAATAGACGGAGAATATCTAAGCAATTTAAGATTTGCAGACGACATTGTGCTCTTTAGCAATGATGGAGACGAACTACAAAACATGATTGATGACCTAAACAGGGAAAGTATGAAAATTGGATTAAAAATGAATAGGCAAAAGACCAAAGTCATGCTCAATAGCCTAGCTAAGGAACAGGAATTTAAAATCAACAATGAACCCTTACAATATGTAAACGAATACGTATATCTGGGACAGTTAATAACAGGAACTCCTAACCATGAAAAAGAAATTTTCCGTAGAATAAGGATGGGCTGGAGCGCATTCGGAAGGCATTACGAAATAATGACTGGAAACTTACCGCTCTCACTATAGCGAAAAGTATTCAATCACTGCATTCTCCCAGTACTAACGTACGGTGCAGAAACGTGGAGGATAACGAAAAAACTAGAGATGAAACTAAGGAGCACGCTACGTGCAATGGAAAGAAAAATGATAGGGGTAACGCTAAGAGATAAAAAAACGAGCGGAATGGATCAGAGAACAGACAGGAGTAGCTGATATCATCTTATCAATTAAAAGAAAGAAGTGGACCTGGGCAGGACATGTCATGAGGAGGAAGGATAACAGGTGGACAGTAAGAGCGACGGAATGGATTCCAAGAGAGGGAAAACGCAACAGAGGCAGGCAAAAGGTTGGATGGAGCGATGAAATTAAAAAGTTTGCGGGCATAAAGTGGAATCAACTCGCTCAGGATAGGGTGGATTGGAAATCGTTGGGAGAGGCCTTCGTCCTGCAGTGGAGCTAAACAGGCTGATGATGATGATGATGATGATGATGATGATGATGATGATGTGCTTTTGTAGTAAATTCGATTGTATAATATGACCGTGATAACGAGACGTATGAACCGAATGGGTGTAAACGAAGGTAGTAGCTGCAGTAGGTCACACAATTTTTGTTGCAGTAACCGTGAGTATAGTATAAGTGTCATGGTGGCAAGTTCCTAACTTTGCAGTTCCTACAAAAGTAGTGAATGTTATGACAGAAGTTTACTACCTCAACGCTAAAGAATACACCGCTTTTTCTTTTTTTTTTTTCGTTCTTTTGTCAGACAGTACTTTCCACACAGTCAGGCTACGCGAGAGCTTTCCATCATTCAGGGAGTCAAGTTATAGGTGAAGGGTTTGCCGCAAGCTTATCTCTCGTCAAAGCAGTGACATTTAACGCAGCTATGAAAGAGCGAACTCGCGAGGTACTATATACGGGCGTCTCGATAGTGTCGGGGGCCGTCAAAATTATCGTGGTGTCGCGACGTAGAGGAAAATGTGGTAACGTCGTGCAGCCTTACAGCTTGATACGATTGTTCTAGCGACGAAATGATAACGGTAAGCAAGAGTACTGCATGTGTCTCCTTCGAAGAAAGGAGCGAGCTAGTCCTGGGTGAGTGGCGGTGGTGACCTTTCAACTCCGCGGCATCGAAACTGGAGCAGAGAAAACGTTGCTTTGCGTTCGTGAGGGCTGTTTCACTTAGCTGCCTTGGCTAATAATTTGTGTCCAACTTCGTGAGTGATTGTAATCGGCATGTACGAAGGAGTTCTATAGCATGTGTGTGTGTGTGTGTGTGTGTGTGTGTGTGTGTGTGTGTGTGTGTGTGTGTGTGTGTGTGTGTGTGTGTGTGTGTGTGCCATGATAGTACAGTATAAAAAATGGTTTGTGGCGTTCGAATGCATGGCGTACGTCATCTATAAGGACACAACATTTGGTTGGCTGAGGTGGGATGTTCAATCAACGGGATAACCCATCGTCACTCAATGAATAATGTTTATGGAGATTGTCACTACGAAATGGTTCTGTAAAGCAATGTGTGAAGCACCTCTAAAAATATGGAGGATGCCTAAGCTTAGCCTTTAAGAGTGGAGTGCTACAGCATCATTGGACACCGTTCTCATGGCCTCCTGGTAACACAATTACGTCTTCTCCTACATTAAAGCTACCTTTCCAGCTGTAGGTGTCAGCTAATTCGCAGTTTACGATCCTTCTGACGGATTTTACGGACGGAAACGGCGATGTAGCTCGAGATGAATATTTCTGCCGCGGATGCCTACGCCGACACAAGACTTCCTGCGGCACGATATCGCGTTAATAGCCGACATTGGCGGAGAAAGCGCGCGCGGCTTACATTGGATTTCAACGCAGAACGGGAAGGCGGTGGAATGTGCACAGGCAAGAATGGTGAATGAAGAAAAGGAGGAAAAACAACCATGCGGAATTCCGTTCGCTTTCTGGAATTCCACCCTTTCTTGGAGTTGGTGCTGCGTTGCGCACCCTCTGCGGCTCGTATGCCATCGACGCCTTATCGAAGCCGTGAGTGCGGGCCTGACTGTAGCAGATTGCTATCGCCGCAGAAGCAGCAGCCGCGAGAAGCATTGTATACACATCCACCTTGAAGCCGAGGCAAGCTCGACGTATATACAACGCCAACCTTTCGATTCGTCTGATGCGCTTCGATGATATGGCGACATTCTAAGAACGCTCACCGACGGTCCACTTTCTCTCCCGCCTTCGAGTTCATTCGTTGTCGATGCTCGGGCAACCAAAATGCAAGCACATTAAATAAACCAGGGTAGCTACGGGAGCCATGTTCAAGAGGGCTTCCGCGCACACTGTGCATCAAACTTCTCCTTTGTACAATTGTTATTGCCGATTATTATCGACGGAAAAGAAAAGTGAACAGTTCTTGCGGAACAGGTCTTGAAACTGTTCTTACGGAAGAGCTTATTGCCGAAGCCGGTCCCCCGACCTTCATAAATAATCGTATTGTCCTAACCTATTCATCTCAAGGTAACAGCGCACAAAAAACACGAAGACTGACAGAAGAAACGACGCACACAACAGCGCTTGTTGTGTGTAGTCGTTTCTTCTGTCAGTCTTCGTGTTTTTTGTGCGCTGTTACCTTGAGATGAACCGATACCAACTCGCCCAAGTTGCCGTCCTAACCTAGCTGTGTCCTCTCCTTACATGCTGACAAAGATCACTCGCCCATATTTGCCCGCAAGCGAGGCAGCAAAATGCGAGTGTTTTGCATCGAAAGGAAATCCGCGTTAAGTTGTACCACATGGTGAAGGTGGCGGCTTTATTATTATTTTCTTTTGTTGCGTAATTACTTCAACAACGGCTGGTAATCGTTTTTCCTTCGTTAAAGGCCCCGACAACCTACTGGCCACTCGTCCGTCTGCACCAGGGTGGTGGAAAGGCGGTTGCAATATAGTGCACGTAGCCCCAGTGAGCCCATCCCTGGCTTCCCTCAGTTTTCGCAGGCGAGAGCGAGCGTTTTGTTGCTCTCGTGTTCCCTCGCATTGCTTGGATCACATGTGTTGTTAGCTGCTGTCGCTCCATATTTATATATAGATATTTTTTTCTCTCCCTTCTTTTCGACAAGGACGTTTGCGAGAACGGCGAAAGCGTGCGCGCCCGCTACTATACAGCTGCGCGAGGCGAGCGGAAAAGAGGCGGTCGCCAGTGCTACGACAGCGCTCACAGTGGGCGAGGGTAGGCAACGTCGCTCTTATAGGGAGGAGGGCACGGGGACAGTGTGTCACGTGGTGGAGTGAGAACGGAAGAAAGGGAGGGTGCTTGCTAGGAAGAGAGAAAAAAAATACGAAGGAAAAAAGAAAAAAAAAGGAAACTGCGATTGCAGTGAGCTACGTCGGTATACTGTATACGTGCGATACGAGGCAGTATCACACACGGGCGGTGCCAAGTGCAGAGAAGGAGAGCACGCTCCTCTCTCTGTCAGGATCTCCTCCCTGCTTTCAATCCCCCTGCGTGTCGCATCTCTTCCTCGGCTATTATTCGACTCAGTCCAACAAAACGCCCCAGCGCTGTGACGCGCCGCGCGCGCGCCCGCGCTTCGCAACATCTTGCGCCCCTCATTCTCACCTTTTGTCTTTTTTTTTTACTTTCACACTCTCTGCTCCATCTCCGCTTCCCTCTTTTTTTTCTCTCTATATCAATTCAATCTTTGCCGTCATCTTTAGTTGCTTCCTTTTCTCAATTCTTATCGGCCCCTTTCCTGTTCGCTCTTAAGTAGTGTTTGTGTTTGTGACGGGAGAAGAGGCATCTCAGGGGCGTCTTGTGGTGGGTGGCGCTTGTTCCCCGCTTCGAGCACGGCGGCCCGAAGCAACCGCGGGCGGG
Source organism: Hyalomma asiaticum (assembly GCA_013339685.2). NCBI lineage: Eukaryota > Metazoa > Arthropoda > Arachnida > Ixodida > Ixodidae > Hyalomma > Hyalomma asiaticum. The sequence continues at coordinate 84,243,120 of CM023481.1, read as the reverse complement.
ATGTTCTTCCCTACTTTCCCTCTCCTCCGCCCACATTCCTCCTCGCTCAAACCCCCCCTGCACAGCAAGAGGTTCACCTGCCGCCGCCAAGTGTAAAAGCGCCCTGCCACCGCCTGCAGGTCCCACGCTCAAAGGCACACCGGAGAACCCGCGGCTAGCCCGGTAGCGTCGAAGCCCAAGTGAGGACATTCGCGCGCGGGCCACATTGTACACACCACCACGAGCCGTGGCGGCCTGGACCTTAGCGGCGCCTTTAATCTGCAGTGTGACCTAGAGAGAGCCGTGGTCGCCAACGAACGTGCGGCGTACAGCTCGGCCCGAGCGTCGACCGAGCGATCTCCTGCCGTCGTCACAACAGCGATCGACGACGCCGCCTACGAGCGTTGCGCAACGGGCTTTGACGTCGCGCTGCTGGCACGCTGACAATCGGCGCTCGTTCGGCGAACCGGGAACGGCGCGTCGTTTCTTCACGACTTGTGCAGTCCAGCGCGCGCGCGCGTCGTCAACTGACGAGCGAAGAGGTGAAACAAGAGGAAGCGGCCATCGCCTATAGGGTGCATCGGCGAGCGCGTACTTTGACCCCGCGCCACCTTGCTGGATGGGCACACCCGCGGAGACCAGTGACCCCGACGAGTGAAAGCTGGCGTTGACCAACCGGCCAGAAACTTCCACAAGGACATCGAGCGCGGGACTTTATAAAGCAGGCGCCCGGGTGCATTGACGGAGTTTGTCGTCCGGGGCATCAGATCGTCGACGACAGGTATTTGTCACCGGCAAACACCCGAGTCTTCCGTCGAGGCCAAGTTAGCGCTTCTTCTACCTTTCTCGATTTTTTTTCTCTTTTTTCTTACATATATCTCGCGTAGTACGTTTCAGAACCTCTCGGCTAAATGTAGACCTGTGGAGTGGCCTAGCAGCTAAAGCACGGCGGCATTGCATGACCACGTTCGACATGTTACTTCCTTCTAAGGACGTGAGAGATCACCCATTTGCGTTTGCCAAACCGGTGGATCAAGGACCGCGGCTCAGCCGCCGCATGACGGCAACTATGACTCACCTCTGCCACCCCGATTTTGTTTTCCTTTCTGATCATAAACGTACGACGCCTTATTCTTGACGTCTTCTGCCCTTCGTTCACGCCGCAAAACAAACCTCCAACGCAGGCTTGACTACCGGAGCGCTTCGACAAGACGTCGGTGGCCGAGCGCGCACAGCTCAGCATGACGCCGCCGCAGAGTCGCCGTTTCGTTCAACTGCTGGTGGTCGCGGTTTCGCTGGTGCCAGTGGTTCGGGCCTCCGATAACCACGCGTTGCTGGACCGGCTCCAGGAGGTTCTGGACTCTCCGGCGAGCCGCATCGGGGCCCGCTGCCGCAACGACACGCTCTTCTACTTGGACCGGCTGAGGAACGGTGCGCCGTGGGCCCTGAAGAGTAAGTATACCGTCCGCGCTTTCTTGACCGGCGCTGCGCGAAGCCACGAGCTTTGAAGCCCCGAACTTGGAGGTCGCCTCCGGTCTCGGCGCGGAGTGTAGGTCACAGGGGCTGCGATCCACGCTCCGCGCTGTACGACGCAGCGGCTATAGTCAACCGATCCTTGCGCGGTGCAACCTGAGACGTGTGCATGCTGTGTCACTGCATCGGCTGACGAGCCCCTTTTTGTGTGGAGACGCCTACCGCGTCTCGATCGAACAAGGCGCTGAGGCCGATCTGATGTCTCCGATTGACCCTGGCACGATTCGGCCGCGTAGACGATGTTTCCTCGTGTAGCCTGCAGGATCATGTAACTTGCCGTGTGCTCGTGTAAAGTGAAGGAAAATATGCAGAACGCATCGAACGTTCACATTAAGTGGCATGTCTGAGAGCGTACGCTCCGTTACCACCGTTCAACAGACCGAGTAGGAAACGCGAAGAGAGAGGAGCCGATGGTGGAAATGAACAGTGAGAGCGTGTTGCCCGAATGCCGCTGACACCGGCTGAAGCGTTGCACGCAAGCGATTCCGGTACGTTCCACGTGCGTGTATATAGATCCAGCACGCATTTGGTTCACACACACGAGCGCGAGATTCGTTCTTCAGTTGCGTGCTTAATCGAGCGTGAATAATTTCTGCTTTTATGCTGTACTGTGCCTAGAACAATTATGATTCCAAACCGTGGCTCGCGATCTACCGTACGTACTACACACTGTATCCGCTCAGGATTCGACACAGAACGCTCTAGCACGTAATCTTTGCGTCTCGAACCTATCTTTTTTTTTTCTTTTCTGCTGAGAAAGTGTGTAATTCATCATGCAGAATGCATAAACCGTAGCCGGCGATTTTATCCATGCCAGGGGCCTTTAATTGCTCTTCCGCGTGGCCACCGGTACGAGCTGCAAGAACGGCCTCGCCGTTAGCCGCGGAGCGTACGTGTCTCGTCTTGTCGGGGTCACGTAACGGTGAAGCTGTCAAAGCGACTCGAAAATTGCCTTTTGTTTCGCCGGCTGTCACCGGCGGAACACTCTCTCTTTATTTCGTTGCCTCGTGGTCGTTTCGCATTTACATAAGCCCTTTTATAAGCGCCGTAATGGAACGTCCTTCGTGCAAACTACTCCGTATAAAGCTCTGGTCACCGCCAGCGACACCTTGTTTAGAAGCCATGTTCCGCAGTCGTGTGCGGCAGAGGCCTCCTTGAGAGCAGGAAGAGTGGAAGGAGGTAAAAAAAAAAAACCGCGTCACACGACTACGACGACGCTCGGCGACCTTGGGAAATAATCTAGCAAGCCGAGCGTGAAGGAAGCAAAAATAGCAAGAACAATGACTGCGAAACGGAAAGCGGCATGTATAAAAGAAGCCGGCGGCGCTCAACGAGGAAACGAGCACGGCCCGGCAGGCCTGCTCTCCGTAATTTCTATCTTCGCCGAGGGCTGTCCTTGACTCAGATTTTTGCGATGCGCTCCTTAAGCGCGCTTGTTTGTGGAAAGACAGGGTTGCGTATATGTGGGCATGCGTGCGTGTCTATGCACATACCAAAGAGCTCGCTGGGAGGGCAACTTTTTCTTGCTTTTTTTTTTTCTTCTTCTCCCCTCGTCGGTGCAGCTGGTTTCTCTCTGTTTTCGGGTGTTTCGTCTGGGCGGACGTGACGGCGTTAGGAGTGTCTCCCAAGGTTTCTAAAAGGTGCTTTACGAACCTTGACCCGTAAACCGCGTCGCCGTATACCAATGGCAGGCCAGTGGCGCGAAAAGCAGGCGACCCATATAAATAAGCGTCTGCCATTGGCTGCCTTCCAGCGTAATACAAGGAGCCGAGCGATAAAATAAAAATGAAAAAAAAGCGCACACAGCGGCCTTGGGGCTCACGTGTGACTACGTAGGCCTCTCCCTCCCCCACAACGTCCGGCTTTGAAGTCACACTGTCCGAGTTCATATCAAAGAATGAACCGTCATTTTAATCCGAGCCGATGTAGAATAGGGCTCGTGTTCTTTTAGAGTGTTCTTATTTCGCGTAATATCCGGATAGCACTACGTTCTAATCCGTTGGGGCAGTTGACCCATGTGGGCACGTCTGGGCAAACGGGAACTCGATATATCGCGAAGGGGGTGACTGGCAAAGTCTTGCACGTGGGTTTCGGTTGTGTATGCGTAAGCTGCGGCAAGTTTGCACTGCGTTCGTACTGATGGAGAACCAGCGCGAATCGCGTAGATGGCTCGCGATACGCTAAAGCGTATGGGCAGCTTTCGAGCGAGAACTTTCCGCAATGAAGCGTGGACTAGAGGAAGAAAAGCAGCGAGGACTTGTCTTCGTGGAATTTCCGTCTTTTCTTTATTTTCTTTCTCTTGAAGCTGGTATGGTGTACCGACCGGGAGGGGCCGATACAATGTTTATTAAAATGTGTGCAGCTTTTTCACATGTGGAGGCAGTCTGTGCTGCAACAAGGCTTCGCGACACGTGGAGTTATTTAGCTACTTATTTTCTCGCGCGCGGCCGATCCTTCTTCATGCTTGGGTGGTTCGTTCATGGTTGCAGTGACGTCACCGCACCCGCCATGATGGCGGTGCCGGTGTCGTAGGAATCAACTGCCTCCTAAATACCGATGCGCTCGCCGCGACTTGGACTTATTTCCTGACCGCAGCTCTCGTCTAAAGCTGTCGAATTCATGTGGTTGCTAAGTTCGGGCGTCAGGCGAATTAAGGCGGGATTTCTACGATGTTGCCCATAGATGTGCGACACTTTCGTGACAGTTCGGGGTGACGGTCGACCGGCTCCCCCCCTCCCCAACGCTCGAATGGCCCTTCACTACATTTCGGCGAGAAAAAAAAAAAAATCTGCGGAAATTTCCCTCGACCGCATCTCGGACGTCGCCAGTGTTTCGATCTTCTTTGACTCGCGGCCCACAATAAGCGCGCGTGTCATCCCCACCGGTGTGGGTGATGAGTTCGTTGCACTCTCTATTTTATACTTTTTGTTGTACTGTCTCTTCGCAAACGTGCGCCGGAAATGCCATGACGCAGTGCCCCAGCGGGCACCGACCGATTTGCTCCTATACGACAGACTCGACTGCAGACAGCGCGGATGAATGGAAAAGGAGATTGACGTGCGCTGCTTTCTTTCTTTTGCTTTTTTCTGTTTTTTTTTTTATGTGCCTGCTTCGTGGCGATAACATTGTTTACACGCCTGCTTAAATTCCGTATACGCTGACGCCACTTGGGAAAGTTTCGATGCCACGGGCAAACTGCCGACGATGACCGGCCGTCTGCAGAACAACGGTAGAGCCTTGTACAAACGCATTCCACCAGTTTGGGCCAACTTCGTCGCAAAACAACCTTTACGACTCGGTGGGTTTCTCAACCTGCAGCTCGCCATGTGATGTAGGCAGTCTCGGCGAGTCCGTGTGCCCGTTGCAGTTTTGCGAAATGACGGGAAGGGCGCGACGACGGCAGTCGCATTTAATGCCAGCGGTGGAATTCTCGTGGGATTATGTTCAACGAACGACGCTGTCAAAAGTGTTTTCACGTAGCAAGACTGATCATATAGAGCATCAACCGTTGTCACCGAAACGGGGTAACAATAAGAGCTCAATCAATATAATCCCGCAGCCCTGCCATACATGATCTGGTGGCTATGGCACTCGGCTGCTCATCCAAAGGCCCCGAATCCCGGCCGTGATGGCTACATTTCGATGGGGGCGAAATGTTGAGGCCCGCGTACTGTGCAATGTCGGGGCACGTTAAAAAACACCAGGTGGTCGAAATTTCCGGAGCCCTCCGTTATACGATCATAATCAGATCGTGGTTGTGGGGCGTTAAAACCCAAAAAGTCAATCAGTCACTCTTTGTGGGGGTAAGAACATCGCGGTCGAGGCGCACGTCTTATCCCTTATAGAGGAAGTGCCGCGTAAATGGTGTACCAAAGCCGCACGCGGTGCGCCAACGTTTCAAGCTTTCTATTTTGGTTCATATTTGATGGAATTGATAGTTGTACACCTCGGTCAATAGAAAGTAAGCCTGAACTCTTCGACTTTTCATCAAACCGACTGTCTTTGCCGAGACGGTACGATATTTTTCTTCGAAGCAGACATATTTCGCTGCCCGCAAGGGGAATACTATTTGTATATTATTTGTCTGCATGCATGCCCAACTTGCTCCTGCGTCCGCTGCAATGTCCTGGTATCCAGTGAAGCGCGATTTCATGATTCATGGCGCTTTCGTTTTTGTGTTCCTTGAGCATCTTGTACAATAACATACTATGAAAGAGATTTTTTTTCTGATTACTTCTCAGCGATGTAAGGGCGGCTTGCGCATCACTAAGAATAACCCTTTCCTTTTGTGCTTTTTTTACTATTGTTATGAAGTGCAAAGCACAGAGGATTGCGAAGAATTCTGCAGACGAAGAAGATTTGGTTGATGTCACGCGGGCGTTCCTTATAGTGTTACCTATGCACTGCCCCGCACGCACAACAAAGCGTGCGGAAACAAACAATGCCTACTTACGTATGCAGTGCGCTCTGACCACAGCGATGGGAATTACGATCTGGGCTGTCTCGGTGAAGTTGTATAGCGGAGTTCCTTAATCCTGGCCGCGTGCGGAGGGCTACTCCTAATTTTCAAAACGCTATTGCGCTCCTGATAGCACAGCTCTGGTGAGTTTTTGACGATGCCAATGTCGTGGCGATTCTATGTTGCTGGTATAGTACCAGATACAGAAATGCACTAGATATTTAAGAATTCTCAGTAAATTTTTTTATTAATCTTTAATAGACAAAAAGAAATAGCGATGACCAGAAGCCCAATCGAGCAGTACGTCCGTGACGTGACGCATCGAACGTGTGGTACAATGTGGTACTGAGCGTGTAGCGTATGTAGCAGCAATACAACACTACTAACCCCCAATATCTTCACCGTATACATATAACGTACATACCACGAGCAGCAACGTCATAGTTCCTCACGCTACCGCAGGAATGTCACCCGTATCGATGTTCCTCCCATGCGCACAGGTATATACGTCACACTCAATGTGTCCAAACCAAGAGTGTGTTCCGGGGCAATCAATACAATTCACTCGCAAGAAATCTGCGTGTCTGTCGAGCCTGTTTCAGCATAAATGACGGAAGCGTGCAGCGCGGCATGCCCAGCTAATTTCATCGGGATTCACTGACCTCGGAAAATCGCCAGAGTTGGGCTCGAAGAAAATGCGGCCGCTCGAAGGTCAACGAGCTTGCTGTTTTCTTTCTTACACGTTCGGAATGCTTTTTCGAGTATGTGGGGTATTCGCAGCGGTGTTGATGTGCGGCGTTTTGCGTGCTTTTTTTACTATTCGGAATACGTATACAGATATGGTCGCAAGTGTGGTGCATCTTTCCACAAGTCAAGCGTACGCACGTACAAGGTATAGGTACGAGTGAATAAATTGAGAAACGCGCCGTTTGCATTGTATAGCTTGCAAAGCTTGCCAGTGTATATCGTGGGCTGAGCATACGGCTGCTGAAAAAAAAATTGGCCGCGTATCTGCGTGCTTCGCTGCAAATGTCGTCGAAAGACGACAGTCTTCTGCCGGCCGTACTACGCTGCGTGAGCTATGGACGCCATCTGGCAGCGCCGTCGGGAAACATGAGCTTCTGCCGAATCCCTGGGCAACTGCCAGGTGGGAGCACCAAATCGTCCACAGAGGCCTTTTTCGTGCATAGCGTCGCATTTCTTGCGCAGCCTAAGAAACACTAGGGTCTTTAGAATTACGTATCTATTTTCTAGTAAAGGAACACACCACCTAATACTTACGTATTGATGTTGCGCCTCAGATATGCGTAATATTTGCTTTTTGATCGACAATGTTCGCAAGTATGAAGGCAGCTACCAGTTCAAGATGACTGGGCGTTAGGCAATGCTTAAGCTTTGGCCGGGTGGCTGAATTGCGTGACAGACAGACAGACAGACCAAAATTTCTGCGTTCAAGTACCCCAAGAAAGACTATCGTCTTTAAAAAAAAGCGCAGACTGACTATTCACGTCCTCTACATAGCTCTATAACCTTGTCGTTATTGCGCTTCCCGGATATGCTATCGCGTATGTATCTTCAAACGAATTGAGCTTGAGTGAGAAACCATTCTGGTCAATCAACCTATCCTTCGTCCCGTGCTGGGCTATTCGCACTCAGATTACAATTTTTGCGTTAGTAATATTTGTATACGGGGTTTTACGGGATAATAGCACGATATGTTTATGAGGCACGCCACAGCGGAGGTTTCCGGAAATCTCAGCCACCTGAGGTTCCTGCATACTGCATGTTCGCCATCGAAAATGCGGCCACCGCGGCCTAGTTCCAACCCGCGTCTCATGGGTCAACAGTCGAGAGCACACGGTAATCCTATTCATGTAATGCAATGCGCATATACATTTCTCATACACGCTTATGAAAATACATACATTTATATGCAGCGAACAGTGGAACGGGAAACGGTGCACGTGCAGAGACAAGAGAGAGAGGAGTGGTTCGTGGAAGAGACACGTGTTAATAAAATCTGAGTAGAAATCATGAAGAATAAAAGAGCTCGGACAGGGCATGCATCGAGAAGGCAAGATAACCCTTGGTCACTTTAGGTCAGACAGTGGATCCTTAAAGGAGCCAAGCGCGGCAGAGAGCGGCCGGAAGTTAGGTGGGCACAGATCAAGAAATTTGCGGGAAGAGCGCGGTCGCATTTACTCCAGAACCGGATTAAGCGGAGATCCATGGGAGAGGCCTTTTCCCTGCATTGAGCGTAGACGTGATGATGATGATGATGAACATACACTAGAGACGGTTCAGCTCGAAGAGCACTAAAATCTGGCGTGGGCAAGGCAACCTGACGGTCTCCTGCTCTTTTTCGTCAAGTACCGCAGCTGTCATGCTTATTTATTCCCAATGTGGAAGTTCTTGCACGAATGTAACACCGGGGGTCAAAAACGTCTCAAGCTGCTTCATGGTAACTTTTATCTTGGCCCCTGCTATTGTGTAACAATGTTTGCAAAAGAAAGAAAGAAAGAAAAAACCTTTTCTTGTGTACGGTGTGTTTCTCCCGTGTCATTCCTTTATTAATTCGCTCACTATAATTTCCTTCAAAATTATATAAATCAACTAGATAAGCAAAAATAATTTTCACACTCTAACAAGTAATTTCACATTTTCACAAGTACTTTTCTCATTTCCCACCTTTCCTAGGTGTGCAGATATGCGCGACGCGTTACATTGATAGCGATATTATTTCTCCTATACGTTACGCTTTCCTATACTTTCACCTTTTCTATACGTCCAACGCCCGCTTTCACTCACTGGGCACGTGTCTGGACGTTCGGCAGCTCTTGTTCCTGTTGTTGCACAGTATATACGGGGCCGAACCTGTAACTCGTCTCAGTGCCAACCGATCTCTGCCCTCTGACAGTCGCTTCACCAATACGCACAATTCTACAGCGTAAGAACATTTTGTGAGAACGACGCAAAAAAAAAAAAAATTCTTGCAAATGCAGGGCCGTGGTTCCTCTATATAGCAGCTATGCGCAGTTGTGATATATAGCTTTGGAGAAAAGCTGCTGCAGCCGCTGCTTCAGCGTGTGTGCGTACAAAGTGCAGGCGATGTGTGCGGAGGCATTGCGAAACGCATGTATGGCACCCCGATGCAACGGTGCTCCACGGTTTCGCAAGTCCGATTCCGGCCGTGCGTACATCATACACGCGCGCGTCGTTCCTATGCGAGCAACCTTTTTTTAGGCGATTTAATTTTCTTTTTCCGTATGTGTGCATTTTATTTTTTATTTTTTCGTCGCGATTTCGTGTACCGCGCGCGCAGGCACGCCAGATATGCCCTCCTCTTCTATATATCTATGTGATCCTTTTTATACCGCTGTCTTTTTTTTTTATTCGTCATTTTGTGAAACAGGTGTCAGCACGCAACGCAGTCGGTGTGCGACTAAGCACGCGCAGCCTTCCCGCTTACACGCCAGCGATATGCGCTGTGAGGGGACGCCACTTCTGCCGCGTGTGCCGGCGGCTGTCGCGCTGTTTGCCGTCACGGCAACACCGCAAATCGGCGTGCCTGAGAAAGGCCACGACTAATGCATACGTGAGGGCTACTGGAATTTGCATGTCGTTTTAAGGTGCCGTCATACGCTACGCGCTGTCACGTATATATATCCCGTACTCAACGAATTGCCGCCGAACACGCACCCTTGAAACACTCGCTCAAATATATAATGATACGACAACGGCAAACTGCGAAGTCGCCAAGCAGGGTCCGCTGAGTACGTTGCGGCACCAGCTGCGTGCATACGGAGTGCTGTAATATCGTTGTGGGGTATCATATGCGCACTTTGATCTGAAAGCCGTTCGTCAATTCAGTAATCGATGGGGCTGACTATCAAGCTGCTCGATTATAATGAGCAAGGGGACGAAGAGAGAAGAAGGCTTTCTTTATACAAGTGTAGCGTGTCCTGACGGATACGTTGTTTGTGCGGTGTATTATTGTGTACACTGATGACACCGAATGGACTGATATGGCCCTGTTACAAGACATTTTGTATAGTAGTCTGCAGGCAAACCTGTTGTGTCCGCTTATACATTTAAGCCATTTTTCGCTTGTAACCCTCGATGCGTGCACAGCAAATTCCAACGTCAACACGGACGCGTGCGCATAGCGATGACCACTTCGATTACTCTTCAAATAAGGAGATCTACTATAAACGTGCGGTCTCGTAATACTCATGACCAGTAGGAAAGCGTATAGCGAAATGGTTATAACAATTGTTATATAGAGCTTTACGTGCCAAAACCACGATATGATTACGAGTCACGTCGTGTAGCGGAGGGCTGCCTGAATAATTTCGACCACCTGGGTTTCTAGAGCGTGCACCTAATTCTGAATGCACGAGGTTCTCTCTCTCTCTCTCTCTCTCTCTCTCTGGTTGATTTCGTCCTCAACGGAAATGCGGCCGTCCTGAACGGTATTGGATGCAGCGACCTCGAACGTAGCAAGACGACACCCAGCTGTTAAGCTACCACGAAGAGTTTCGAAATGGTGCAACGCTGTTTTAATCCCCGTTAGCTTTTGTAACTCTCTCTCTTTTTTACAAGTTGAAGCACCTGTACCACCCGCCTGCTATAGCATCTCCAAATGAGGCCGTGGTTTCTTCTCAGCAGAAGAATAGCGGCCATGCCGCTATTTGGCGCACGAAGCACACGCTTGCCGTCGCAAGCATTGGACAGGCGACTTCCTGTTTCGGCCGCATGTGCAATGACACACAGCTGGCATGTAAGCCGCACGGTTACGAAACACGCCTGACAACGTTGTAGAAGCCTGCGGTGCTCGCAGCGAGACTGCAGAGCCACATTAATTCGCTGGGTTATAATTGCACGAAAGAGCGTGGCTACACTGAAATGAGTTTGATTACTCACGGTATCGGTGACGTGATCCCTATACAGCTCCTTTCGAATCGTTCTTTTTTTAGAAGCTATGAACGGTGATTACGGGTTTTTATTGTTTTCATTTGTACATACAACAGCTCCTTAGGGCTATAGCAGGAGAGGGAGGGACACGCATTTCTTAAGTGTGGAACCTTACACTATAGATGCTGTAGCTGGGCTGTAGCCGGGGATATGGGAGCCGTTTCGTGGACAAACGACCCCCAATCGGCTCCTGTACGCCCGTGTACAGCCCGGTCTCATTGTGCCTGCATTAGTGACAGGTCATTCAAATCGCCCTGCGCCCCCGGTATGATCATGGATCATGATGAGCACGCACAACGTCTCGCATCGGTGCGCAACTACCCATAGAGCCGCCGCTGCATGTCGTTGGACGAAGGCTTCGCGGCCGACGCATAGGGCTCGCCCTCGAAAGATAGCAGGATAGCGAGAAGCACCGAAGCATTAGCAGCAGCTGTGCAGTCTTGCCTGTACTCAAGCGCGTGTGGCAAGTCGTTTTAGCAAAACGCAGCTGGTGTGAGGCTTGGAAGCGCTCTGCGTGTACGGCTGACACGACAGAGCATGCGCTACGGTTAGAACTGCAATTCCTACAGCCATGCCGTGCAACCGTGCTTGCAGCAGTCTAGAATATTTGGCACCGAATTCACCACGCACTTGCCATAGGCCAGAAACCTTTGGTAATGATACATCAAGAACGTGTATACCGGACTAGTTGAATTCTTCTCTTACGAACAATTCACGCGTAAGAAGTTGTGAATACAGGCCCTCAGCTGTTGAAACGCATACCTTCGCCCTCACCGGAACGTGCAAGTTGATTTTCAGTACTAGTCAGCTTCGCGATCAAAAGAGGCCTGTACGGATGGGAACTGTACAGACTGACTCACACATAGGCTTTCGTTCGTATATGTAATGGTGGCTGGAGTGCATTGAGCACGTGTACGCATCTGACACGGTCGTTGATGACGCTAGTCACTTGCATGACGTTTACGTTTTCTACGTGAGTTATCTATGCTAGAGTCCTGCGTAAGAATTTTAACACAGGTTCGTTTTCTTTTCACCCCTTCGTTCGCTTTCCTCATGCGCTGCAGGTGGAACTCGCAGACTTTTTCGCTCCAAAATGTTGAATGCTGATTGACTGGCAGACTCATCGAATAATACGTACAACTTAGCGATTCGCTGAAACCTTCTCTTATGAGCAATTTTAAAGTAATTTGTTCCTTTCTATCTCTCTCTTTATTTTTTTTTTTTTTTGCGAACACCGGCGGGTGCGAGCAGATGCGTAAGTGGCCGATATGTTGTAGAGGCTGCGTGGATCAAGCCGCAGTGCAACGCAGAATAATCGTGATCGGCGAGGAAGTGCTGCACGCCCCCAGCAGCACACTACGCGCCGGCACTTCGCGTCTCTGTACTGAGCGGTCGGCCAGTCCTTGATTGCGCGTTGCATTGTTGGGCCCCATCTCGCTGCTCTTGGCTCCGATAGGCGCGCTGCACGCCGATAACGGTATACCGCCAAGTGCGTGCAGTATCCGAAGGTAGCGGGCCGCGCACTGACGTCCGAACCTTATTGATAGGCGACCTGTTTACGCGCTCTTATCCGCGCCGAAGCGCCCCCTCCCTCCCTCCCCTTATCGGCAGCAGCGAGGAGTGTGTGACGTCCGCGATCTGGAATGGCGCCCGCCGCGCGCTCGCTTTCATTCAAGGTCGACACTCCACACCCCCGCTCCTTCCGACCTCCGAAGCGACCCGCCGTTGGCTCGCGCGCGCGCCTAGTAGGGTCGAAACGTGGGAGAGCGGCTCATTGTTTCACAACTTGGCACCGCACACTCGTGCTTTTGCCGCGTTGTGCCTTCTGCGCGTGCGCGCTGATTAGCGCACTAGCGTCGGCTGCGCCCGTCACGAGGCGCTCGGGAGGCAAACATGCTTGACAGCTACGTGCTGAAGCGGACGCTGTGCACTGTTCATACAACGATGGAAAGGCAGGTTTGTGGATGAAAAGCTGAGGGTGCTGTTTCACTTGGCCACTTGTTGACGCGCACGCCATTTTGGAGCGCTCCCCAACCGGGCTGCCGAAGATGGATGGAGAATGGCAATTAGAGACCTACGCGGCAAAAAAAAAAACAGAACGTCAATGCATTTCGTGGGTACGCCAAGGAAACGATTCTCTGCGTGTGTTTGCTCGTCCTCGGACGTGCACTCGGTTAAATAGTTAAAAATACTGGCAAGCTTCGCCCGAAGGTGAAACGTTCGGTGAAAAAACAGGGTTCAGCGTCGTGTTCAGTGTGCTCCGATGGTGATCTGCAACGATTCGCTCATGGCGTGACACAGCATGCGAGGCAATCTCGGCTGCCTGCGCCGCTGGGACAAAGTCCTCGCTTTAACCAGGCGTTTCGCCAGTTTCACAACCCCTTGATGCGCGATGGGGAGAGCCGGTTGTTACTGGAATAGTGAACCTTGCAGACGTGGCGCTCGGCAGCGTGCCCAACGAAAGGGTTGTTGGGCGGTTATAGTGGTTATAGCTTGATCGTTCAATGCACGCCATTTCTGCTCAAATCAGAGCATGTGCACAAGGCGGAGCGCGCACACAGTTCAACAATAAGGAGGTGCGGAAGCAAAACACTTACGCCAGCAGTGCAGTGTCAGGTTAGGAACGCCCTGTTCGAAGAAGGCGCATGCTTGTCAAGCGACGGAAATCCATGTCACCCCAACTCTACGCCCAGTGCGGTGACCATTCCTCTCAAGAAGACGTGCTCGCTTTCGGAGCGAAGGCGGCCGAGCTACAGCGCCAGTGTTAAGAAATACCTTGGTCCGAAAGGGGAAGGCTAAGAGGCGCTCGGGCCACCGATAAGCGAACAAGGTCAGTCAACGTGCATGGGAGCAAACAATTGTGAGTTGCCCTGGCCTCGCCCGACCCTCTACATATGCGATATGTGACATACTAAGATGTAGCAAGCATGAGACTCTGAACCAGGCATTTGGCGCCATATTGCTTCCAGGTGCCTTGGTAGCCTATTCTGTTCTTTTAAGCTTGGCTCCGAACTCGTCGGACGGGGCATTTTAAGGATTTTCGCCACTGACTTTCTATTCTGACTTCCAATTCTGGCGGGCTTGAAGCGCATAGATATTGAAAAGCAGTGATGGAGTAAGAATACCCAGCGTACTCTCCTGACAACACCTCTTCACTCGATGTCTGTAACAGAAAGTGAAGGGAGGTGACGGCCTCTAAACCGAAAAGTTTACCGCGCGCTTTCATGCGCTCAGAGGGGAATCCGCAGAGTCACTATGCATAATTCGTGTATCAGTCAGTATAGGTAAAGCAATGGAGCACGTCGCCTGTGTTTGTGCAGTGCGGTCACTGGTGATGGTGAGATTATTTTATCGTCAGCACTTTGAGAAATACGCTCGCTGTTGGCAGGTTCGCTGTGTGCGCTCGGCGTCATTCTGAAATAAACGCTATGTCCAAACCAGGGGCTCAATTCACATCATTCTTACGTGAGTTATTCTATTGCACTTGGCCGATCCACTGCCCAGCATGTGCAGGATTGGCAGGTATGTCATCTAACGAACAGTGTCAGTGTCCGGTGTTTTCGTAAATACAAGCCCAGGAACCCGTTAATTTGCAAAACGAATTAACGCTAATGTGATATGCAAGATAACATGAGAGCCAGTCGTGGTGCTTGACAAATTATTCGAGAAGCTATTCACTCAACGCCCAACTAGATTACAGGCTCATGAAACTGAAACTTTACAAACTTTGTGGTTTGGAAACTTACGATTCTTTCTTCTTTTTCTCGTCTTTTTTTTTTTAGTTCACTCCAGTAAACGAAGCTGTCAAAGCACATAAGTTCCGGTAGGGGTTGGCCACCATATCTAGAGATTTTTTTTACTCCCAGCATTGCCCGAACTCGTCGCTTAACCGTGCTAGACTTCATTTTTTTAAATGCGCACGAGCTCTGCTACCATTTTAGAAGTGAGAACGCCTTTTCTATGATGTTCTACTAATATGGTGTTGAAACTAAATTCCTGTGAGCTGTGGAACTCAAAAACATGGGAACTAAATGATAACGAAATAGTGCTCATTTGAAAACTGTGACCATTAAATGCTTTTGCAGCGGTGAGCGTCCTAAGCATAGACATAGCAAAGAATATATGCGAGAGTCACTATTGGAGAATGCATGACGAATGTTAATGACAGTCGGTTCTTCTCTTAACCGAGCGCTCGTATTTGCATTTCTTTTTAAATTTTGACATTGATTTCTTTGAATATTTCACCTGCCATCGCGAGAAGGAATGGGCAAACTAAACATGCATTCTAAACTCAACTATAGTGAAACATTAAACCTTCTGCCCGCCTGCAGAGCACACGCGTAGAACGCGTAGAGACGTCATTTTCACTGTGGGGAAATGTCGTGAGTGCGACGCGCCCACCGGGAACCAATACGTGTTCTCTGCCAACAGTCTTGCTGTAACATACATTTCGCATTCACGCAAGCTGCGCGTGAGTCAAGAGGTCCGGGAAAAAGAAGAACTCATTACGATGCGCGAAAAGTGCCTCTTACTGCTATATTGCGAAATCTCCAGCATGGCGCGCTGCGTTCGATCCTAATGAAAGGAGCCCCTTTTCTTTCTAAATGAAAAGCGTCTTGTCTCTGTTTTTTTTTTCTTTCTCGGAGGATCGTGCATGAAATGTTGCTCGAGAAAGTGGCAGGAATTTCTTGAGCAACCAACCAAACTCACCCGTTGGCAGAGAATTCGTCGGTTCGTGTCGGTTCGTGTCCGTTGCATGTATCCCTAACATATCCTTGGCGCTTCCATGTGTATTTCGCTCTTCCTTCTCTCGGAAAACGAGATTAGCGAACGTATGCCTTGGACAGTAAAAATAGCAGCCAAGGGAACATGCTAAAAATTGTATTCTTTTTTTTTTTTCATCCGGAAGTACAAACGTGTGCTGTTATTATGCTTTGAAGAAGATACCACTATGCGACACTGCACGATTTTCTCGAAACTAAATGAAATACAGCGAACAGTACGATAACAGGACAAGCTCTAGAGATGTTTCTTTTACAGGCCAATATATATTTATGAACGCGTAGGGATCAGTCACTGTTATACTGTGCGAAAAAATGAGTGTGAAGATTCAAGTGTAGATATATATGAAACGAATCTGTGATAAGTAGGTTTACTCACGTAAAAGACGCTCGTACAGAACATCGAAAACACAATTTCATGTGTTAAAACAATGCGTGGTCCTGCCGTTTCGTGTCCGTACTTTACACTTCGCCTACGGTTTTGTTTGTTTTATTGTTTTTTCTTTCTTTTGCCCTGAGGTACTCGACTCAGTACCACCTATCGCGATTCATTGCATGCGTCTAGAAAGTAAACAGAGTGACCTACAATAGACAGTGAAAAAAGAAGACAAACGAGTTGCTCAACCAAGTATACTGGAGCAGGTTATAAGAGCACTGGTACTTGGCTAATTTTTTTTGCATTTGAGACATTCAAACACTTGTGATAATAAGTCCGAAGGTCACTGCCGTTGGTAAATAAGGGGTAAATAATTGTTACACATGCGAAGTGAATGGCTTGAGCTTTTTTCCACTTATTTCTCAATAACATCATCAATTTGAGGAGAATCTCATAAGATAGCGTACGCGAAATCAGCTCGTACTGTTTAAGGTTGGAAGCACCTTATGCGCTCGGACTGTCGGCGTCTCCTGTCATTATCGTCACGGTAAAAAAAAATATGAACACGCTGTTGACAAGAAAAAGTACCACACGCTAGTATTCCAACCCATAACTACCCATGATGCTACGATAGGTGCTGGATGCTTTACGATCACACCACCGGTACTTGCGTGATACATGGAACAAACAAGCCTTATATCTTCCTTACACCGCTTTACAATTTGCGTCAAAGTGGTGTCCGGTTAAAGCAAAGGTATCTGGAAAGCAAAATTACTCTTAAGTTAACGGTCGCATCGCTTCCACTGCCCTCTTGGTTCGCAGCAGTGGTACTGCCATCTACGAACGATAGAGCGAAGCAGATTGCCGTACTAATGCGCACCGCTAGTTGGCGCTTCGGTAGTCTAAGCGCGTCGATCGCAGCGGTGATATCGGCGTGGTAGTGTCCTGCCGGCACGTTGCTAGGCAAACTACGACCACGGCCGCTACAAAATGTTTTGTGTACCCAATGGTGTTGCGACGCACTCTCTTAAATAAACGGAAAAAGAGCTGCCGTCAAGCAAATGATGCGCCTTACGCTGCGGCGGGCTGTTCGCGAAACGATCCGCTTACAGCGCGTTCTGTTTCGCTTGCAAGGTTTCAGTGAGGACGGATTGCGAATTGCCCATTAGCGATGCATCACTGCGTGCTTCGCACCGCCTCACGTTTCACGTTAGGGAAGCTGCATGCTTTTCTCTTTTTTATTTTTTTTTGGGGGGGGGGGGGGGGGGGGGGGAGACAGAGGACCACAAAAATTGGAAAAGAGGAAGTTGAAGCTGTAAAGAAGCCACCTTGTCGGCGATGAAAGGTGGCTGGCGACAGTGAGCCACATCTTCCTTTTAGCACTACTCCGGCACCCCTAGTTGAGCTGGTGCTACGCTGAAAGCGCGGTGTTATGCAACAGTTAGTTAGAGTGAACTGTTCAGTTTTTGAAACAGCATTGATTATAATGCTACAACAAGGCCAACAACACTCATGCCAGTGGAGTGAGAAAAAAGAAATAAACATCTGAGCCAGGTCATAGGAGCATCATCCAACACTGGTGTACTCTATTCACAAAAATCCTACGGCGCAATGGTCTTTAAGAGTAAGAAGCGCCGAGTGCGCTGTAGTTCGCAGGTATTCGATGTAAGTATGGCGTGCACATATAGTAGCAGACAACACAAATGATAGTGTGAGAACGGCATTATCAATACGACCCCAGAAGTAAAAGTCATAAAAATTTTCGGTTCGACAATTGCTCCTTACCACTGAACGGGGGTTACGTTGGCTAATCATTAACGGAGCATCCGTTCTGTGAATACCGTCCACGAGCCACGATGAAAGAAGCTGTCATATTCGTTGGGAGCGTTCGTCACTGATCTGCAGCCCTCTTTGATGATATTATGCCTATCGCACAATGCCACGATGTGTTGACGTTTCCTTGGCCACTGTCTTTACTACAGCACAGAAGCACACCTTGCGTGCTTCTACGCTATAACAAGTGTGCACTTTAACAAGTGTCCGCGTCAATCCCATTTTGTCCTTTGTGTGCTTCTACGCTATAACAAGCTTTAATGAATTACTAAAGATGTTTGCCTGGCTATGTGCCTGACATGATACTCCACGTTCTGGGTGATGATTATGGTATATACACTGATAGACACATAAAATAGAATATCACATACGGCCACACAAACGCATAGATTACGCACTATGTACAAAGATTTTTTGAGGCTTTGAGGCCCGCAAGAATGTCAGCAGAACTTTTGTGGCGCGTGATGCGCACGTGGTGCTTTGCCATGCTCCCTTAATATGCCGAAGGTCTCGGCTAGAGTCCCGGTGAGTGTGTAATACCGCCTTCGGAGACTGTCTCTGAGATGCGTAGCGCCTGCGCTCACAGAAAACGAGAGAGAGAGAAAAAAAAGAGAGAATGCACACAATGTTCCCCCGTCCGAAGAAATCATATCCGCACGATACATCGGTGTGGGTGAATGAACTGGACGAACCTATACACACATGGGTGGGCGAACGGACGCGTTGATAGGATGTGGAACCAACGTACTCGGTTTCGTGTCCAGCTCATGTCAGAAGGAACTGTCACTTCTTCTTAAAGCCCGTTCGGAATCTCCGAATAAACCGGTATAAAAAAAAACAGACAATACAAAGTGCTTCGCAGATGCGTTTATGTCCTCCTGAAGAGATAAGTGGCGTCGTGTATACAATGCTGCCGTGCTCTTCAGGGAGTGATGCGTAGGAGAGAGAGTGCACCGACGCTGGTAACACGGTGTTGCTGACCTCCCGGCAATACAGACAGCCGTCAGGAGCGAAATGCTTCCGACGCTCGTGCGGTTCTTGACTCCAGTGCTGTGTTGCGAGAAAAAAAGCAGCGCCATGTTTCCGGGAAAGCACGGCGTATCTCTCCAAGCCCCGCCTTTGGCCGCTGACAGTGCGCGGTGTTTTGTCGGCGGTGGCTGGGAGTGGACATTAAAGCCTTCTCTTAGTTTCTGTATATAACGCAGTTCCGATCCTCGTAGCATATCTGGAAGATAGGTATGCCTCTCCGCATCGCTGCTATCTAATCGCGACGTTTTTAGAAAAGAGAGAGAAAGAAAAGACATAACAATAATGGCAGCTTCTAAAAAAGCGGCGAGCTGATTGCTGCCTCCCAAAGACGAAGTCATACGGTCTCGCCTGGGTACTCGTCTCTCTCTTTCTGTCTCCACCGCATTATTCTTTTTTTCTCGTCAGTCATAGAGACTGATGTTGCTAGCCCGCCTTCTAGCACTCCAATGAGAATCAACAGAATCCACCGAATAAGGCACTGTGCTTCTTTCTTTGCCTGTTTGCTTTTGCCGCGCGCGTCTCGCCGCAGTTCCGAGTAGGCGACAACGACATCAAAGTAGGAGTGACCTGACGTTATCTCCGTACACCGTGCAATATAAGCGTCGCGTTTTGACCATGCTACACCTTCCTTAGAAGGGCGTCGTGACGGCGCCGACCTCCGCAAACTGCGCGCGATGGGCCTTGGAAGACTCGCGCTATTTAAAGTCGACGCAGCAGTCTCGACATTGAGAGTGTCTTAACAAGGAAATGCACGCATGCGTGTACCCAGCACAAAAAGAAATAAAGGAAAGAAAAAATGTGCATTGGCTTCCCCGCTACATCTCGGCCGGCAGTAATCGATGGTGGAATAACTAAGTCTGTGATGAAAGCTCCTGCTCATTCTGTGTTCTTTATATATTCACACGTAGGTTTCAGATCCCTTTATATTGGCCAAAGTATAGCTTTCGTCACCGAACAGCGTCACCGAACGAATTGGCTTTGGGCCAATCGCGTGAGCTGAAAGAGAGCGTTCGAAAAGCGTAACAAAGACCGGAATGTGTGCAGGACTGCTTCCCTGCAACTTAATTTACGAAGCTGAACATGGCCGCAAGTACGGCGCACAGGTACGCACACTGCATGCTCGCACGTTCCGTGTATGCACTTCTGCTGGGGAATTTCCAAGTCGCGCAAATTCCTCATGCACGGCTGGACATGCAGAAACGCTGGAGGCGGACAGGAAGAGTGTGCGTGCGTATATATATATATATATATATATATATATATATATATATATATATATATATATACTACTCGGGAAGGCCCAGCCGGCGCCTGCATTAAGAAGAGTCGGCCCCGCCCGAGGAGGAGGCGCACCTGTTGCATCTCGTCGATGCATGGCGAACGTGTTGCACAATTTGATAAAGGAACAACACGCGCCGTTGCGTACGTCGTCTAAGCCCCGCACGGGAGTGCATGCCTCGTCGTCTGTAGCGCATAAATTCGCCTGCTGACGGATGCCGCCTTACCAAATGTGCATCCTTAAATGGACACTAATGGCTATTAAACACACTGCGCTTACTACAGACAATCACCCTTATGGAATATCACAAAAAAAAATCGACTATGAAAAGCCTCTATTCCGTTAAAATAAGTTATTGTGTCATTGTATGAGCGTTGTTTTTTCTGGCTTGCGGGTATTGTAGTTCACATCGCATGGTTGGGTGTTTCTACCCTCACAGTGTTGTGATAAATCAACTGCAACTTAGAGGCCATAACATAGGTTCCTATTCGCAAAAGACGACCACCGCAAGAACAAATGAAAAAAAAAAGTCAGAGGACGCTCAAGCTTCGCCTTTAAGAGCGAATGCTATACAGCGTTTTAAGAGCTATGCAGTTCACGCTATAGAGTTCACGTTTTGCGAATTCGGCCCTGTAGTTGAATAAAACAGCATCATGATCCTGTCCCTTTTTCAGCCGTTTATCTAACACCCCTTAATAATGCATTTCTCTATACGTCGCGGTATTAATCGATGGTGGAATAACAAATCTGCGGCGGGATGGCGGGTACTATATGTGTTCATTTAAGGAAAAAAAGATGAAACGCATATTTTGTTTGCTACACTATTTCGACGCTTCCTTTTTGTGACTTATGTCTAATTACGAAAACACGCTGTACACTCTTAGCCTGGTAACCTTTAGTTTATGTTATATGTACATAAAAATGTGAAAATATGCCCCTTTACTAAAGGTTAACGCACTTTAAAGGAGTACTGACACGAATTTTTCACATTCTCGTATTGTTGCTGCAAATCAAAGCACTGGCATGGAGAACCCCAAAAAGTGTATCATGTTGCCTCGCAACGCAATGAATCTATTTTTTTGATACTGCTCCCTTGAAAGCCGGCTTTCGGTTTTGATTTCGAGGGGGCGGTGTCCTATTGACGTGTCAAGACAGTCGGACGTATACATCTAAGTGACGTAGGAACAGCAATTCGTAATAGCGTCGCTGCAACTCTGCCGTCTGTGGTCAACTACACGTGGGGCAGGCAAACAACGAGTATTTTACGGTCGTCCAGCGACCCTGACAGCGATTTCGGTGATTTAAAAAATAGACTGTGCTCATACGTCATCGTAGTGTCCATGGCGCTGGGGCTGGCTTGCAGTGCTGGGCGACGAAAACTTTAAACCAAACTAAAACATTTTGTGTATACGTGTTTCCTAGCTTCCGTGTGCGGAGGGCGTTAACAATACATGGCTAGACAATGAAAAATGTACATTTTGCGCCGCCGCGAAATCGTGTCAGTACTCCTTTAACCTTTAGTAAAGGACCATATTTTCACATTTTTGTGTACCTGTAAAATAAAGTTTACCGTGCATATATCCATCTTATTCCATAAACGAGGAGTACACGGCGCCACATTGGTGCACCAAAGGCTTCCACTGTCGTGTCAGTAAGAAAAACGAAGAAGTGCACAAAAAAAAAAAAATGTCGCTGATCCCCCTGCTGTAGGAATCGGTATATCAGGAAGAAACATCGCCATTGAGTTTAACTGCAGTAATACGATTGCAGGTTCGTTCATGTGCGTTGCGATACCGGAGTCATTTCGATCTTTGATGCCCGTTTATTCCAATAAGTCCAACGATTCACACTCGGTGTTCGCGTTGTCCATGCTTCTCTTGCATAGATAGTATATGTTTCTGCACGCCCTACCACTTCCAATTGTGAACCATTACCAATTATTATAGATTTCTCTCGTTCTATTCTCCAACAAGCATTCCTTTCTTTTTTTTATTTCCTTTCAGAATTTACGCGTACGGTTTGTTCCGCTTAACAGGATACCTCATTATCACCGTGGGTCCAGAACAACGCTAGCGGGAAATGTTTTCTGTCGTATACACCGCCATAAACAGACAGAACAACCAAATGAAGTCATGCCTCACGTGATAACTCTATTAGGGGCCAGGCGATGGATCCAGAAATAAAACAAGGGCGGTCCGGCCTTCGGTGAGCCTCTCAGACGCTGGTTCGTGCATTTTTATAGCTCTGCGTGATTGACTGGGCATAAGTTCGCGAAGGCTGGGCGCGCAACCATTCCATCGGTGCAGATAGTGACTGCTTTTCGAGAGAATTTGGGCTAATGCATTACTTGGGTAATTTATGTCTAAGTGTGTACGTGCGCCCGAATGTTATATAGGAGTGTTCAGCCGCAACAAAATGAAAAATAAAATTTGCGAGGGTTGGTGTCGGTCTTGTCCCGCTACCCTGGAAACTGCGAGCATGTATGCCCACACGTCCTCAGCAGTGCCCTCCCCCCGCGCCCCCTCCTTTGCCACTTTTCGCCTTGAAGTGCATGGAACGAGGCAAGTGATAAAATTGCGTTATACTTCCCACTTCTTTCTGCGTCGTTGGAACGCTCACTGCCACGCCACGGTGGTCTAGTGGCTATGCTACTCGGCTGCTGATCCGAAGGTCGCGGCATCTAATCCCGCCGCGGCGGCTGCATTTCGATGGAGGCGAAATGTTGAGGCCCGTGTGCTGTGCGATGTCAGTGCACGTTAAAGAAACCCAGGTGGTCGAAATTTCCGGAGACCTCCACTACGGCGTCTCTCATAATCAGAACTGGTTTTGGCACGTTAAACCGCACAAATCAATCAAGAACGCTCACTAAAACGCAAGTACATTTATTACGGAGTCGGTCGTGAGCACCATAGCAGCCACCATTTAAAAGTCACACACCTTCCATTCTCGGTTCGTATAATATAAAGATCGAATCCATGCTTGGCTGAATACAGCCGTTGCAATACATCCTCGCTTACGGTCATAAATTTTGACCATGTCGTGTACGTCACGTAAATGACAGTGGTGAAAAAATATGAGCTGCGGCCGAATTCACGAAAGTTTTCCTTTTCGAAGGTAATATAATCGGCCATGGTCGCTCCTGATGTGTTGAGCCTCACTACTTGCTGGCAGCTGACCCTGCGAACAATTATAGCACATGTGGAGCTTTTTCTTCAAGTATTTGTTTGGATTCAGCCTATGATTGGGCCTCTCATAGTTCGAGTGGTAACTGCATTACTCTCGCGGCTTGCTGGCGCCCCAACGCTGGCCTGTCGCGAAACTTACAAGTAAAATAGAATGTTTATCACTTTTGGCCAGTGCACGTTAAAGAACCCCAGGTGGTCGAAATTTCCGGAGCCCTCCACTACGGCGTCTCTCATAATCAGAGCTGGTTTTGGGACGTTAAACCCCACAAAACAACAACAACAACACCTTTGGCCCTGAAGGCACTCAGTGTTAGCAAAACTTTTACGCTGTTCGCCAGTGCGTTGGCCAGCCACGTTAATGCCTATATTATAAGCCAGAGTGTCCTCTTAATGCGGGCAGATTTTTGCTTAAAGCTAATGATAGTTCTTTCATCGTACTATACTGGCGAATCAAGCAGTCGCAACTTTCAATCTTGTGGCTCCTAATTTGGTGAAAGGCAAATTAATAAAAAAGAAAGAGAACTACCAGGCCTGCTTGCAGGATGGAGCACAGTCACAACGTAAGCTAGAGACTTAGCTGAATGCCCTCTCAGCCTCCTCTTTCGGTCTATTCTTCTTCCGTTCCTTCTTCTCTTCCACCTCTTTGCTTTCCTATTCCGTCGTCTTCTTTCTCTACTTCCTCTTCGTCGTCGTCTTCATCACATTCCTCTTCGCCTTCAAGTTTAATTCAGTCCATTGTTTTTCCATGTGTAGTACATATACAGAAAAAAATTATGCGAAAGAGGTCCCGCAGTCAAAGACCTTGGCGGGACTTATTGCTTATGTAACTAAATATGCGTCGGTTCCGAAATGAAAAAGAAAGGTATACGCAATTTACAGAGGTATTACAATGTTAAAAAGAAATATATGGTAGCACAATTCAGCACAACACACAAAAGAACGAGAAAAATATGCACTGATTGAAAAGTTCAGTTTGCAAAGATATAATGTACGGTTTTAATGAAGGCTACGACGACAGTGTGGGTGAATATTTTACGTGACCCTGCAGATTATTCGACGCTTTAACACTAGCAAAACCACAGGTTACTTAGCCGTATTTGCGGCACGATTTAGAAAGTAGAATATTATTTTGTGCGGATAACCTAGTAGTGTTTAGAACATTAAGAGTGTTTCGATCAGCAAGATGAAGTAATTGTGGGTGTTTAAGCATGCGATAAATGAAGATCCCGTGAGTGTGCATCGTCGACGTCTGCTTGTTTCTCTTCCTCTTCATCGTCGTAGTTTTTTTTTTGTCTTCTGATTTCTCTTGTTTTTTGTCGTCGTCTCCTTCCTCTTCCTCTCTTTCCACCGCAGTCATCTCCTACTCTTTTCCTCGCCTTCATCGATGAAACCATAGCCGATCACTGACAAAAAGATAACGCGCTCAATCTTTCCTAACGAAAGGGGAAATGGCAGGGGCTCGTTTCGTTGTTAGACACAACCTCACGAACAGACAAGGGGACCAAGGAAGGCAAAGGGGGAAGTTCTTTGTACTTTTTAGCCGTTGCATGCAGTAGTTATGACGAAAATGGTAAGGAATTAAAGTCGATGAAAAAAAAATCATAGCAGCCGTCGGGGCGAACCGAACCCACAACCTTCGGATAACGCGTCCAATGCACTACCAACTGAGCTAAGGCGGGGTGTTCCGTCGTCCACTTTGTTGAGTGTTTCTGTGCGTTTACTCCCGGCAGTGTTAGCAGCACTCGTAGTAGCCTAGGCGGCGAGTGTGGAATAGCTCTTTTCGCCAGAACGCACCACGCAATACGTCACTTTATTACGAAATGATAGCTGATAAATGTACCAGCCCATGCTACCTGAAGGTACCAAGTCTGCGAGAACAAGACCCACCCTATGAAATAACGATCGGGGAAAGGACAATGGCTCGTGGTTGAGAGCTTAAAGTTCCCAACCAGGTAGTGAGAGTGACGAGGTGGCCCCGCTCCCAATGAGAGCCGCGGGGTCCAATCCACAGAGGCCATTGAGCTTTTTTCTCTTTTTTTTTTCGCTCTCATTTACGGACACCTGCACGAGCCCATAACAGCTATACGCTGCCACGCACGCACGCACACACACACACACACACACAGAGAGAGAGAGAGAGAGTTCTTTTTTGCGCCTTGTGAGGCAAATGTGCAAACTTGCACTATTGCATGTCACGCACGCGCAAAGGGCGGCTTCCTCCACTGATGTGTGTATAACCCATAAGTTGAATATTCATCCTCGTTCGTGAAAAGGGGAGAGAAGAAATTGATTTGCGGAAGTAAGTCGAATAGGGCATAAAAACAGAAATAGGTTTGAAACTATTAATATGGATACGCGATATTAAAAGACATTCGTCTTGTAGGACATTGGAAAACAAGTGGGTCGCAGATAGCTTACTAAAGAGCCGACGCTAACGTTATATTCGAAGGAGATCTCCGTTTTCTCCCACAGTAATCTACTTTTATTTCTTTATTTTTTTTTTTGCATGGCGCAAACCAAAAGGTAAATTTGAAGCTGCACATTTATTAGTTTCAGCCGGTTTATCGCTTATTCTGAACACTTTATTTTCAACGGCGTCATTCAAACTGGGGATTACAGTACGCTACACGTACGCAAAACCCCCAATGGTGTGTGCAGCGTACAGCACTCTCAAGCGTCACATTCAAATAATGGGCTTAATATAACGGTTCCCGTCGCTGCAATCTTCTCGTTTCTCGTTTGTTTTGTTTTCTCTGAATACGCACAGGACCGTTTTATCGTCTGGCTACGGCCAGGCGTCGCGCTATCAGTTCGCAGCCCACCTTACGCGGTGAGATAAAAGTGGCTGTTCGAGGCTCCGTGAAAGCGATTGTTTGATATAGACCAAAGCGGCGGTCCTCACACGATCGTGCCTGCTGACAATGGTAGACATCGTGCGGCGCCGCCGCGACGACCTTTTATAGTGTCACACGATTCCGTCGCGCGCAACACTTGGCGACGTTGAACAGAGGCTTGAGTGGTGGTATAGTAGTGGCGGTGAGGTGAGGGACCGAGACACGCATTGTACCGCTTTTTCTTGCCCCTCCGCAGCTGAAGAAAGTTTTTTTTTTTTTCAGTTGCTTTGTAATTGAGCTGCTGGCCTGGCGATAACACTTGCAATGCTCTTTCTTTGCGCTCTCTCTCTCTATTACTTGCACAAATTGCGCACCATTCTTTCATGTCGCTCTTCCGCCTATATATTACCAGTGCTGTATCCTTGGAAGAAAAAGAAAGCATTAAGTCGGTTCTGTCCAAAGAAAAGCCTGAGCTAACGACGCTTCTAATGGGAAAAAAAAGAGAATGCGGAAAGATAAGATCGAGGGCTGAACGTTTTCCTCGGTGTTGTGAGTGACAACGTGACGATTTATTTAAGAAGGGAAAGCTACAAACGACCAACCTGGGCTTGCTCAACTGCTCGGCATAATGTGGCGGACGTTCGTGTCGCAGATTCAGGTAATAAGTCGAAAACAATGGCGTGATCGTGAGCGGCTGCAAGCGTGTGCACAACTTGTGACTGGCGAGTAGGAGAGATAACATACAAGACATCGTGCTTTCCATCGCTGATACGTAGCAGATTTCCAGAGTGCGCCGCAGCCCGACAAGGTCGTGCCCTTCTTGATCAGGATCCGCTCAAGACATCGCGCTTTGAAAGCTCAACCGTTTCCCAGAATGTGCTCCGGAAAGGCTATGGCGCCTCGAAATTGCAAGCAGGAGCGGTTTTTCCTGTCATTGTGCGGCGCGCTTCCTTTCGTCTTTCGTACTATTCGAGCGCACCTTTGAGCCTCCTTGGCGCCATTTTTCCTTGCGCCCGCGCCACCGTATTGTACCGGAACAAAGCGAGGCACGACACTGCATTTGCGGGTTGCTAGAGGAAGTGACAAAAAGGTGTCCGGCGTACGTGTCACCGGTCTCGTCGTGGTCATTCTCGCGGCCTTGTCCCTACTGCGACCCCCCTCTCGCTGACCTGGGGGTTGGGGGGGGGGGGGGGTACGGAGCGGTCCATTGTCGGCATGCTGGCGGAGAAAGGGTCGTCGTTTTGACCGACTGGGCGCCAACCGACTGCACAGCACGCGCCCGCCTCTGTATCAGCCGGGCCGCGCGAGCATGGACGAAAGTTCAACGGCCGACCTCGATCTGGAACTGCAGCAGCAGCGCCGCTGTGGCGCGCCCCATAGCGGGCCAGTGTGTTCCGAGTACGTGACGATAAATGCCGTGGCTGTGTGCCCGCCGGTGCGCGAGACCACGCTCCCTCTTATCAGCCGCACGCGATTATCCTCTTTGGGTTGGTCGGCCGATGAAAGGTGACGGCAGCGATGACTTCCCTTTCCACCGTTGGAGCCCGCCCGGAAGCTGGCTCTGTCCTGCGCTCTGTGCCGCTGTAGCTGGCAGGATGCGCTGGCGGCGTAGAGTTCCGCCAGCCGAAAAAGCGCTGATGCAAGAGTGGGTCACTGTGCATAAATTGTTTTGTTTTGTGGGGTTTAACGTCCCAAAACCAGTTCTGATTATGAGAGACGCCGTAGTGGAGGACTCCGGAAATTTCGACCACCTGGGGTTCTTTAACGTGCACTGACATCGCACAGTACACGGGCCTCAACATTTCGCCTCCATCGAAATGCAGCCGCCGCGGCCGGGATTCGATCCCGCGACCCTCGGATCAGCAGCCGAGTACCTTAGCCGCTAGACCACCGTGGCGGGGCACTGTGCATAAATTAGAACGGGTCGAAAGGTGGACGCAGAACGCCCCGATGTCCTTCGTGTGCGATCTGAATAACGTTATCCTGAAATCGCGCTGACGTGGCCTCAAGCTGGAGGTATCGGGCCCGATTGATTGTAGTATTCACTACATCGAAAAGGACCATTTAATATGACGCCTGCGCAGAAATCAAGGTGTAGAGTTGGACTTATGGGCGAGGAGAAGCTCGAAACGGCAGCGAAGGAACTTCCGAAATCCGGACGAGTTATCGGGACACCGTGGCCTCTCTAGAAGTCGCAGCATCACTTAATCGGTGGCGAGCGCCGCAACGGGCTCCACGAATCAGTCCCCTGTACAGTAAACCGCGAGGCAGCACAAATGGCACGGTCATTGCACGGCGTTGAAAGAAACGCGCCGAGGCAAAACTGCGCAGAAAGCCTTTCGATTATTGCCCCCGTTCAATCGAATGGCCGTATCGGGCCAGCCCGCCTTGATTGAATAAAAGCGCCGCTTCATTTCCGCCTGATCCTACCACCGCCCACGGCTTCTTTATCCCGAAAAAGAACGGAGCAAACAGAGAACAGACCGACACAGACTAATGATAAACGGATGGATTGTTAGCGCCGCCCGATCACCATCGTGAACCATTCACATGTAGGTCAATCGCGCCGGCGGATATGAGAGGTCGCCGCACTCAGTTTCGCAGCCGAGTCTTCGGCGGTCGATGGACGGCGGAGCAGGTGGACAAGTCTGCAGTCAAGCTCAGGAGGGGGGCCCTTGTTTTGCCCATGGGCATCCGGCGCGTGCCAGCTGGCATTTGGGGCTCCTTTAGGAACGCACTCACACGCGCCGCCACGCAGAAAGGGCAGCGACGATATCAACGGCGCGTGACCGACTCTCCAAGGCGATATGAAAGCAACACAAAAGGCGGAGAAGGGGGCCGGCGTGATCGCCACTAGCTGGGCGACAACGGAATTGGGCGGGCGAAGGGGGCTGGGTGGAGGGGCAGATATCGGGCAAGGTTATTCAACTTTTGAGGGACACCACCACGAAGAAGGTGTGTACGCAACAAGCTCTCTGGCAAAGAGGAGGAGCGATGACCTCGAGCAACTGACAGCCGATCCGCGCAGTCCTGCTGCTGTCGCATCCTGCCGTCCGCTCGCGCAGGTGCGATCACGGCAATCGAGAGGTGCCGGCGGCGGGGACCCGCCCCAGGAATCCGCCGAAACTAGGTGACGCGGAAATGAAGCCCGTCGGTGCCCTCCCCTGACACCGCCGCGAGAACATCTGTTCTCTCGTGCTCGCCGCCGGGAGGACCGCGCCGGACTGCTACGGCGCGCGCGTCAACGGCCGCGTAAACGGAGACCACCGATGCCCCTCCCGGCTGCTGCAGCGTTTAATGGACCTTCTTACGTGTGGCGGCAAGGGGGCTTCCGCGCAAGCTTCCTCCTCGCCTCGTTTCCCTTGTTTGTTTTGCTAATTGTCACCTGCGGGCCGGTGCGTAACAGCCGCCAGTGTGCGCCGATCGAGCTCCCTTTTTTTTTTCTTTCTTTTGGGAGGCACCAGCGTTTGGGTGCTCGAGCGAGGCTTGTTTTTCTCTGCTGGCACTTTTGTTTCTGGGTTGTTGGCGTCTGCGTCCCGTCTCGCGTATAATCTCTTCGTCGGTGCGAAAGACAGTCGCCGGTCCGTGACCTCGGCGGCTTGCTGGGTATGCGCTATCTTAGTTTTTAAATGATTCCGAGCTGTACACAGGCGTGCACCCGGTCTCGGCACCACCTGTTTCCTCAGCGAGGTCGGTCACTGTCCCCCTCAACCATGGCGGCGTCAGGGACCACTGAATCCTCTGGAAACCCTAAAGCGTCATTCCAATCAATTGGACAGCACTTAGTTTCGGCTGATGTGATGGACGTTGTCACTGGCTGTAACGGCAATGTCTATGTCGTTCAACGGCTGCGTGCAGCAGCATTGCAGAGGTCATTGCACCATTCGATACTCCAGAAAACATTGCCTCGTCTGACAGCACTGCTCAAATAAACAAGAATGTGTATACGATACCCAAGATTGCAACGGCACTTTCGCTTTGTGCTCTGTTGAGAGAGGAAAGGAAACTTCAATAAAGTGGAAGAAATTGTTGGATGAATCGTTGCAGCCCTTAGTCCAGGAACTCACTAGCCTCGGCCGCCCGCCTGACTTTGTTTATGAGGGACTCTTGCCCTTCCAGGTCTGAGCTAGCGAGCTGTACCTACCATTTCTCCGTATAGCTTTAGTTATTTGATTATGTTTTCGGGACAGCTACATGTCATGTGGGGTAGTGTGAGTGTCCCACCGCACCACGGACAGTCAGCTGTAGCGGGAGGGATAGCATGCAGCATCATTAAACGGGAGAAGATTCCGGTTTGAATTTTACGCCAAACCGCGCCTTCTTTCCCGCTTAAATGTGGGTGAGGTGGCGGGTATTTTCTGCGGGCATTGCGCTGGTGTGCAAGGATGTCTCTAGCGTTTTAGTTTGGATAAACGTAGGATGGATAACTGGAGCTGGGGGCGGACGCTGTTAGTCGGTTACTGACCTCGAGATTAGCCTGTTCAATCCCATGCACACCCATGTGCCAAAGTAAGCGGTGTCGATGGGTGAAGACTTTGGACATTATGTCAAGGCCTACCTTTGGTTCACGTGCCCGCTAAGGAACAGGCTGTGTTGAGGTTTCTGGATCGTGACGTTGAGTCGCGATGATTGGTCGGAGGCCAAATGGTGCTTGCTGCCGGTCACCTTACAGTAATCAGCTGAAAGAATCTTAGGGATGAAACAGCCGAAATTATCGAATTATGCGTGGAAACGTATAACTAGTCCGGCGAGCCTCATTAGATATGTATGCCTTTCGATCGAGCCCGAGGTTGAGGAAGCCAAGTACTCGTGCGTAGCAGGCCTCTCCGAATGGTGCAAGCGTTTGTGTGCGGCGTTACTTTGCTGCTATAGCCGAGAGAGAGAGAGAGAAAAAGAGAGAATCAACTTTGTTTTCGTGAAAGAAAAAAAAAAGCTTCACGGAGGTATAGCGGTCAGGCGGTGCCTCACCGCCACCTCCTCTGCTCGTTTAATGACCTAGTCCTGTTTTCGAGAAAACTCGGTGCTGCTATTACATTGCAGATTGCATATATATCGGAAATCAATTTCTGTTGTCCTTTCACGAAGCTAAACATGCATATCCCGCACTTAATTATAAAGACAAGCTACAAACTATGGTCATAGTGTTGCGCAGTAAAGCAAATGGTAGTTTCGTTGGCGAGTGTTAGATTAGGTGACTAATCTGCGGGAAGAGCAGGCGGCGGTGACCTGGCCGATGGGTTGCTTGCAGAAATATCTTTCTATATATGTTATTGTCAAGGAGGCGGTGGCGGCTTTTTTGCCGCGATGCCGACGATCGGTAATTGCACAATCGCACAGCGGCGGCGACATGACGACAGGTTTGAGCGGCGTCTGTAGCGTGGGAGCGTAGAGCAATTTCTGAGTGGCCGCGGCGTCCAAGAATGGAGCAGGAAAGGGAGAACCACTTGTATGAACAGCGGGGGCTTGGGTTGCAGCTTATCGTTTGGCCTTTTTGAGCGCTCGGCTGCCACCACGGGTGTTGCCTATCCAGTGGAGGTTAGCCGCTCAGTGTGGCAATGCAGGAAAGTGGTCTCGCGCACAATACATCTCCCCGGTAAACGTATTCAAGCGGCAGCTTGAATGGGAGCGAGACATGCACTGTCAGCTAAACGGAATAGTATATCTCGGCCCTGCCGCGGTGTCTTGCTAACTCGTTACAGGATTAGTGGCCGATGTTATCTTTCGCAGATGCTCGGTGCAGCGAGAGGTTTGGAAGTATGGGAAAGCGGAGGCGTAGCTCACTCCGATAGAGTGAGCGCGGTTCTTCATCGGTGAAATGCTGTCTGGGGGTTGCTCCCAGAAAGCGGTCGCTGAAGCGGGAGCTATTTGACGGAAAATAAAAGGACTGACGGGGATGACGAGAGCTTAGCACTTACTTGGGTCGCAGACGCGGCAAAGTGGAGAGAGGTTGGGCTTGGCGTTGCCTTTAATTGAAAGATGAGGGCAAGCTCTTGGTGTTTACCCCGTCAAGGGCGCAAACTTTAAGGGCTCGGAATGAACCGCTTCGTGTGGTTTGAGCCCAGTCGGTGGTGTCGTGATGTCTGTTCACAGTGCGGGCCGCCCCGGCCTACTTTTGCAAATATGTGCAGCACGTGTAAATAAAACTGTGTGTTTGCTGTAGCGACATCCCGGCCCAAACTGCGTCCTTCAACGTGTCACCGCGGTCATCCGAACCATCGGGAAGAACCCCGTGGAAAATTATGAAAATGAATTATGAAAGATAAAAAGATCATCAGCGGATGCAGTAAGCTCTTGAAGCCGGCCCTCCTGTGGTCTCATGCGGCCTCCATGGCATCCGATACGGCATTCTAAATTCGACAAAGATACTTAATACTTGTTATACTTGTTCAAATACTGCCACTTACGCTAGTGTCTGTGAAAATGGTGGTGGTAATCCGTGTTCTTGCTATAGCAACAGTATAAATAGCCCTAGGGCGTTTTCACCGTCCAGATGGTGTTATATATATATATATATATATATATATATATATATATATATATATATGTATATATAGTAGCGAAATTACAAACTAGTAAAAATAGTCATCGAGTCAAGCAATCCAACCACCAAGCCCTGTTTCTCAGCTTTACGCCTTCACGGTCTCTGCTACAAAATGAAGCTGCCCTTCCGGCAAGTGGCGCGAGCGTTGCTCGTGCGCCAGCGTTTCTGAGCCGATTACCGTCTCAGAGGCTTGTTTACTAATTGACCACGAGACGGCGCAACGTTCTTGACGCTGAGTTCGTGTTGGGGCCATAGAGTTAATGTACTGACTCTATGGATGAGGCGACTGCCATATAATGGACGCGCATTCACCTGCTGCTGCCCCGCCGCAACGCGTCCGTCATGTGCCGCGTATCGTATGTCAATTCCACCCGTTTCCAAATCTTCCACCGAACATTTCACTCGCTGAATGTGGGACACCATGCAGTGATGCTATTTCCCAAGAGCACGCGTTCCGGAGCCTTCTTTTTTTTTTTTTTTTTTTGGCAGGAGGATCGCGCAAATCCACAGTCGCTTGACTCGCTCACCTCCGGCGCCGTCCTCTTCGTTTCCCGGGAACATAGCGGGTGGGCCCCGATTGTTTCGAAGCGTCTCCGGAGCCATACATCTTGTCGCGCAGCAGCAGCTCGCCGGAGCTTCGAACCCGGCGGCGAAGCAGCGCCAAGCGGCCACGAAAAAAACACCCGCGTTTCGGCGAAACTCGGTCGAGGTTCAACCGCATGTCTGAGGTCAACACGTGACACGACGCCTGTACCTGCTTCTTCAAAACTGTGTAAGAAGCGGCGCGCACCTTTTCTGTACTCAACAGGTGCCCTTCACGATGTTTTTTCAAGAACCGTGGGGTTTAACGCCCCCGAAACTGCGCAGTGCGTGAAGGATATAATGAGAGGCGCTCTCGGAGGACATTCCTCAACGTGCACCAGGAGCCCTGTCGCCTCAAACAACTCTCATTGTTGATTCGGCTGTCGTGGTGTGGAATCGAGCCTCCGGCTCAGCCGTTCCGCTTAGCCACCACTGCGAGGGCTCAGTTGGTGATATGTGTGAGTGAAAGGGAAATTACTTTTGAGGTACAGATAGGCAGTGGACGTCTTGACTGGAGCGACAGTTTCCCAAAGGATCCTATACCGACGAAGCTAGGGCTGACCCTTTGCGCTGTATGAATGAATTTAACCCAGCCGTCCTGATATATCGTACAAGGTACAGTCACTCGCAGACATCTTCTGTCTTATTTAACTGCGTTTCTATTTATGTTATTTCTCTTTCCATGTGTTGTGGACCTTAATGCAATCGTTTTCGAGGAGCTTTTTAGAGAACTTTAGTCAGTGGCATTTACCATTTGGCGATTGTCGCACAGCTTGAGTACACTTCGTGGACGCAGAAAGACACCGCATAAGTATTCTTATTTACCTAGTCCACTGTTTCTGAGAATACGAAAGGCTCTAATAATATAGAGCCATATGACTAAGCCCGGCAGTAACGCCCTGCGCGCACGCTATAGAAGGAGCGATGGATATAACTGTCCTAGGAGACAACAACAAATCATAACCAAGGAACTAGCCGTAAGAAAAGAACGCTTCGCAATACAGCGAACACTGCACGAGTCAGGTGTATCCACACTTTGTCGGAGCAGGCTCCAAATAACAGCGATGGTGTAAACAAGAGCGCCCGAAGCCTTCGGAGTAAGAGTGCTCATCGCGTAGCGTGGCTGCTCACGCCACGCGAACGAAGTGGGCGGCCCACCTGGGGCGGTGTGTGCGGCAGTCCACAATGGTGGGCAGCGCGCCAGCGCCCTGCTGGAGCGCTTTTCACGAATCCCTGCATCGCGCGTAGACGAGGCGACAGGGCCGCCAGAGCCGCCCCGACAGAGAAGACCTGTTCAGCCCGTAGCGCTAGCATGCACGGCAGTGCATAACAGACCAGTCGCGAACGCGCCCTCTAAACGGCCGCGTGGCGCTAACGCTCACGTTACGCATATGTCTATGGTATGTATACGCCAAGACAAAAGAGGACGTGCTATCAGCTTTTCCTTGATGCGCGACCCCGCCACTGGAAGTCAGCGCGCATGCGTAAATGGAACCTTGCCAGATGGTTAGCTCTGGGTTAAAGAGCTACAATGACGACATTCGCTCCCACACCATAAGTATTCGCCCGCCGTGGCAGTATAGACCACAATGTGAGAGCTTCCAGGCGTTAGCCATCTTCTGCGACCTTCGGGAGCTCGTTGGAAGAACGAATAAAAAAAGGGGACAATTAAATACACCGTGTGCGTAGTGCACGTTTACGGCCAGCCTTCGATGGTCACGGTATTGTCATTAGCCCCTCCAGCCAGTATGTTAACAGCAATGCGCGAGGGGCGCGTCCCAACATTCGCGATTGGGGCCTGTAGATCAGGTGCGGTTGTTGTATAAACGGGTGTGAGACTATAGCGAATTCCTGTCCGTTGCCACTTGCCCCAAGTCCTGATCATAGCTCACTGCCAACCCTCGAGAACGCTTTGGCTCTTGCAGACAGGTAATATATATTGGTGCAGATTGTGTTATTATACAGGAGAAAAATAAAGCTGAGCCGCAGATTATTGCGTCCACGAATTGTTGTGTATCAACGAAGAGAGGCTTCTTTTTTTTTTCTTTAGTTTTGCGATGGGCTAAAGACGAGTCAGCACACCTGCATCCTATAGCTACAGTGCGCCTGCCGAATATGACACGGAGGGTAGTTTTTGAGGGCATTCGGTCAGAGCACGCTCAGTTAAACGTAATCATGAGTCAGATGAGCACTCGCTATACGACAACGAAGACCACCACCACGTTCGTTGAAGCGGCTGAAAATGAGACTGCGTGGAGTTTCGTGCAGGTACAAGCGATAAGCGCGACGGTGTTTACTTTTGCATCAGTTCACGCAGAAATATGGAAGTTTCGTGTAGCTTTACATTCAACACCAAGGGATCGCGGGCCACTCCCGAGCAGAGCATCATTATTAGCTTGAGTGACGCATGAAGCATGGACAGAGACATTCGGGTGGAGCGATTGCTGACCAGGTCTGCCAGGTTAACACCGCTTGCATATAGCAACAACATCACCACCTCCGCTTTGGAATTGGCCAGGTTGTAAATTTCGCACTGTAAACGCTACGATCATTGTGAAAGAACAGAAAGGCATCTCGACTGTGCGGGGAAAGGTGTTTGCTCCTTCCTTGTTTATTGCTTGTTGCTTAACCGTCTCCCTTACAAACGCCTGTTTTTGTATCGTAAAATATATAGCGCCAAATTCCTGCTTCGCAATCTCTCAGTCGGAGCCGCCGAGGCATAAATTGGGTGCGCTCGATCTTTCTGAACTTCTGCGACTCTACCCTTTCCCTTCAAGACCCGGCTCTTTTTCTGTTTCTTTTTTTTCCTTTCCGTTGGCGTCAGACATTTTCTGCATTCCTCAACTATCCGGCGCGTCACCGGCGGCAGAGCTTACTATTCGTTTTTCGTCAGCGCTATATTTCGCGATCCTTGCTCGGTTTCTTCTTTTTTTTTTCAAATTTTTTTCCACGAGCAGCAGACGCGATTGGACCAGCGCACACGTCGGGAATACCAGGCGCCTGCTTTGACAGAGAGGAGCGCGTCGCATGACAAAGAACGAAAGCTTCACATCTGAGGCGCATCCAACACAGCGGCAGCTTGACCTGACGGATTCTTAACATGTTGCATTGTTATCTCGGAACTTCAAAGAGGGAGCGCGCGAGCTTGCGCTAATGGGTACTTCGACAGAGGGAACGAACATGTCCAAGTTATCAGCTTCCTTAACGCCACCCATACTTTCTAATAAACGTGGTATGAGCTCGACTTTTTGGAAGAGCTGTCATCGGTCGAGGTTTGTGACTGCTGCCCATACGTGTTAGACAAACATTTTCTTAATGTTACACTGCGCAGAGCGCTGATCAAACTCGCAGAAGCACTTTCTTAATTTGCTTGCGCAGAAAAACCACAGCACGTTACGTTCCTTAGTTCGTCCGTTATAGACCTTCCAAGCGTCATTAGGCTTATCTTAGATGTCATGAAAGACTTTCAAAAGCCCGGTAACTCCCTTTAAATGGATTCTATAACATCGGAAGGCCTTGACACGTGGTTGCCATAAAAGCAACGAAAGCTGGCATGCGTATAGCACCACTTGACAGCAAAATTTATTTTGAAGCACTGCTCATAGCGCCGACCGCCGTCTCATCGCTAGCACAACGCCGTCGTGAAAGCACAGCACACTTGGGAGGCAGGGTGCATGCATGCGGCGGCGTCATCACATCCTCGTTTTTACCGTTAATCATTCTTCGGTTCTTTCCGTCGAGAGGCCGAAATATTGCACGACCGTCGGCGCCGGTACTTTCCCAGAACAGGCCGGTCCAAGGAAGCCCCTGAGCGTAGCCTTGCGCATGCGCTGGTTTTGATATATAGCTTTACACGGCATGCGCCTTTAACCACTTCATAATTACGTCTTCCACGCAAGTCATGATCTGTGGTTTACAGAATGGTTACGTTGCGTGCAGAAACAGTTAGCCCTGCGATGAGCGGTAGCTAAAGAAACCTTTCGATGAGCGTAACCGACAATATTGTGTATGCTAAAGGAAACTATAGATATTAACGATTGCTGCTCGTTGGATGGCCCGAAAGCCTTCGGGGAAAGCGTTGCGCACGCGTTGAGAAGAATAGAGTGAGACTATATGCGAAGCCGCCGAGGCCTTTCCTCTGTCGAAGTGCACGGTAGGCGTGTGACGCAATTTCTTTCCCTTTTCCATTGCACGCGTGCTAAGGTGGACAAAGATCGTTGCGCCTTCAGGAGCAAGACGGCGTGATTTCCCGGACGTTGATTTCTGCTCTCCGAGCGATACCGCGTAGGCTAGAGGTTCGCTCTAAAAGAGATATACCCTGGTGGCTTGGTGCCTTCATGACCCTTGATTCCGATTGAATGCATTTGCTTTCGTCTAAAGACAAAAAAAAAAGGACATGCTCTGTGAGGTCATCGTACAGAGCTGCATTGTGTCGGAGCTAACTTTGATTGCATATATATAAGGTAGTTCGTTTTCGGGTAAAACCCGAGTTTGCCCAATTCTTACACCCGAACGTGTTTCAGGAAAATCGGGTTAGACCCATGGCTCTTTGACAGAACAACCGCCTGCCACGCTGACGGCCTGGGTTCGATTCCCGCTTGAACCCACCTAGCGTTCTTGCGCTGTTAGCCCAAAGGACACGAAGGAATCGTAATGTGCACTGCAGCTAAAGTGTTCTCATCTGGTTGCGTGTAATGGTATAGGGGTCATGAAAAGTTTTCTAAAAATTTTGTAGGGTCTGTGTATCCGGAATCCTAGCCGTGCAATGTATTATATACATTGATTCAGTGTATCGTTTAGTTTGATTTACAGCGATAAAAAAAAAGCGGTTACATTTCCCAGTGCTCGTCCCCCTCAACTTTGCAGCTGACATCATGTTAGTCATGATATCATTGACTCCAAGATTCGCGCGCCCTCGGAAGCCATGGGAAAACATACCGTGCTCTAACCGTACATCACAGTGGTGGTACCACGCGTTGTCCAGCTATTTCCTCACTTCCTAGCTTTCATATAAAGCTATTATTTAGGAGCAAACGAAATTTCTAAAACTCTTTCTGTTTTTGCGATAACGAACCGGAGAGGAACCTCCTGCATCGCGAGCGCCATGGACGATACGCGCGGAAGAGACGGTGGCGGCCGAACAAGTGGCGATAGTCCTCGCGATAGCCCCCGCAGACGCCACAGTTACAATAAACGACTAGCAGACGGCGATACTTAACTACGTCAGCGGCCGGATCTCCCGGAAAGCGGCCCACATTCTCCAAATTCACGAAGGCAACATTTGCCGCAAAAGCGACAGTTTCCTCCTATGGACCCCCTGCCACATGGACCCACCGCTTGCGGGCAATGAGGTGGCCGACGGCTCGAGAACTTACACACCGAGCCGCGACGACCGCTGACAGTCGTAACTTCCCGCCCAACGCGCGGGCGGATGTGGGGGGATCGCATGGCCACTTTCACAGACATCACACAACACTACAGATAGAGCAGGTGTTAAGCACCCACCACCACATGCCAAACTAAACAAGAATGCTTTTTCAACCAAATAAAGTTACAACCAGGCAACTATTCGTCTCATGACCCTTTTAACTAGGTGCGAGGAAGAACTCTTTCAGTTTAACAAGAGGGGAGAGCGAGGCCTTGTTTTAGTACCTTTTTGGTGCATAGCCAATATGCCGAATTTTCAGGCTACGACAAACATTTTAACTCGAAGTTGAACAGCATCGCCGTTAAAACAGCCATCACTCCCGCTCCCCTTGCGACACATAACGTTAAGCGAAATCTGCGCTTTTCAGAATTCTCTCGGTCACTCGAATGGGCGACCGTAATCCCCACAAAGGACGGTGCCGCTCGACTCGCACAATCGGGAGTTGGTCGGGAGGGGAGTGTGAGCAAGGAGAGCACATAAAGTGAAGGGGGAGAGTGCGGCGGGGGTGATGCGTCTAGCTGCGACGAGTATTTCGAGATGCTCTGTTTACGCACGCGGAGTGTAGGTTTGTAGTGTGTGTGTGGCCTGGACCGCGCGGTACGCTGCCATTCAGGTGGAGCCTTGCCATTTCTTCTTCTTAAAGAGGATAGCTTCTTCCATTCAGCGCCCCCCCCCCCTTTTTTTTTCGCTCTTGTCTTCAACGTGTCGGCCGGTACGTGCAGACAACGCCGGGCCGTTTTTACATAGTACAAAAAAGAAAAAAAAAAGATGTAAGAGAAGGCATTACGGAGGTAGAATGGAGAAAAAAGTGCCCCGCGGGCTCGCAGACAGCGTAAACAACCCATGCGAAAGTTGATTCGTTCCTCATTTTTTTTTCTTTTTTTTCTTATTCGTCTTACCATTGCAGTTCTCTTCGATCCGCAATGGTTTTGTTGCGCCCTCTCTCGTAGGTTTCGGCAGCTTTGTGTCGTTAGTTGTTTTCTATTTTCTTTGCGAACCGTCTTGACCTTTCTTCCCC
Source organism: Hyalomma asiaticum (assembly GCA_013339685.2). Taxonomy (NCBI): domain Eukaryota; kingdom Metazoa; phylum Arthropoda; class Arachnida; order Ixodida; family Ixodidae; genus Hyalomma; species Hyalomma asiaticum. Next base: position 84,203,289 of record CM023481.1, on the reverse strand, counting down.
GCTGCTTGTTCGCTGGGGATCACAGCGTCTGCGGGAGGTTTTCATAGAAGCCGCGTTGCGGGAATACCGGGAAGAGAGCCAACTTCCGAACCGGACCGGTCGAAGACCTCTGGCTTGACCCGGGCGTTTCGTGTCCATTCAGGAGACTGTCGGCGTTTGGTGTCGCCACCACTTGAGGTCAGCGGGAGTTCCTGTGGGAATAGCCCGCCTGGAATGCACGAAGAAAGCAAGATAAAGAAGGGACAGCTACGGCGGTGAAAGGCGAAAAAGGAGAAAGCGAATCATTCGAGGGGTCGCTACAAATGGATGCCCGGTAGCCGGGCTGTCCTGCTGACAGGCAATCTGCGCTGGCGGGAAGCGTTGCTTCTTCCATTGTAACCGCGCATTCCTCAGGCGCGCGCTCTACTTGCATACGCCGGAGCAGTTCGGAAGGCGTAAAATAAAAAAGAAACAAGAATGGCTAAAACATTTTAAAGAAGCGGGTGTTGTGGCCACACCTCGTCGTGACGGTGTTCCATTATTGGCCGTTCTGGAACGTGAGAAACGCGCGTTCAGAACGTGAGAACCAATGGCGTTGTCGCACAGAGGCTTGCTACATTATAATTCACGGGTAATTTGTTTATATTTCAAGTTACTGTCGCCTTGGACACCTGGATTACTGAGGCATTTGACTGAGAGAAACAAGGATAGCCGATGAGCGTCATCGTTTTTGCTACCCTTTTCAAGCCGAAAGGAGATTCACGTGTATGGAATAATGGCAGAGAACACTATAGCTGCATTCACACTTTGAGAACGCCTTCATTCACAGACATACGAAAGTATTTCTAGAAACACTGTATCTTCTGAAATGCGAATTAACTGCCCCGCTCCTTAACCGTTGCATTATGCCATGCCACTTTACTAGATGCTTTTGTTTGTGTCTGTGTGTGTGCGTGCATTATTAAGGCGAAAGCCCGACATGCTCCATCAAACACGAAAACTGTCCGGCGTTGGCGTCAACACAAATTGTATCAACAGTCGAATAAAGTGAAAACAAACAAGGTCGTCTCGTTCACTTCGCATGCGCCAAAAAGGGCGTGACAGGGTGCGACTGTACGACCAAGCTTGACTGATAGGTGGAGATATCAATAACACAACATCTTGTCATTTATGTCGCGACTGACGATAGTGAAATCACGTGTGGCTCATACAGGCATTCTTGGTCCAAGGTTATACGTGAAGGCGCCACTGACAGTCCCTTTCAAATTATTTACAGACAGCACGTGAAATTACATTCACGGGGTGGTGTCAAATGAATTTGAAATTTTTGAAGTCGTGTCAGTGCGACCTTGCGCCAAAGAATCTTAACTTACAAAGCAGAATGTCATTGGCCTTCAAGTCGTCTCATGCGATGAGCGACCGGTGAATATTTTAGGTGTTTCGAAAAATTCCCTTGAATATTATGCGAATGCCGTGTTCAACGCTCAGGTAGCTTGCCCATTTATTATCGCCTCTTTCGCCCACTGCAATGTCCAAGCGGCTGCTGTAAGAAAAGAGAGAGAGAAAAACAACAACTGTGTAGCCCACGACTCATAGATAAGCCGTACTCTCACGGCAGACTCGACTTACTTTCGGCTCATCGCGCCGTCCGTTGAGAAAGTTTCATTGTTTCAGATAGCGGTATACTTCGTAGAAAGAAATGCAGTGAGGGCAGTATCCTGCTTTTTTCATTGTTATATATTTGTTATATTTAGTTTATTTTCAATTTTATTACGTTGCTCTACTATAAATGTTTCAAGCATAAACATAAAGTTAGAGATGTAGGTTTAGCTTTAATGCCTCCAACAAAATTAATCTCCGTGTCCTGTAGCACAACTTTTTTTTTAAATTTCCAGAATGTCAATGCTTTTGCTGGCTTTATATAAGTGGCCACCACATAAATTTTCGTGGACCTATACATAGAGAAGTACAGCGCAGAGGGAGACATGGATTACAGAAAGAAGCAATGAGAGAAGCTTTTCTCTTTCTTTTTTTCTCCATCCTCGTCTATACTTGATGGGTATATCTTAGGACGAAGCTGCATCAGCCAGCCGAAAAAGTGCGCTTTCCTGTGCCCGAGGAAAACATGCAATAAAGTAAATGCATCGCGGAAGCAAAAAACGAATGCATGGATGTGGTCGGTAAAGGTGATGTTTTCACGACACATGAGCGGTTGAAAAAAAAAGAAAAAGATATGGGCAGCTTGTACTAGTGGTGCGAGGCAGGACTGAGAGCGAAGCTTGTGGCCGACCTAGCTTTTTCATGCTTTACAAGGTCATCGAAGTCAGCTGACTTGTGACGGGATTAGATGTTGCAGGATTTAGGCGGGAATACGTCACCTGACTAGCCCTGACGGCACATTACGGGATTTACACTCCAGGAATACTTTTGCGTCAACCATACACTGTTTTTCCTTCTTCCTGTGGGCTGTTCGGGAGCGGAACACTTTTTCTGAGACGGTGGTCACGCAGCCCACCGTCGGCATATTTGTTGAACTTGCTGGCGAGACCGTGCGAGACCGTGCAAACGTTAGAAACGTTATCCGTATTGTGTCTACTATTGTCCTTTTTTTTGTGTATTCGAAATTTGTGGTATAAAATGGTGGAAATTGTTATCAACTCGATAATTTGTGCTTGCCTTTTGCCTTCTTTATTTCTGCATCGTCTTTATAATGACATATGGGTCCATTATGATTATTATTTCTAATCATTATTTTATTACCCTACCTAACTATTCTAGAATTTTGTACCATAATGCCTGTAGACCTCTTTAACCCACTCCTGTAAAAATCCCTGTCGGGATTGACAGTATTACTAAATAAATAAAAGAAAGTCTACAGCATTAACACGATACAGAAAACTAGTTCGAAACGCTGAACGCTCGCCTCCTGCACACTCGCAGTGTTCGACAGCACGGCCAAGCCCGAGAGCGGTGTTCTAACCGGAGGCCTGACCTTCCTGGGCTACTACTCGGAGTGCATCGCGGCGCTGCAGTCTGGACGCCGCACAGCGACCACCAACGAGTCGCAAGCGCCGCCCTTCACCAGCACCTACTGCCTGGCCACCGTGAGCTTCGCTAACGCCCAGCTGTGGCCGCCCAAGGTGCGTCTTCCTCAGAGTGTTTGTGTGCAAACTTGCTGTACGTGGGTCACAGAGTTGCGGGAGCAGAATAAAATCACCGGGACCTGGAAAGCACCGCCACCCTTTTCGTCGTCCATGGGTCTATTGCCATTGCGTGGTCACTTTTCTCCATGGATGGTCCAAACTGCGCCTGAGCGTAAGCGCAGCTGACGGAAGCAGCGCTTGTGCATGCGGCTTTCGTGCGCAATCGAAGTGGTCTGATTTTGCATTTGGCCTAACTGAGAGAATATAAGTAGCTTTCGCGTACTAAAAGGAAACGCCTAATTGCTTCGTTTTCCGTGCATATCAGCCGCTCAAAGCCCACAACACTGCCTCTTTTTCATTCTTTTTATCTGTGGTTGCACCGGATAAAGTGCGACGAATTCGCTCTTGCATGCGACACCCGACTATCTAGGATGATGAAAATATTTTATCGACAAAGGAGGGGAAGCGATTCTCTCAGCCGGGAACCTATGCCATTCTCAGCGATGTACTGGACCCGTTATTGCAGTTTCCTAGGGCGGACGTTTAAATGAGGCGTCACATAAATTGTGATCTCGAGTTAAATGTCTGCGTCACTCCGTCAAGTGGTGTTTTGTTTGGTTTGGTTTATTTGATTTCTTTCAGTCCACTTGACCTAAACGGAAGCAAAGGTCTACGGAGCCTCACGGAGGCTCCAGAGCCTGACGGAGGTGTCACAATGCAAGCGTGTGCTTTCTGTGATCGTATCTACACTTTTTGTCGATAAAGATTAGGATCGTTCTGGTTCGCTGCATGTTTTTTAACGTCGCAGCGATACTGAAGTCACTTGTACATGAGCTCGAATCCAGCCCCAGTGAATGGTAAGTGAGCCAAAAAATATCAGGACAGGCCGAAACATTCTCGCGGTGGGCCATGTCTGCCCTGAACGCGGTCATTTCGCTATTCGAATTGGGCCAAGTGAGCTTTGCGTAATGACCAAGTCGGTTTTCATCATCGTTAAAACCCTACCTGGGTTTTGGGATGTTAAACACCAAATTCCACTATAGCCTCATTCACTAGACTCACTGGCTACGGTCTTAAACGCTATAGATATCCACTCTAGCCACTGCAGACAAAAAACTTAGAAGGGACGCAAAACTAATCGTGAAATGAAAAAACATTTGAAGGACTGCCGCTCGATTGTTTGTGTTTTCGCTGGCCTCGCTTTATGCTGCTACTCGATCATGCCTACTTACATTTCTTTAGATACATGTTAGATCCACCATCTCGCATTTTATCCGAGTAGTGAAGAGATGCATTGATTAGTGACACTGTACACTGCGAGAAGCCGAGCTACAGAGCTGTCCTAATGACGCCTGACAGCGTTGGATCAAACCTGGCAACAGCAGCACGGGCGCGCCGACTGTGGCGGTTTAAAAACCCACCGGTTTAAAAACGGGTAGAGGAGTACACACCTGGCGCTCGGTGTACGTGTACTTATCTCGAAAGGTGGCCCCATAAGGACGTGGCAGGTCCCCTGGGCACACCTTACCCACCACGGCCTTGGTGAAATAGTTGAGCGTCCGCCTTGCTGTGGTAGGCAGGGAGGCATCCGCCACTGCCGCCGGGTACCTACCGGTAAAATAGGGACAAGCGCGCTTCCGCCTGGTGCTCGGCTGTTGGAAGGTACTGTACGCTTGGGAGGTCACCCACCCTTGTGGGAAATGGGCGGCATGGGACCGCCCGACCTTAAATTAAGGAACCGCAACGGTGGCGCAATGGTAGAGCGTCCGCTTCCAATGCGGTAGGTACCGGGTTCAAATCCCAGTGCCGGCCGGACACCCACCGGTTTAAAAACGGGTAGAGGAGTACACACCTGGCGCTCGGTTTACGTACTTATCTCGAAAGGTGGCCCCATAAGGACGTGGCAGGTCCCCTGGGCACACCTTACCCACCACGGCCTTGGTGAAATAGTTGAGCGTCCGCCTTGCTGTGGTAGGCAGAGAGGCATCCGCCACTGCCGCCGGGTACCTACCGGTAAAATAGGGACAAGCGCGCTTCCGCCTGGTGCTCGGCTGTTGGAAGGTACTGTACGCTTGGGAGGTCACCCACCCTTGTGGGAAATGGGCGGCATGGGACCGCCCGACCTTAAATTAAGGTCACTCCTTTTTTTTTTTTAACTATTCTCGCGGGCTACTTTCTCCGGCTATACAGCGAGACCTACACGAAGCAGAAGCGCTTGCGCACAGGTGCCGCTGCATATAGTCAACTGATGTTTTGTCGGACACGATACGAGGCTTACGGTACCTTTAACAAGCACACCGAAGGCCTACATTCTCAATAACAAGGGAAATTGTGTATATTTCTGAAGTAGTGAACTCAACTTGCGCAAAACTTTCTGACACAGCCGTATATAGTAAACGTGGTTCCAGAAGTTCGAAACCTAGTATGTCGAATCGCCGCAGATGTAGAGCTACGCCGGACCGTACCTGTGCACAACGCAGGGGCCTTCCCTTCATAGCCATAGAAAGTTGTCTGCGAGAGACGTGCCGTGTACTGACAAACCAAGTGTGCAGCACGCGAGCCTAATTGCGTATACCGGAATGCCGCGTGCTTCATTTCGTGCGTGACGTCCGCATATTGGGCTACCTTCGCCATTGTCTCGAGAGCTCATTGCTGTCTCGTTTTCGTGAGCTGCAATGTGCGACTCGTCAGGAAACATGCTTTTGCCTCATCTCGTTAGCATTGTACACTTCTGTAAAAGCATACACGTCTAAATAAGCCAGACTCCAAACTACCTAACCGATATTGGGTCCCCTGTATAGCCCACCACATGTACCACTGTTTTTTAAACGTCGACCTCCGAGTATATAAGCGACCACTTTCGGCTTCCAAGAAAAAACGAAATCTGTGTCGTCGGTGTTCCTTACGCCCGAATGGTTCACTCGTAAAAGGTGAAAACGAACTAGCCAACACGTTGTGCACATTCAATACGACGGGACGAGGCTTGGGCTTTTAACACGCGTCTGTACAGAGCGGTGACCTTTAGAATCGCGTGTGACGATTACCTACATACCCCACACAGAAATACGCAGGCATTCGCCACACACGACTTTACTTGAAGCGAAAGCCCGCTGCGCATTCGGTGATGCACTAAAAAGGAATAAGTTCTCGCATACGCCGTTGAGAATGTCGACCTAAAAACGAACGCATGTAACCTCCCCGCTGAGGCTCATTAATTCTTGCAAACATCGTGACCTAAAGGGTTATGTTGCAAACGTATGATGTGAAGGGCCCCGCAAGACTTCTCTAACAAAGTCGGAAAACAATGCCGATCAGTCGGGGAGGCCCTTGGGAACATGTAAACCAAATATTACTGCACTGCGCGCACCAGCCAATTCGCAGTTTCGTTCCAAACACAGCTGGACAGCGCCCTCCCTTCTTTCAATGAAGGACGTCACTCGGGACACAGCCTACGGCGCTTGGCATTTTTTTTTAACGCGACAGCGTCAATGAGCTCGCGTTGCAAAAAAATTCACTGTCGGCGTCGGTGTCGGCGTCCACGGCGGAAATAGTCATCTCGACCTACCGCCATGTTTCCCGAACCACACGATCACACAAGCCCTCCTCCATTGCACGGGTGCGTTAGTGAACAAGATTCAATTTGTCAGAGTAAAATTCTTCATAGAAATGGCAAACTACAACCTAACTAACACTTCAACGCATGACAGCTGGGACTGCAATTTGAATGCCGGAGACGACATTCAAATTACAGTCCGAGCTGTCACGGTCCGAGCTGTCATGATACGGGGACCAATGAAGGTGTAGCGTTCACCATTAAAGGAGGAGCTCTAGCGCCCTCCAACTTTCAGCTGCTATTCAAGAGAGATACGTACCTTTTCCCGTATTTTGTTGAATTTAAAACGCACAAATAAAGCGTACCAGATGATTTTTTCCTTCGCGATCATGAAATAAGCGAGCGCTGTTTCTATCCGAAGCGAACTAGCCGGTGACGTCATTTGTTGAAAGAAGAGCGGATGCTTTCCAGCTGGTGTTTGAAACCAAACTTCGAATTTCTCGCTGCGTGCAATGCAGTAATGTTTGGTTTACATGTTCCCAAGAGCCTCGCCGACTGATCGGCATTGTTTTCTGACTTTGTTCAAAAAGCGCCGTGGGGCTCCGTAAGTGCAGTGATTTACGAAATGTGCAGCGATGTTCTGCTTCAGGCGTGACAGAGGTGTAGCACACGCCGTTAATTGTTTTGCTTATTGCAGGTTTGCGCTTCGGGCATATTGCTCAAAATCTGAATGCGTACATTCCTTGCACCAATCGCTATATGCAGAAGCCGTCTCATAATTTCCACACTTTGACGCTGCCCGAAGTGAAACGCGTCCAGGTGCACGCAAGCGCACGCTTACGAATTGCGTCAACGATCGGAACAAATGTATAAATAGAAAAGTTGCGTGTCTCAACTAATTTCTCTGAAGGTAATGAAACAACGTGGCCATACGAAAGTTTCCTCAATGATTGCGTAAGATACCTTACGGACGGTCGTTTCGGTGCGTCTCGGTTGCGCGTCTGTTCGATGACCCCCGCCTTTCCTTCAGCTCTTCTATTAATTTTTTCGCCTATATATGTACAGCAGCATCTTTCACACGCGTCTATTGCATAATCTCCGGGCATTCCCTTCTTTCGCTCATTTTATGGCTGTTCTTCCCCGTGGCATAATGCGTGGCTGCTAGCTGTGGACCTTGCGCAAATATGAAAGAACGCATACAAAAAAAAAGCTGTCGTGCTCGCGCATATTCTTGAGAACTCAATGCACTTCGAAATGAACAGTCGGTTATAGGAAAAACCAATCTGCAAGATTACTTGGAAGCAGAGGTACCAATACTAAAGCTTCATTTTCGCAATGTCACGCGAGCTACGAGTTCAGCAGAACGAACATTTGTTCCGGCCAAAGTGAAAGGTAAGGGTAAGTGAGGCCCGCCACGCACGAGATAGTTCGATGGTATTCTGCAAGCCGTAGAAAAAAAAATATCCCGGTGAGCTTACACAACTGGTATCAAATAGGTTTCACCAGCGTTTACGTACTTCTGCTGTGCCACCAGGACATTCTGAAATTCCTCAATGCTATTTCACTGCTGCAACAACCTGTTCTACGACCAGTTTGTTCTTTTATTTCCTACTCTGCATGTCTTCGACTTTCCGCCGCCTTTCAGGAGACAGATTGACCGGTCAGTGCACTGGCGAAAACTGGCGGCATCATGATCGCACCTTTCCTTTTCTTAACAAAGTCGGCTTCTCCTAATAGTTGCGCGTGTTAGGTGCAGCCTGCTTTAGGGATGGCTCGAGAACCCCTGCAAGGTTAGCGCGATACCCTCTAGGCGACATCCTCGTAGTGACAAAGCAGCATTTTTCGTATCTTTCATACAGACAAGAAATGAACAGTTAGCTTATTCCTAGAGTTCCCCGTGACAACGGCACGATATGATTGTCGGGCCTGCCGTAGTGGGTCCCCGGTAATTTTAACCGGCGGGGAGTTCTTTACCACGCACCTGAATCTAGGTGCAAGGTGCGCTTCTGCTTAGCACTCCTAAAACGTGTCCACCAAGATGCCACGGCGGATAAGATATGAACAGCGCGATCTGCTTACTGAAACAAATACGTAATTTGAACTTGCACGCCCCGCTGTGACAATTTGATTGTGGCGCTAAACGCATATGTGAATTGGTAGAAGTAGGAACGTGAAAGTGAGTACGCCAGTAGCGCAGAAAACGCGTAAAGAAAAAAAATTATGACGGCGGTTTCAAATATTCTCCGCATGTTCTGCGGCGTTCGAATGTTTTCACGCATGATAAAAGAAAAAAAAAGGCCTTCTAAGGCAAGCGAAGCAGGGTCTAGCTTGAATCCAGAATTAGAAGTTGTTGTGCCAAGATTTTATTATGCGTAAAATTAACCTGAGTACTGGGGCAAAAGGCTACGCAGAAGCACGAAGCAACGTTTCAAAAGTTCACTGCAGCATCCCATCCCATGATGTTTTCTTTCCCGTGCAGGGTTTCGCCGAGTACTTGTGGAATGAGCTGCACGGAAATAGCATGCGGTTTGGCCTCTGCGTACACTTGAACAGAATAGCTTAAGGGTATGATGAAGCCGCCACTAGAAGAACACCACAAAAGGTAGACACACAGCAACAGGACAAGCAGCACTTTGAACTAAATAGGTCTGGGTATATCCCAGGAATAAATAGTCGGGATACATGCGCTGTCTGTTCGCAAGCCTACGTTTATCATGTCCTTAAGTAAATACCAACTAGGCCAGCAAGCAGTACTGTTTAACGGAATATCGTCGTGGTACACGGTGAATGTCAATAAACGCGCTTGAAAACGTCTATTTCGTGTGGTAATTTATCGATTTTGTAGCTGTTTCCGTTGCAGGCTTATTAAGAATGATGCAGTTGCGAGTTAACATGGCGATCCCAACGTCGATCCATGAGGGAATATTGGCGGGCTGCCGTTGACGCATTATTTAGGTGCCTGTCGCCAACAATTGGGTATTAGTAATTAGCAATAAAAATGACACTAAACCAGATAAGTGGTCGTGCTACCTATGTCGCGTTAGTCGACACAGATAAAAAATAAAAAAAGAGATAAAAGTGGTTGGTGCTTTGAGGGGCTCGAGTAGTCGTGAACAGTCTTTGCGTACTCTGGCAGCGCAGCCAAGCTACTGTGATGTCTGTGTAGGGGCCAATATTACGTATGCTGTAGATAATTGATATTACATGCTTCAAGTTATTCCTGTTTTTCTTTTAAATTAATCCTCTTCAAGAGTCGGCTTAAGTTACTGCTTTTATCTGGCGCACTTATGACGCCACGCCAAGGTCGTAGATACAGCGGCGAAAGAAAGAAAGATAAAAAGCCGCGCTAATTCTCGAGTGCCAATTTCGCTACGACCGGCCAAGCAAAAACCAGCAATACCACTACGTGAAACGCAAAGGAACTCGGCGTACGGCGCAGACACTATATTGTGTGCATCTGCGTCTGCTACTTCGCATATTTCATCTTCACGAACGCCTATTGTTAATAAACGTGTAATGTTTTCTTTCCCGTGCAGGGTTTTCCCGAGTACTTGTGGAATGAGCTGCACGGAAATAGCATGCGGTTTGGCCTCTGCGTGCCGTCCACCTGTGGCGAGAAAGAGATCACCGAACTGGCCGCCGAGTGTAAGTGCCACAGCGTGGATGATGATCACTGCGATGACATCGCATAACGTGCGTCCTTGCAAAACAGCTCTTCTCTGACAGAGGCCACCAGAGGAGGGTTCTAGGTTAACAGATAGAAACTTACGCAATGAATAAATCTTGCGAGGGATAATAATTTGTAGCATCAACTGGGGCTCTAGCTTCAACGTAAACTATTATACTGATGTTCCTCCTTCAACAAAAATTGGGCGACCCACCCCTTAATTTCTAGTTCGGAAGTACGTGTCCTAAATACGACATTGAAGCCGACCAGGGAATTGGGATATGTGCTTCACTGTAGCCCCAATGTGACAGATGTTAACACCAGAGTGTTGAAGAGATCGTGTCGCAGAAAATCCGGTGTCGGCGTCGGTGTCGGCGTCCACGGCGGAAATAATCATCTCGAGCTACCGCCGTGTTTCCAGACGCATCCGACCAGGCAAGCCATTTGGCACAGGCACGCTAGTGAACAAAGTTCAGTTTATGAAAGTACGATCTATCAGAAAAATTGTAAACTGCGACTTAACACCTACACCCATGATAGCTCGGGCTGCAGTTTGAATGTACGAGAAAACGTAATTCTGCTACGAGAAGGCGGTGCGAACGGGGCCCAATGACGCTATACAGCGTTCCACTCTTAAAGGCGAAACTTAAAGCGCCCTCCAGATTATCGCTTGGCCCAGTGTTCCAATATTCTGCGCGCAGAAGACGTCATTTCACAAGGCGAACAAGTCAAGAGTGAACCACCAACGTGAACCAACGAATCAACCTAAAATTTGTTGTCAGGGGCTCAAAACTGTCACCATCACATAAAATTCTTCGGCAAGTGTGCGACGAAAACACATTGCCACTACTGAAATAACCTTTAACTTCCTCGCGTCATGTTTGAGCTCTCTGTAGCGTTGCTAGTGGCAATGCCATAGAGATTTGAAACGTGACGCGACGAAGGTGAAGATTACTGCAGTGGTGGGACGCTTTCACAAGCAGTAAAAGTAGCAATACCACGCAGTGGGTGTGATCCACGATTGACTAGGTGAACAAGAACAGCAAGCTGTTGAAGATTACTGCAGTAGTGGGACTCTTTCGCAAGCAGTGCAAGCAGCAATACCCCGCAGTGAGTGTGAGCCACGAGTTACAAGAACAACCACAAGGAGCCATCGAAACGTTCAGCGGGTAAGGCAAGCATCTTGTGCTGATCGTTGGCCAACCTCGAGGGATCTCCAGCGAGCTGGGCATACCGCATGACAGTATTCGAAAAATTATCACTGGATGTTTCATCTGCAAATCACTGCGTAAGAATGGTAGGATGGAAGCTCAATTCTCTACGTCCAGGTGCATCAGGATATCATCCGAGGTTTTCAAATAGAGCCATGCTTTCCTCGGGCAGGCTCAGCAAGAAAGTGTATTGAAGCACCGCAGCTCTCAGTGAAAGTCACCGACACCGCATATGTAAAAAAAAAAAACTTGCCCTATACCTGAACTTGAGGCACACTGTGACTCAACTTCTTTATGTTCGAAGCATCGTCCTCCATAAGTTACAACAGCAAGTCCCAGTGGCTTCACCATCTGACACTTCATGGCCAAAACTAATGCGGCCCATCCTGCAAACGATAACATTTCTGCTCCACTGGTCTCGACCTCTGCAACCTTTTCTCCTTTAGGAAAAAAAAAACACGATTGCTAAAGAGATCTATTTGAAGATGCGCAGGCTGTCAAGAGCGTCGTAACAGCAGGGCTGCGGACTGTGCAAGAAGAACGTTTCCAGTTGCGCAGAGAAGAACTGTAGAGAATGGCGCCAAAGTATTGTTAGACTGCTGGTGGATTACTTTGGACGGGGCATTTTTTTCTCAGTTTACCACATGCAGCATGCACAAAATAGTCAGCGAACCGGTGTTATTACTTTTCCTACAAACTTTGTACTTTTGGTGTATTGTAGGCGACGTGCAGACTTGTTTCTGAAGGACAGCTGGACTACTCATGAATCCTCGAATGAATGTGGAAACAAAGTCTTCACTGCAGAGTTCAGTGTCCTAACTCTAAACACTCTGAGTATTAAAATTACGACAGACTGCTGTTTCACTCGATCCTTGTTTTTTTTTTCTTTTCTTGCAGTCGTTCAGGCCTTCGACCGTGGCGTAAACGCGACATCCACAGCCTGCTCGCCAAACCGCGAGCCTTACGTTTCCAATGTTCCTGCGATTTCAGTCACGTAAGGAAGCTTTTCTATAGTTGTACTCCTTTGCTGACGCCTTCGTACATTTACGGCATTAGATTGTCCCGTGGTCTCGAGGTTTGCGAAATTTTTGGTTCACGCGACTATCTCTACCTATACGTGATTGCCTGAATGACTGCTTGAAACGCTTTAGTACTTCGCAAATGTCACTTTTTGTCCTCGGCTACCGTACCATTCTTTGTTTTTTTAATGGTATCGTAAAGAAGCTCTGCTGCATTGTCTCTAAGAGGAACAAGAAAAAAAAATCTGCTTGTTGGTTTTAGAAGTTTTTAATGGTAAACTTTCGAAGGAGTAACACTTTAAATGATATCTCCTTTTGACGTCCGCGCGCCTTGGTTCACTGAAGAGCGGCGGCAATACGCGCCTCTAAGCAACTGGCCGCGATGTTGAACCGCTCGTCACTTCAAGCGTCCGCTCAGTTTGAGGAATGTAACGGGACAAACGCCGATTATTATTTTTTATTAATGGTCATCATAACGATGACCATAATTGTGATGAGTAGGCGAAGGAGCGTGATGACGGTGTATAGTGCCCTATGGCGACGAGCCCTTATCATTGGCGGCGGCCTTTCTGAGAATCTTAACATTGCCGTTGCCCTAATATTATCCTTAGGAGCGGAATTATATTGTAGCGCGAAAATCCCGAAAATAAACTAAGTGACAGACCTAGACGAAATAAAAGAGGCATTGCATTCACAACTGTTTGTTAAACATAAGCTTTGCTACAAATATACTTTACACACCACTGACCAGCAGGTAGCGAAGAGCACACACCACTGTTTCGCGACTAGTTTAGAAGGCCTAATTTCACTTCTTCATCATATAATAGCACATGCTTGACCACTGATACGAAATCGGTATGCCTCTAGGAATTCCCGCACAGTTTCGTGTCTACTAGCGTTACCGAAGGCCTTCACCTCAGCAAAACATCCCATTATACGTCGACTTGGAATGCGTAGAAGGATTCGCGCTCGTATGCCCTCTTAAAGGGACCGACAAGTAATTCTAAGGTATTTGTTTTCTTTCTTTCAAGGAAAAGCTGTCAGAGTGTCCAATCGTGCAATGGTAACAGCAAAACGCTGTGCAACATTTCTTATCAGTGTTTTGCCTATGGAGTCTTACACGCAACCCATGTCGCGAACAGTCGCCGACAGCCATCGGGTGTCTTTGAGCCAGGTTCTGCCACGACAGACCGCATGCGCGCACTGCCTGGGAGACACCACGCACACGTGCCGCGGTTAAAAGTAGGTTTGCGGGTACCGCGAAGGGAGCGCCGCTTCTCAGCGTGGACTCTTTTTACTGCGTAGAAAGCAAATAATAGGGAGGGTATGCGTTTTTGTGTACCGACTGCAATTTTAAGCCCGCCTTATGGTCGTATGAATGGCAGCAGGCGACGTACAGAAGTTTAAAGAATTCAGTGCGCAGTACCGAGGCATCACCGCCAAGCTACGCCACGTTTCAGTTGCCGCGATTTTCAAGCTCAGTTTAATAATAGAAATCATATTCAAATTGCTGAAGGGCGCTCGATTCCATCACTGTAATTCAAGCTTTATTGAAATGCAGAAAGATCCGTTCACACGAGGCTGGCCAGTTGTCGGCCCCTTTGAGCTGTGTTCATGTTCCTTCAGCCGGTCGTTGACACACCGGCCGGTCTGCCCCATGTCGCTTTTTCCACAACTTAGTGGCACCTAATAGGCCACTGCAGCGAAACACTGCGCGTAGTGCTCGCGCTTGAGAATGCACGTTTGCAGAGCACATCTCATGATTTGGGGGCGTATGCATACCAATTTGTTCTACGCGGAAAGTACAACAGGTACTCAATAGCTGTTCCCAATCTTCTCGAGGTAACAAAACGTGATAACGACACTCCCCGCAAACAACCGAAATAAGCGCGTGTGTCAAAGGACAAGTGATAACGGCTTTCCACTTAAACAAACCAAAACAACTGTAAGTGTTAGTATTCACACGTTATATGTGTGCCTTTAAGGCAGTCGTCAAAGGCTATATCCCTTGTACCAAAAAACAAGCCGCACAATAGAAGTGTCGATGGTGCGTGCGTGATTCCTATATAATGAGCATCATGACCAGTTGTGAGTGTAGCGCCGTTTCTTTCCTCTGAGTATGTCACTTAGCTTTGCGGCTTTTCGAGATTTTCACACTAAGACATTATGTAGTTCAACAACCATGGACTCTCCTAAAAAAAGTATTCTATGCTTGGTAGCTGTAGCGCTGTTTGTATCGAGGGCGTGGATCAGACTCGTGCCCACGATGTCCGCACTTCCATGTTACGCAATGCGAGGACATCCTTGTCATTACTTACAGGTGCACGTTAATGAATCTCGGGTGGTGAAAATGAACCCCTAGTGCATTCATACGGCGTGCCTCATAACGGCATGGTGGTTATGACCGCTTAAAACAACTAAATTTAATTGATAAAAACATTATGCTGGGGAATTGCAGATCTAAATTAAGTTAACAGTGACCAGTCGATGGTGCTTTGAAAAATTACGCTGGCCTTTAGCTTATTCGGTGAGGGCTGCGTGTGCGCTTCTCTCACCCCTTTGGTATGCGTGTCCATCTGTGCTGCAGGTGCGTCCTGATGCTCTTCGTCGCCATGGTTTTCTTGGGCACGGCGTACGACGTGGCACGATACTTCAGCTCGTCCCACAAGAAACCTTCGTCGTCTCGAAGCGTGGACACTACCATGGCCTCTAACGAAGGCCTCGTCAACGGAGGGCCCACGGCTGACCGCGGTAGGAAATGTTGCACATCAAGGAGTTTAGCCCTATCCTCGCCAGATATGGGCTCTGCGCTTACGAGTGTCGTATGGCGCGTATCCCGCGAAATTGGTAGAAGTATGTGCGCTCGCCAAGAAGTACCGTATGTGGGCTCACCTCCATCTTTCGTAAGGAATGCGTGATTGCGTGCATTGGAACCATGGTTGTAAAACTTAAGGACGTTCTTGAAATTGCTTCATGGCAGGCAGAACCTTGTTTTGTTGACAAGCAAAGGTTTTAATCTTCCTTCAGAGTGAATTGAGCAGAGTAGGCAAAAAAAAAAGCGAGGAAGAGCACCTTTTTTTTTTTTTTGCAGAAAATCGCTTCAGTGGCCGCATTCTGGAAAACTTGTGGCTTTTCTGACACTACGTCGTGTTCAGGAGCGCATTAAATGCGTCACCCTTCAGAGGACCTTCCATATATAATCATGGTACCCGGATAACGGTGTATTTCTTCAGAGCGAATATTTTACGAAATGAACTTTCTGACAGGCTGTCGCCTTTGTGGTTGCTTCTGACATTCTAATTAGGTCTATTTAATGTACGGGGGTCTTAGCATGTTAAACGAGTGCTACAAGCCCGCCTAAGGGTCACATTTCTTTCTTTTTTTTTGCGGTTTGCACGAGAAGCCACCTTTCATGATTGAGGTCGAATGTGTACGGTCCAACTTTTCAAGCGAATCTTGTCCTGTTTCACATTTGTCAGTGGAGTTGTAGGTGTGACCGCAGCATCCCTCTCCCACAAATGGTGAAACACATGAGGAGAGCGCCCGTAACACGGGCACTATCTTTAATGCACGCTCGTTAGAGAAAAAAAAGAAAGGTGATGTGAACATATGTGATCCACACGAATTCCCTGGAGTTTCTACCTGAGTAAAGAAAAATGGAATGAAACATAGAGGGAAACGAAGAAAAAGCAAGGAAAGAGAAAAGGAAAGAGGGAAAGAAAGGCGGCAAGAAAGAATGAAAGAAGAAAGGAAGGATGGAAGGAAAGAAAAAATGAATGAATGAATGGGAAAAGAAAGAACGGGAAAAAGGAAGAAAAGTAGTAGGTCACGCACCCACACATCCAACTTCGCTTGCTCCATTTTCAGAAATGGCTTCCGAATTTATTTTCTTACTACGAGTATGAAATTTACCATAAATTTGCCTTAACTTCATTAATTCATTTATGGGCGCTGTGCACTTGACTATCTATTGCCACTCTCACTTCCATTGCTTCTTACACTCCCTTCGCGAGCACATTCGTTGACGGTGTCGTAATTGGTGGTATCACGGCATTGGAAATTTCTGCCGCATTAAAACCCTTCGCAAGCCTTTCCGATTGTTTCTCCGCTCTTGAATTTTTCTTTTGTCTATGTTTAAGGTTGCCTAGGTGAGGGTGCGGTGGCTATGTGGCTCTGAACGGTAGGCATTAACCGTGACAGCAATCAAAAGAAATAATAATATTATATTTGTGACATGTGCGTTCTTGTGGCCACTGACAGGCGAGACGCTTACCATGCCCGTAATTTGCCCCTTTTTTCTGGTTAAATAATGAAACAACAGCAACAAATGTCTTTGCAGCAGTTTTCAGGGCGTAACAGAAACGAATCAAGCCATTTTGGGGCCCTGACACGAGGATGCCTGAGGGTCCATAGTGATGATAATTATGGTAACAATAATAATGAAAATGATGTGTGGCTAACACAATGAAGCTAGGAAATACTACTGCTCATGAGATTTCCCTTTCTTGCAAAAAATGAGCACAGGAGCGAAAAACGCCAGATCAGGGGAGCCTTTGAGGGTTTTCTTGGTTCACTCAAAGCTACTTTCAAAACGAAGTGATGACCCACCCAAATTATTGGCTTTTACGAACACAGGAGCGTGCTACGCGAATCGCGCATTTGGCCTTGCTGACGTCCCCATATCTTTGTACATACCTCTCCGCTAACGCTACGGCAAAGCAACATCGTTTTCAGGAATACTATGAGCATTTTTTTTTTCAAGACGCCTCAGTGAACTTTCCGTCATGGGGCCCTGGGCTCCAGCCGCCATAGCAAGCCATAGCAGGACACAAATTCGGCCATGGTGCTTACATTAAATAACTGAATAGATTGCCGACAGATGTATTGCCAGTGTGCTCAAATGGACGAGGAACTGCTTTCTTGTGCCCCTTAATGCGTTTTTCCTCTCTCGCCTGCAGGGAGCACCTTTAGCCGCTCACTTCTGGCCTTCTCCATGCTCGCGAATGGGGCCAAGATCTTCAACACGAGCGGCACCAAGGAATTCATCCAGGTCATACATGGACTCCGATTCTTCAGCATGGCCTGGATCATACTCGGGCACTCATTCTCCTTTTCCAAACTGTGGGTCACTTACAGTAAGTGGCCTGTTTAATTTCTGCCATCTTAGCACGCACCTTCAAGCACTCTCTTGTTTTTAAAACAAGTTGCTCTACTAGCTGGGGCCTTATACTGCACCATGCAGAGAATACGGAATACACACCAAATACTATTCAACGTCGATCCTCCTTCATTCGTTGCTCGATTATGCCACTCAAGGCAGGACTGGCCAATCAGGGATTCTGGATTGGTCAATGCTTGGCCAGTTCTACTTGGCAAGGCAGAACTGCCCAATCAGGGAGGACAAGCACAAAATAGCATTCCGTATTCTGTGCTACAGTACAGGCCATTTGGTCTTGCATGACGCCAGGGGCGCGACAAATAAAGACAGCTGACAATGGCAAGGACACGAAGACAAGCGCTTAGTCGCAACTGTTTGATAGCAGGGAGGGAGGGTTCTCCCCAGGGTGGATGCTGGTGGAAATGCCGCCCACCGCTCCGCTTTACCGGTCACGGCTTACCATAGACCATCCACCGCTCTAGCTGAGGCTTTTGACACTTGAAATTCGCGCCCAAAGAATTAAAAGAATTAAAAATCCGAGCTGCACGCACATAATTGCTTCCAGAAGTGCACACGACTAGAAATACTCATAACGTTCGCGTTTTAAGTGCGAAGCATTTCTTAGCGAACTTCGGCGACATTGAGCGTATCTATCTATCTATCTATCTATCTATCTATCTATCTATCTATCTATCTATCTATCTATCTATCTATCTATCTATCTATCTATCTAGCGGCCTATTACTTTGTGCTCTCCTGGCCGTTTTGTTAATGGGATGTATACGAACATTGGTATGCCATAACATGACTGCAAGACGAAGATAACCGACAGGCTATAAAGTGAAAATCATGATATGCATGTCATGAGCGGCATGATTTAGTTAGATTCGACGGTCTTGGTGCTCTCCTGGCCGTTTAGTTAATGGGATGTACACGAAAATTGCTATGCCACAACATGACTGCATGACGAACGTAAATGACACGGCATTACATGACAATCGTGACATACACGTCATGAGGACCATGATTTACATGCCACGGTCTTGGTGCTCTCCTGGCCGTTTCGCTAACGGGATGTATACGAAAATTGGTATGACACAACATGACTGCATGGAGAACATAAATGGAAAGTCATAACATGAAAATCATGACGTGCATGTCATGAGCGGCATGATTTACATGCGACGGTCTTGGTGCTCTTCTGTCCGTTTAGTTGATGGGATGTGTGCGAAAACTGGCATGCTGCAACGTGACTGCATGACGAGCGCAAGTTATAGGTCATTACATGAAAGTCTTGACATGCGTGTCATGAGCGGCATAATTTACATGCGACGGTCTTGGTGCTCTCCTGGCCATTTCGTTAATGGTATGTACACGAAAATTGGCATTCTTCAACATGACTATATGACGAACCCAAGTTACTGGTCATTACATGAAAATCATGACATGCATGTCATGAGCGGCATGATTTACATGGGACGGTCTTGGTGCTCTCTCGGCCGTTTCATTAAAGGGATGTATAGGAAAATTGATGTGGCACAACATGACTGCAAGACTAACACAAATTAGAGGTTATTACATAAAAATCTTAACATGCATGTCATGAGCGGCATCGTTTACATGCCACAGTCTTGGTGCTCTTGAGGCCGTTTGGTTAACTTCATATGCACAAAAATCGGTAAAACAAGACAACAGTGCAGATCCATTTTATGTTCCAGATGCGTGCTTCGCATTTCCTTGATTCCCACTGCACGTGGGATCTGCCGTCATTTTTCTTTTTTTTTTGTAAGGACGCCTATTTTGCACCGCGTCTCGAGCTCCTCCTTCGCCCTCTGCATCCCGCTTTCAATATGTTCGCCTCTCGAAGTTTTCTGGGGAGAACCCTGTAGGGAGGGTACAACACATGTATCGTCGTGTAACGCATACGCAATACGAACAGATAAGAACAGCACGTGGACATCGAAAGCGGTTTGGCAAGAAGTCGCACTCCATTTCATGTAAACGACAGACGGATCATTCACACAACGACCCCTGTTCTTTTCGATAACACTCAAGGAAAAAACGTATTGCGAAACACCTTTGATGTACACGTGCTGATCTGATCTGGTCGCAGTGCGAATGCATGACATGAGGATACCTCTGTTGTAGTTCCCTGCTATTGAAAAGTTGTCTTTATTAGTTGCTCTTTTTTATTCCATTTTACGTCCTAATCCCCCTGGTTTACCTACCGTATTAGCTTTACAGGAAGCCTGTCCCGCTGACAATCTGAATGCCCCGCATTTATTCCCAGCCGTGATGGCCGTATTTTAATAAGGTGAAATGCGAGAATACCCGTGTACTTAGGTGAAAGTGCAGAAAATGATAATAAACACCCCAAGTTTTTAAAATTAATCAGGATTTATCTACTACGATGTGGCCCACGATCTCATTGAGACATTGGCCCGCACAACTCCAGTCTTGCATGCGATAATAAATTCTCCTCGCTTTACTAAAGACGAATTCAAGCCTAACAGCGTGAATATGTCTGATTCACCGGACATGTTTGGTGCGAGCTGCCAAAGAGGAGGCGTCCGCCGCGGGGTCTAGTTGTTAGGGTGTCTTGGCTGCTGATCCAAGCAAAGGGCACTTATTTGATCGTGGACGCGGCCGTCGCATATTTGATGTAAGCAAAAATGATGCAGGCCCAGTGCTGCGCGATGTCAGTGCATGTTAAAGAAGAACCCTAGGAATTCTAACTTTCTCGAGCCCTCTCCTACGGAGTTGCTCGTATTCATATCGCGGTTCTAGCGCCTAAAATTCCAGAAATTCTTATTCTTATGAAAGTGACTTTTAAGCAAGTTTGACACGCTGCTTGCTTTTCAGGAAATATGGATGACCTTCTCGTAATTCACAAGGACATCATAACCCAGGGCCTCGCCAACGGTACCGTGACAGTGGACACATTCTTCTTCATAAGGTAAATCTGCGGCAAGAACCTTTCTTTTCGTAATTAATAGTTTTAGAAATGTATCTGATATGAAGTACACAAAATGGAACGGCTTGTTAACCGATCCTATAAGCCAAATCGTGTATAAACACTATACGTACCGCTGAGTACCGTAAAAATACTTTGTCTCGAAACTTTCTGTTTTCACAACTCTTAAAGCAGCCACGCTCAAAAAAATCAGTGCATATAGCTGTTCCTAGCTTCAAGCACTGCTGTAGTCAGGTGTTCCGATATTCCACGAAAAGGCAGGCGTAAACTCTCCAATGTCGTAGAAAAGCGGCTACCAAAGCGTTCACAGAAGCGGCGAAAGAGAGCGTGCAGTTCCTTGAAGCAGCTTAGCTGCGCTTAGTGTCGTTGTTCAGTGTTCAATAGTGTCAACAGATGTTGTGCGTACAGTGATACGCGCTTTGGGCATGATTTATCGGCACCGTAATTCAAAGGCCCGCACTCGCCGAGTTTGTCTCATATTAGTTGGTTGTTGACCTGTAGGACACGGGTTACACCCCGGGTGCGGCGGTCCCGTTTTCAATGGAGGCGAAAATCCCACAGGCCGTGTGAAGTGCAACTACTGTGGGCGTTAAAGAACCGCAGGACGTCAAAATTACCGGAGCCTCTCACTCCGGCGTGCCTCATATTAATACCGTGGTTGTGGCGCTCAAAACCACAACGTTTATAATGGCCACTCACCAACCACAGTAGTTGAAAGCGACATATTACGGCAACAGGTTACTCATCGCGGCAATGGCCACTCACCAACCACAGCAGTTGGTGAGTGGCCATTGCCGCGATGAGTAACCTGTTGTCGTAATATGTCGCTTTCATAAACTTTGAGACTGCGTCTATGTTCGAGGAGAAGTTTCTTGCCTGTTTATTTGTGTGTGCGTGTGTGTGTTTCATGTGCGTAGCCTAAAGCTGTCTTGTGAATTCATGTGCATATAAATGCTTGACTCGGTTTCTTGCGGTCGTCTAGTTAGCACGTACCGAAAGTTCACATGAAAATTTTTGTATGGTAAATACATGTAGGAGTGATTGGTACTCTTTTAACAAAATATCCCTGCTATCTTCACAGCGGCCTCCTGGTCGTCTACGTGACCCTAAAGCAGTTGGCATCAAACGGGGGAAATCATCGCTGGCTGCTCTTCTACTTCCACAGGTACTGGAGGTAAGTTGAACTAAGAAAAACTCGCGGATTTTACTATCTATAATTCCTCGACGCATTATGTCTGGCGAGGAAGGAAATTGAGTAACTAGCATGAAGAGCAAAGACATGGATGCATTCATTCAGTTCATTGGAACTGGATTGCAGTGCCGCTAGGTTCTCCACGTTGACGCTTTTCTGGTATATCGCGTCGGCGCTATACCAGCCTGTAGCTTCCTTTCATGAGATGCCATAAGCTGATTGGTGCTCGATACGGAAGCTACAGTGCTACGAACGCGT
Organism: Hyalomma asiaticum; assembly: GCA_013339685.2. NCBI lineage: Eukaryota > Metazoa > Arthropoda > Arachnida > Ixodida > Ixodidae > Hyalomma > Hyalomma asiaticum. The sequence goes on along the minus strand of CM023481.1, from coordinate 84,181,135 downwards.
CTTTGCAGGATGACGCCGCTGATGATGGCTGTGATCGCGTTCTGCGCCGTGCTGTTGCCGTACTGCGGCGACGGACCGCGCTGGAAGGAGTCCATCGCCACCTACGACCTCAATTGCAAGGCCAACTGGTGGATCAACGCGATGTACCTGCAAAACTTCATCCATCGGACGGACATGGTAAGCGGCGTAGAAACAAGCGTCAGGTGCAATATGACAAGGTTGGTTAATATAAATGGTTTGGAAGACAAGGGAAACTCTCGGTTTTGGTGGAAAGATTTGGGCAGTGCTGGTGAACACAGTGCTGTTAAATACGTATAATTGCACAATGTGCATTTCTCCTAAAATCGGTCTCTTCACCTGCAATGTCTCCGCAAATAAATTACCTGTAAAATTATTTGCCTAACAGTCACAATCATTAAGGCTTTGCCAACAACTCAATGCGAAATGAAAGCAAAATACTTGCGTTACCAGCATTCCTTTACAAATCATTGAGATTTTGCAGTATTGTGCTGGTATGCTTACATATGACCTTGTACTAAATTCGAGTCGTTTAGGACACAATCACATTCAGTTTCTTCAATCTGAGTTCTTTGTACAGAGAGAGCCCTCATGGTCGAAATATGTGGACTGTGGACTGGAAGAAAAATAAGTAAATACCAAACAACACAACAACAGCCGCCTAAACAGCAAAAACCTAAACAGCAAAGGAAAACTTCCTGGCCGAGACACGTCATATCTGTGACCTGTGCTTGCATATGCGGGCGGGGCACCATTCGAACGCTTAAATCACTTGGTTTGCGGAAACTTCTGAGCCTTTGCCACCATGACGTCTGTGTGGTCAAAGAATGTAAATTCATTGGAACATCCAGACATAAACTATGGCAGCGCACAGTCGTTGTACTAGCGAGTAGTCGCTTGCTATACCCATACCGTTCTTGTTTTTTTTATGTAACCATTTGGTTCTGCGGCGTCGCAAAAAGAGAGAAAAAGACTTGCAGTTACCAACCTATCTGATATATAATTAGAGATAATAAACAATGCGACGAGCTGCTTTCTACTTGCCGAAAGCTGCAAGAAATATTACTGAAAAGTATGTGATACCTACGTAAACGCTTTCCCGTAGACATTGCACTCCGTGCGTCGTCTCCTGGGCAAATAAGACACCCACTTTCTGTGGGGCTGTCTTTCATTCCAGGATCATGAATCGATTTACACAATTTGCTTCGTCATGCAGAAGCTGTCGCTTTTTCCGTTTATGAGGCCTCATCAATGTACGGCATCTGGTGCGATATAGAATTTGCAGAGAACTGCTTTAAAGTACTCTATTCGCAAATAGCACTGCAATAATTTCATACTCCGAGACGAGCGCTCCGCTACTCACGGCGACGATAAGCTTCGCCATCCCAAGCACTTCATGTTGTCTTTGAATTTGGAAGTATAGTGTTGGATTGTTTTTATTCTACTTCAATAGTGACACAGCCGCATCGACACTCTTCTGTAGCCGGGACAGGTGCCCTCTTATGACACATTGTTGTGTTGCTTTGGAGAGACCTGTCCGAAAGTTGATGGAAAGGATGAATTTGTCAGTGGAGACGTTTCACGGCCCTTGTGATTTATTCTGACGCGTGTTACAACTGGCCTAACGACGGCACTTCGGCAAAATTTCGACGCATTGCGTCGACGACTGTGAGAGCGTTAGAATGCAAAGAAAAAGGCTTCAGTGATGTCCATATTTAGCTGAAGGCTTCCCAGAGCGCTTGCAGCCTTCACCCGAGACTATAGTCAGACTTCCCGAACACAGCGTGGAAAAGCTGCCATCTTATGCACTGAATCGTTTCCGTGAGATTAACGTAGCGTACTGAGTTTTTTCAGATTGCAGCGGCGATCTCTTACGAACATTTCGAGCGAACATATTTAGCGTAAGTTGTTTTTGCTAATACGGGTCCAGATTTTGGTTTTCAGACAAGCTTGCTCTTTCACCCACTTTTGCATTTCAGTTTCTTTTAGCTGCCGCACTAACACTTTCATTAGCTGCCGCACTAACACTTTCCATCATTCCTTCTTCCCACGCACATCCAACGACTGGAACCACCTTCCCTCGGACATGGTTTCCATTTCAAATCATGACTTGTTTTCTTCTACAATACAGAAGTACTTACTTGATGACGCGTGAAGTGTATATTGTACATATATATTTTTGTACTCGGTTTCCCCCATGTTTCTGATGATACTTACACATACATTCAGTGTATTGCCTAACATCGAATTTTCATGTCTTGTAATCTTTATTATTTTGATGTTACTATGTTTGCTCTTGTTTATAGTTTATTATTTTTTTGTACCCCACTCCCCTCTGTAAAGCTATGTGCGATTGAGGGTAAAATAAATGAAATGAAATGAAATGAAATGAAATCGTGTTTATTGATTTCCGCGGCTTTTTTTTTTCAGTGCCTCAACCATACCTGGTACTCGGCTGTGGACTTCCAGTTTTACTTCATCTCGCCCTTCATAATCACAGCTCTCTACAGGTGAGGCACGGTTACACCACCCTACGGAATTTCCTCGGCCAAATGCGCATGCACGAACACAACACGCAACCTGATTCTCGTATGACGTGTGCAAGTAGCCGCGATGCTGGCGCTTCGTATGACATCTACTATGCGCAAGTGCCAGGTGAAGTGCTTCGTAACTTTTAGTGAAGAAGCGCTGACGGGGTTAAAAGCGCAAACATTCGCAGCTAGAAACCTCGGACATTTGTTCCAAATGGGAAATACGTCAACAAAACATAAAGTCAGGTTAAGTCAGCATTTTGGCCATTGACATGCCGCCGACCTGGCTAGTAAATGTGGCATTAGCAAAAGCAAGAAATCGCGTTTTTTTCATTGCGATAGCTATTATATGGAGAGTGTCGACGGGTTTCTGCCATCGACGTCGCCGTTGCCGTCGCCGTCATGTCCCGTGTAAACTACAAATTGATGACCCACCATGCATCGTACTTTCTACCCGCGGGTAAAAACCACGGGAGCGGGGGCGACGGAGGAGGCTGAAGCAGAGATCGAACGAGCCCGTCCCATCTCCGTCGCTCTGAGGGTGCACGCGATATCATCATCCCGCTCGAGAGGCCTGTGTCGAAGCGGAGAGGAAGCGCCCGGCCCCTCTTTAGCGCGCATGAAAAGCCACGAGGGTGTGGAGGGAGAGGGTGTGGTCTTTCGCTCGAAGAGCAAGTGTGGACTTCGAACGAGCGCACGCGCCAGCGATGGCGCGTGCGCCATCAGACGGGCTGCGTCAGACGGGCTACAGCCATCAGACGGGCTGCGTACTGCGTAGCAGCGCCCTGATCACCTGCTCCGTTCCAGGCACCTCGTATACCGTCGCAACGCCGGCAATGCCCTCGCCACATAGCGCTCACGCGAATGCGTCTAGGAGTGCAGGAAGGAGCGCGCTCGCTTGATGCGGATGTGCTGGGCCAAGTTTCTCGATGGTCCAAAGTACACATTTCAACAGCACTTGTTTTCCAACGCAAGGGTGGTGCGCTTTTTTTTTTTGTGTGTATCAGTGTAGACAGAGGTTACTTTGCTAATGTGCATGTACAATACCAAGCAAACTGGAATGCCAAATATGACAGGGGTGTGTGATAAGACGCGAATGACGACGCACCAAGCTTCGCGTGACACTCCAGACTGTCGGGCTCTGTTTTTCTCCGAGTATAACGCTATCACGGAGGTGAACATGAACTCACGAGTCGCTTCTTTGATGTGGTGCCATTCACATTTCCTGACATTTTCTTTTTTATGCGATAAAACCATCGGACGAAACGCTCCTGGCTAATCAATAATTTCAATCTCAATTATTCATTATGCCGCCAGCTGGGCACGTCGAATCCGCTCGTCGCAAATATTCGTCTTCCTCATTTACCGCATTGAAGCCATATGAGCAATTCATCGTAATCCCAATAAGCCGTTGTAGCACAGCGTCCATACACACCGTTTTACACCTCGACTTATGCTTGAAAATCCATGTATGGCACCCCAGGAGAGAACATGCGTTGCACAATAGCGTTATGGTGTCTAGTGAAACTGCACCCGCTCGACGCGACGAATAGCGGCCAAATATAATTTATAGCGATTTCTAGACTGCAGGCAACCGCTATTAGGACGCCTTCATCGCCCCCGCCCATCAGCTCCGATTCTAGGTGACACCTCACGGTGAATAATCCTCCCAGACACCCGTAATTAAATAAGGTGACCATTGCCATAGCTTCCCATCTGGTAATCCGTGTTCAGAAGTGTGAACAGTCACAATGAATTTATGGTTGATGTATTTATTCAGAATAAACCCTATTTTAGACAGTATGATTGCGCAAAACAACGTGTTGTACAGTGTATGAACGACGACACTGAACAGTGAGCAAATCATTGTATTGCTAGAAACGACGAAAAAAACTGGAGTTGAATAATTACCCTATCAGACGCCATTTTACTTCCCACCGCATATTTCATGTGCTTATTCAGCAGATTATTGCACATAGGCCCCACACTGCGAAATAAAGGCACCTAATGACGTTTAAGACCATATGCTACTTATTACTGTATTCTAGTGATGGTTGTTCAACAGATAAACTCATTATGACATGGCGACTATTTCAGATTATGCCAAAATACATTCACAACATTCCGCAGACAGTACTTGTAGCTCCTGCGTAGTTCACGTATATTCGCTTTCTTCAATGGAGTATGCGCGTACAATTTTCTACGCCATTCACATATCAATTAATTCGCTAGATACCTCTGACTCAAAACCCTCCATAAAACATAGGGAAAGCCTTAAATAATTAACGCAACAACTTGGCGAGCCAGTTGTGGTTTCACTTCCAATGAGCGCTGCCGCGATGTCATGATGGCATAGTGCAATAGTGCAAACGATGGAGTAAGCTTGAAGTTCTACGCGTGTCACCTTCGTCGCTGAGTTCCTTTAATATGCAACAGCGGTTCGGATAAGTAAAGGACGCTATTTTCTGCAGCTCTTGTCAGGAGCATGGCTCAGCGTCCGTGATGGTAGAGGTAAGGGAATGAGAGAGTAGAAGAGAGTAGGAAATTGTAGTGGAGGGCTCAGAACATTCCAACCACCTGGGGTTCTTCATGATATGCTCTCATAAAGCACGTTTGCCTCCATCGAAAATGCAACCGCCGTTTCTGGGTATGAGCCCGCGTCTTTGGGTCAGTAGTCAAGTGACATAACCATTAGACCAGCGCTTTTTTTTACATAACCACTAGACCAGAACTTTTTTTTTTTACATATGGACAAGCGGTGGGCAGCGAGGACGTCGCGAAGTTGTACTCATTTTTTCGCCTCGATTAAGTAGAGCCTATTATGTCTCTCACTGCGCGGCCCAATCTTATACAACGTTTTTCAGGAGGCCGAAGCTGGGTCTGATGCTGATCGCTGCGCTGCTGGTGGCAACGACGACCTTCACAGCTGCTTACACTGCCGTCTACAACCTTCCAGCAGCGCCGTACATGTCCAGCATAACGTACGTACTTATGCGTTCTCTCAGAGGCACAGTTCACAGCGCTGCGTTCGTGTGGGAAAAAGAAGTTATTCAGATAATGTATACCGTATTTGGACGCATTACCCTTACTTGTGCCCTTTCGCGCGCATGCATACTTTTGTAACTAAATTCAACAGATTGCTGTGTGTAAATGGTGCAGATGGATGCTCCCTTTTTGCTCAGCTTTACTCACTGTTCACATAGCATCCGTAGCTCCACCGCAATAGCTGCACCTAAACCATTCTAAGTGTTCTCAGCTGTACTCCTAGCTTTATGTACAGATTGTCGGTACCTTCTTTATTCTCACCCATCTATAATCACCCGTCTGTTCCTGTTAACAACGTCAACTGCTGGAGCTAGAGAGATACAGTGTGGTCATGAGTACGTTCGCTTCCGTTTATTTTATTTTTTTCTCAAAATAACTAACTCATCGCTTATCTGCGCATGCGGAGAAGCAAGACAGCGCTGAATGCTTTCCTTCAGGATAACTATTCCACTGCAAATTTGTTTTGTGCGCGAACGTAGCTACCTTTGTGTTGAACCATTCTTTTTCCTTCGCTTAATATATGGCCGGCACCGCGCCGACGTTTACGCACTCCGGCAGCGTTTGCACTCGTGTTGTAGTTACATAATAGTACCTCGGTCAGTGAAATTCTGTAAACCATTTGGCATGCATGCCTATAGTGACGAGTAGGCGCTTGAAAGCTGCAGATGCTATAAGGCAGATCTCTTCTTCTCCTTTTAGACCCCTGGACAAATTGAACGACTTCATGGGATACGTGTACGTGAAGCCGTACTGTCGCATCGGCCCGTTCCTTGTCGGCATGGCAATGGGCTACGCTCTTGACCGCACGCAGGGGTCAATCATCATTAGAAAGGTAAGTAATATAGCGACTACCACGAAGCTTTGACAACGTAAATAGCTTTCCCGAAAAACATCAACACGTCTTTCACTGTTCAAGAAACACCCACGCGCATGCTGGTAATGTCTCGCCGATTTTTTCTTACCCACCGTTCCTCGATCTCAAGTATGTGATAGTGGAGCTGCTATGTATGGTCGCTAAAGCGAACCGACACAGTAACACGAAATAACGCAAACACAAGTACCATAAGTACCACAAGTAACACGTGAAAGCGTAATGCACAAATACATGAGAAAAAATAACACCTCTCTCAAGGTTCCCTTTAATTTGACGGCGGTACAGACTGCCGGCCTTCATTTCGTCGGTGTCTTCATAACAAAAAATGAGGCCGCGCACTTAAAGATAGCGTCTGAAAGGGGTCCTGAACCATCCGCCGGGCTTAGTGAAAAAGCGCATTCTACGGCCAGCGTAGGCTACAGTGAACAGCTCAGAGATCTTCTGTAGTCGAGCGCGGCACACGCGGAGCGCAAAGTTATTGCCACTTACCGAGAAGCGCTCTTTTAATAAATCGGCTAATTCTCGCACTCCTTTTATGTGCTCTAGTTTGTCATCAAAGCAGATTGATTGGCCGATACCAGGCATAAACTAACCCATTCGCAGTGGCCCCACGCAGCGGTGTGCGGGCCTTCATCACTGCGAATGTATAATTCCCTTACGAAAGTGGTTTTAGAATTACTTTAGAACTTCTAATAAGTTCCTATAGAGTCTAAAAAAGTCGATAGGAAGTCGCAGCCGGTAGAATGTTTTCCATAGGACAATTATGTGAAGTATAAAAATACCTGCCCATATAAACAGGTCATTTCACGCACAATAGAAGGCGTATTGACGTCATATGTACTTAACTCTAGAGTAACCTGTATAGAACGCCTTTAAAACATTTAACGCTACCTTTCTATACATTGGTTCTTCATACGTGCACTATAAGGGATCATCATATGTACTGTATTCTATAAGGTAACCTTTATAAAATATGTTTAGAACTTTGAACGCTAACATTCTATAGACTGCATTTCTAAATGCACCCTCTATGGAACCCATAAGGGTTCCATAGAGGGTGTGTTCGTACGTGTAAAACTCATAGAAAAATATTTCATCGGGGACCCACTGCACGGCAAAAACCTCTTCCATGTTTTTCTCCAATTAACCTGGTCATGTTTTAACTGCGGCCATGTTGTCTTTACAAACATTTTAATCTAATCCCACCAACTAGCGTCCTGCCGCCTCCCGCCACGTTTTCCTTCCTTTGAAATCTAATCTGTCGCCCTTAATGACCATTCGCTACCTTCCCTTCGCATGGCATATCGTTCCCATGCTCATTTGGTTATCTTGAGTTCGACTAGGGTATCACTAAAATTTCCACAAGGAAAAGCAACCGCTACGATGGCGACGGGGTATAATGTCGGCGTCCAGTGCGAAAGGTACCAAGTACAAATCCCAGTGCCTGACCCAAGTACCATCATTTGTTCTAAAGCAAAGCCGCACACATGGCGTTTGGTTGATTACGGGATCCTCTCTAGAAGACAGACCCATAGTGGCGGGCAAGTGGCATAAAAGGCATTTTTTTTCAATATTATTGCAAAAGTTCTTATTTACGATTTTAAAAGAAACTCCATGGAAAAGCTATATAGAAATTTGTCTTTACTGTCTCGAAAGGAAGTCATAAATTCTGTATAGAAATATGCCTGCACGCTCTTAAAAAGATTCAATAGATATGTTCTACAGGAAAGTATCTTTAGAACATCTACAAGAATGCGGTCGCCAAATATCTTTTGGAACACCGTAGAAAAATTCTATAGGGCGTCAAAATAAAGACGACCGGATTCTATCGAGCAAGTTCAAAAGGCTTTCTAAAAAATACATTATACATTTTTTAAGGGTAGAGTTACTGTAAATAGTAACTCTGCACCCTGGACATCGCCCAAATCATGTGCCTAATCATCCATGCTATTGAAGCCTGGTCACGTAACGCGATGGGAAAGAAACTGCCCTCACGGTCGCCTGCGAGGGTGCTCTTCCGCCCAGTCGAGAAATAACGGGCAAGGGAGATTTTCCGGTCGCAATGTTTTCGCTCCCAGCAAATCCTTTTGAGCAATAGTTTTGGCTGTGTATTTCTGCGAAGCCCTCCACTTCACACCTAGCCGTTTTCAAAACCAAGCTCGAAAGGTGGCTCGTAACCCTCATAAAAGTGCTAGCCGATACAAGAGAAGAAAAGAAGAAAGTGCTACGAGGCGTTTCAAAGAGCGTGGGAGGCAGGCGTGCAATAGCAGCCGAATGGCTAGAAAACATGCTGTCCTGTAAAACAAAGGTTCTCGATCCCACCATCGGTCTGGCATCTCTTTGCAGCATTAACGGCAAACTTAGCACTAAGTCTGAGCCGTTTAACAAAGCTCGCGATGCGCTTACATCCAAAGTTTGCGTAAGGTATTAGATATAAAAAGATGCCTTTGAATAACAACTGGCATCAAGTCTTCTTAGCACGATATCGCACACTGGAATGGTAGATTCCTCAAGGAATACAAAAAAAAAATGCGTGCGTTGGTGCTATCTCGTTGAGTTTCAAAAGTAGGCCCCGAAGTTAGCATTGTGAAGTTCACATGCTTTACTCCTTGCTATGTTCTTTTCAAAGCTCTTGTCAACTATCTCACGACAAAGTAATACAATCAATTGATGTTTGTGCAAAGCGGAAATTTAAAAGAATACAAAGGTATGACTCTACCGGCAGTTATCGAAGAAACTTCTCCGGAGGTAATGCTCCGACATCAAATGGTCACTGGCTTGAATGACGTCAGTTCTTCAAGCATTGTCGAATAATTTACGTCTGTTTCATTTCTTTATTTCGTTTTATTTCCCATCGCCGTTTAGCCTGTTTTCGGTGATGAGAAGCCCACTTCATTATTTTTTTTTCACTTTCCATCGATTTACTTTAAAACACCTGTCATTACACCCTTCTGTTCTTTTTTCTTTCCTTGCGCACCACGTTATTTCTTTAATCAAAGAGATTTTCTTCAAATAACTTTACTTCTCGCCGTACTTAGCAAGTGGGCTGCCGCTGTAGACTACAGTATTACACTGCTCGCGAACCACGGAGGGACTTGTGCTGGTGATGTGCCGCATTCATTGTGCAAAAGTGTTCCGTGTACTAGCCGAGTCCCGTTAAAGCAGTACTACTATAACGACAGATAAAGAAAGAGAGAGAGATTGAAGTCAATGAGCCCAAGTTATCTGCGGCACCAAAGCATGTATGAAGAAAATATAGCCTGTGTCGAGTCGCCCGTGCTTCTTCAATGTGTGCCGGCATTAGAATCACTTATAAAACAAACCACTCTTCCCAGCGCTACCTTGCCCTCGGTTGGATAATGTGCGCGGCCATGATGCTGGGCGTGCTGTACGCCATGTGGCCGGCCAACACCGGCGAGTCAGAGCCGTCAAATGCTTGGGCGGCCATCTACGGAGGCTTCGCTCGCACCGTCTGGGCGTTCGGCTTAGCGTGGATCATCTTTGCTTCAGTCGCCGGCTACGGCGGTAAGTCACTCAACATGCCCCACGTTTTTGAATTCAATGTGTGTAGGAAATTGACTATATATATAAAAAAACGTGTTGTTCCATCTCATAGGGTTGTCCAAGAGAGTCGCCTTTGGGTGGCTTGTAAAAATTTCGAAAGCTTTCTCATTTTCAGCCGTGTGTCTTATGCGATCTATATAAATGCTTGGGCTCCAGCCAAAGTGCAGTCAGGACTCGCAGTGCTTTGCTTTCGCACGTAAGCGCGGTTCCTTATATTGGTCGGCAATTTAGCCGTCTTTGTCCATCGTAGAGTAGCCGTAACTTCTTAATTCGCTAATAATAACCACTTCGCAATTGCTAGTTGCCAACGTAAATCCTGAGCTGTGGAATTTCAGCGCTTGTCTGTCATTGCATAAACCTTTGTTTGTTACATCGGGCGACAACCGTACATTCAGTCAATCGCGCAGGCTGCGGACCAGCGATTGGCGATGGCCCCTCTGTCACCCGACGGGCACGTGTGAAATTCTGACTTCATTATTTTTACACATTTGCTCTGAGTGCCTTGTTTCTTTCTATATAGTCACTGGCTTTTTCTGATGAATAAATAAACAATGTGAGCTTGCGCTTTTCCTACGTACGCTTCGTTTCAATTCTACAAAATGTGACACACTAGGCCAACAACGAGTTTTACTAGATTGACACTTGTTCCCGATAACGAATCACGTCGATACGTGCTTTGTCAATCAAAAAGACTGTGAGCCAGTAATTGACGCTTTCTGCCAATAGAGTCTCGTCGATACGCGCTTTGTAAATCACGAAGACTGTGTGCCAGTAAATGACGCTTGTTCCCAATAAGGAATCTTGCTCATACGCCGTTTATCTACCGCGTAAGCTGTGATCGACGCTTGTTGTCGATAACGAATCTTGAGCAGTTTACGGCCTTATATACGTCTAAAGGCGTAAGATACAAAAGGAACAGCAGACTAAAAAACAGAAAACCTAGACATGCTATAAACATTTCAAAGAGGTTGCGCAATTTGCTGTATGAGTTTTCAAAACAACACATTTTTACACGTCTTATATGCAGGTGTGGTGAGCAAAATTCTCTCGTGGAAAGCTCTGGTACCCCTGAGCCGGTTAACCTTCAGCGCGTACATCATTCACCCTGTGCTGATGGTAATCTTCTACGGCTCGAGGGAAGAGAGCTTCGACTACTCTTCGTACCTGATGGTAAGTAGCCTACCATCATGACGATTTAGTGAGCTCAAAGGGTTACCTCTCTTTTGTGTTCAAAAACAAGTACGTTTGTAAAGGAGTCGTTCGGGCCACAGCGCTGCATGGACGAGGAAAAAAAAAAGGTACTGACGAATTTTAACGAAAGCACGGATTCTACAGCAGACAATTGGGCGGGGGGGGGGGGGGCACAATGCCATTGAGGCTTCTAGAGTCGAGGATTTTTATTCTTTATTTTATTTCCAAATACGGTCAATCCCTCGAAAGGATTATTCCAGTGATTGCAGTAGACAAAAAATAAAATACACAACAGACGTGGTGGCAATCACGCAATATACGCTTAGTCGAAAAAAGATGTAGACAAAAAGATCACTATAACAAGCTTTGCACAGCTAATAATTCAGCAAGAAGACTACAGCAACTATAAAAAAAAACGGCAGTCAACACAACGCGCTCGCATTTGGGACGGTTGCTTCTGCGAGTACAGTGAGCAATTCTGTCGTTCTATCGATACCTAAACAATAACGAATCCATCTAAAGAATTCCAATCTCTTACCGCTTCTGAAAAAACAAAAGACAAGCGTAATACGTTGTTATCGCTAAATATCCTATAAAATCAAGCTGCTCGTGTTGCATTTCTCTGGATGAAATACATCTGACAAATTACCTGCCATTTAGCTTCAAAAATTCGGGTAACAATGCGTGCAATAATTTCAACCTGCATACTCGGCTCGTTTAGACAATGACGCGAGGCCAGTGAGTTTGAAGAAGTTGCAGTGAGTGAGTGGCAGCGACCTAGCGAAGTCAACTTGCGTTCCAGCATTGGGAGGTTGACAATGACATGGTCATTTTCAGCGCTTTTAATAGCGTAATAATTGACCAGAAATGGCCGCAATAGGCCACAGCGGGTGACAACTCCTTTAGTCCTTAGGCTGTATGAACTCGTTTTTTTAAATAGTAGCGAAAATTTTAATGACTTATATTAGTCATACGCTATATTTTTATTTGTGTGTGGCTGCTCTATGAATTATCGCGTTCTCTTCGCTCAAACCGGAAAGAGAAGCTTGGTGAGCAAAAAAGAATATACAAAACGCAAAATACATGTACTGGCAGTCCTCAAATTCCCGGGGCCGTTATTCGCGATGTAATGCATAATCACTGTGTATACATCCAGGCGTGGTTACATTTTTATCTCGAAATAATGACTAAATTAGGTTCTAAAGTAACGAAAGGCTCAACTCTTAGAATTTTGACAAATACTTTTTTCATTGCTAAGAGAAACCGAAATGCGAGAACGTATCTCGAAATTAGTCTCATAGAAAATTTGAAAAATTTCCTTATTCAACGTTGCTATAAAACTGGCAGCGTGAGCAAATCTCTGTGACGTTACTAATTTTGAGATCAAGAAGCCTATAGCTCTCACTTTTATTTTGTATAATAATGAACCCGTCGACAAGTAGTTATGAAGGCATACTCTACTCGTCCGAGGTGACATAATTTTATCTTTAGAAGGCGTTCGTCGTAAACGGCAAGAAGCGCGAAACACGTGCAACGGGTTAATTTTCATCTGAAGACTGTAATTGCCACTAGGATTATATTCAGTTTTTAGAAAGTTTCATTCCCGAAGAAAGAGTCGGTGCTTTGTTTGCAGGTCACATCTTCGCAAGCTGTAACATTCAGATTTTTCCGAAAGACGCAATAATGCTGAGCACAGAAGATCCAGTCCATAACAAAAGGGAATCAAGTAAAAAGCCCATAAACATAAACGAAATCAAATCGAGCGAGCGAGCTGATGCTCATCGCATCGTCGTCCTTCGTTCATCGAAAGCGTGCGTACACGGCCACAGTCAATCAAAACCGCTGTGTCACTGGCAGCCTTGTACTAAAATCTTGCACTTTATTTCTAGTAGATGGCATGAAAATAGAACAGGAGCTCATGGGAAGACGGAGGCTTAAATTGATGAAGAGATTGTTGAAAACGAGGAAGAACAGGGAGTGTTGCTGGTGTCAACGTTTCCCCAAGTGCATATGCCTTCCCCAAGTGGACTTGCGTGTCCCTAACTTGCCTCTCTGTCTTCGTCAGAGCAACAAGTTGTTGCCCTTGCGACGACAAGTCCACTTGTGGAAACGTTGGCTCCAGCAGCACTCCCTATTCATCCTCGTTTTCAATTGTATAGTGATACCATTCCTAACACTAATTCGTCGTGGTTTTGACACTCGCCGTTACGATGAGCTGAAAGCAGCACCTTGAAAGTCCGCAAAACTACTCCTGTAGACGTCCTAGTTTCATTACTAATTCAGGCCACGCAAGGTCCCCGACTAATTTCGACCGTTTCCATAAGATCCAGTACACCAAACATCGCACGCAGTCTTGGAAAAAGCGTTCTGGAAGCGGAAAACAGTATCACTGATTTGCCTAATGTTCGCTGACACCTTCTTATTTCCCCAGCACTCTTCTAGCAAACTTTACCAAGACACCCTAAATTTGTGGCCTCCGTGTAAACTTACTCGCCACAAACAGCATTGTTCTATCGAAAGTAACTGTGCTTGTTTTCTTTCCACTGGTCGCATAGCACAAGCTAATTACCGACGTCTACAATTTCTGCTCTCGCGTGCTCAAGGTAAAGAACAAAGCAAAGAAAGAGAGCACTCAAGGTCTTTATATCGAGCTTTGTTCATGACCTTCGTGAAGAAATTTCTGAGCCGCCCGTGAGGCGGCCCGTAACGTTCCTTTTTCGTCTTTTTTCAGATCTATTTCGCCATAGGAAACATCGTCCTCACGTACATGGCTTCCCTAGTCTTAAGCCTCGTCTTCGAGGCGCCCATCGTCGGCCTGGAGAAAGTGCTGCTGAATAGGAAATGAAAAGGCGTCCCCGGTCTCACAAAAAGCTGCGTCTCGACACCGACGCAGAAGCCAGCGCAAGCACCGGAGCACTCACCGGGGCCGTTCACTGTGATACGCGCATCGTAGGCCCCGTGATGGACAGATGGACTGACACGCTGGCCACAGCCACGTTGTGCAATTCTCGTGAACGCTGTTAACACGAGCGGTGGTGCATTGTGCGTTTGTTGTTTTTTTTTTTGTTTCTGTTCTTGTTCTTTGCGTGTGGACAATGGAGCCTATAGCTTAGCGGCTGCGCTACACGGAAACGGCCACTGCAACTGCCGCTGCATCGATCAAATGAATGCTTGTTGTGGGCGGAACGCCAAAGTGCCTATGTGTGAAGAGGACGGTGAACGAGACCCGATTTCAAATCCAAATGAAGATGGCAGTGTTCTCGGAAACGTACTTCAAATGCATTTAGTAGTGCGGGCATCTAGACAAGACAAATTACATTTTTTAATGTTTGACTCGAAGCTGTCGCTTCGACGTGAGGCACCGCGACTTTGTTAAACAAATATGGGATGCAATCGTAGGTGCTGCGAGCAACTGCTCCGGGATATGTTTTTCCCCACCAAAGCACCTCTTGCGTGAAGTGTCGGGCCTACTGCGCCTAGTAGCAGCGTATAGCTATCGAGTGTTACTGCAACAGGTTCGCCTCGTCACGAACGAACAGGAGTATTGTCATCCACCTGAATGTAACACGAACCTGAATGATTCGTCTCACCGCCGTGTGTGGTGGTGAAGCAGGTGAGGCTCGAGTTTATACACAATCGTGTTACATCGTGCACAAAGTTATTTCGCACAATGGACTTGTTGATGCCGTCATTTTACCTGACGCAAGAGTTGTTTCATATTTTGTTTCAAATGGGCATTCAGTGTGTTCTTGTGTTCCGGTTTTCTCTCGCGTTTTGCTTGAAGAGTAAGAGTACGGAGTCGTTGATTGAGGGGACCATTAGTAACCTTCCACAATATGAAGGTTATGAATAAATGCGCTCTAATGTAACAGACTTCGAGTAACAGTCGTTGTTGTATCACTAGAGCACGATCAAAGCACATTTTGTGCCGATTTCGAACGGTACGGCAGCAGTCAAAACACAGCGTTTCTGACAGTGTGATGACAGTTTACCTCCGCTAATTACTTAACTGTGGACTGAAAAGTCGTTCCACTATAAAAAAAAAGTACGAGCCTTAGCATGTTTGCTGGGTGTTCAAGCTGCAGTACAAAGTTATTACTCTTCATAAGTATATTGAAATTTGTTAGACGTTCGCTCCCGTTTCATTTCTTCTCCCTATGTAATTTGAAATGATCTGATGTACTTAAGAATATCTATTTTTTGTCTGCACTTTTTATCGCTGTCTAAATTGTACTGCGTTCATTTTTTTCAACATACCGCGTCCATACTGAAGAAAATAAGTATATTCCTAACAGGTATCTTTGAACCTGCAGTATCACACAACCACACACAAATTTTTGCAAGCTTTGTTCCTGTATAAACGTAGAAGATGTCTGTTATTTTTATTTTTACTTTGCCAACCACATTTTGTAACTTGTTTTGTTGAGAACTTCCAGTTACGCTTTACATCACCGTCAATGCCTGTAGCTTGACGCCAGAGTTCATGGTTCATCGGTTGTTGTTCTTGTTGCTCACCTATGTAAACACCCTGATCATCTCTTAGAGCGAGTAACTGTTAATATAGCCATGTGTGCGTAGAGCACCTAATAAAGTGAAAGTATACTAAAGAAATTTCTTCCAAAGCAATGCTTCTGTTCGTGTTTGTATTTTTTTCCCGATGTTCCCCACATGAGCACTCTATTGGCCACTGTTTTCAGATATTTCACTTATTTTCAGATATCACTGGATCTCAGTAATGCTCGCTCGGCGCGTGTTCCCCTACGCACGTCCGTCATTTGCACAAAATAACAGGCTCCAGTAATGCGCAGATTTCTTGCGAACGAATCGTACACACTACCCTGGACTGCCCTCTGCGCTTGGCCACATTGTGCATGACGTCTGTACGCGAGGAGCATCGAGGACTGCGATGTTCCTGAGCAAGTGTACGGCGCTAAACGTTGCTGTTCGTGGTCATTACGTTCCGTGTGTGCAGTGAAGAGACTGGTAGCAAGCGCTGCGGCGTTATTGGTGCACATTACCGGTGCAATTGTAGACCCTTGTGAACACTGCTATTTCAGGCGATGAATGTACTGCTCGAATAGGTGTTGTTTTTTCGCATCTTTATTAATGAAAGTTAAGAAATTGTCCGAGAATATCTGCTGCCAGACATGTCGCAGGAGTGTCTCAACAATATGAAACCGTAATTTCAGTGTTATCGCCCGTAATCGCAGGAATAGGGATTTAACACGCAGGACATCATTCGAAGGCTTTAGTATAGCGTAAAACATCTGCGCTGACGTCAACGTGGATATTCAGCGTAAACATTAGGACAGGGCAAAGTTGCAAGAGGTACTGCTTTATCACAGCGCAGGGAAGTGAACCGCTAACCGCTAACGCAAACATATACAGCGCCACATAAACGAAAACACACGAAGAACTCAAAATCCAAATACAATAGACCGCATTTTGCTTCGTTTTGCTGCAGAGCGCGTGACACATCTCGGCTAACCTGTGGTCATATCCCGTGAAACGGGTGATTGAGCGAAAACTATAGACACAGGTGGTGGAATAAAGTCGTGCAGGACGTACGAACGTATATCGAAAACAGAGCATCAGTACGCGGCTGGTGAAGCATCGTTACTAAGGCCTAACGAAGATGCCAGCATTAGGGGAGAACGAGCTTGGCAGTGCAGGCTGACAGCTTGATGCACCCTAGAAAGCGGCTCTCAATATGACTGGCGTCGGCGTCTTGCCGAACGTGCGGCACTGCTTGAGTGTCGACGGCGTTTGCGTCCTGCGAATGCACAGTGCGGTGTGTTCAACGCTGCCACCAACGTTGAATCCTTGAGTCCTGTTGCTTTCCACTGTACTAAATATTCTAGCTAGTGAAAAAAAATCCACTCCCAGGCCTGCCTAGAGCAAGCAGTACAGTGACAGCGTAAGGTACACAGCGTAATCCTTTTTGTTCGCCAGTTCTTCTTAATCTTCCATTGTCTTCTTTTTCTTTGCCATCTTCGGGTCGTCATCGTCTGCTTCTTTTTCTTCTTCACCTTCTCATTTGTCGTCGTGTTCTTTTTTTTCCTCCTATACATCTTCGCCATGGTCTTCCTATTCATCATCGTCCTCTTCCTCTTCTACAACCTTGTCGTCAGCTGCCTCTCCTTCTTTCCCATGTTCCTGCTGCTCCCCGGTTTTCCTCGCCTTCGTCGACGAAACCATAGCCGACGATTGATAACATACACAGTCCTAAGACGTCACTATTACCATACCAGAGTCGTGGCTGAAAACACAAGGTGCCGAACCATGTGATGAGAAGCGGGATGCGTATCGCTGCTCCAGTTGAGCTGGTTCAAATCCTCTCAGGAACGGAGCCCCTCTTTTTTCCTCTTTTATTGCGAGCACTAGCGGTCGCGGACACCACCGCCACCAATTTTGGCCATCGTAATGAGCCGATAATAGCTTACGCTGTAAAAAAAGCGGGGGAAGCATTCGGCGGCAAAAGCTACTTGTCTAAAAAATTGTTAGGCCGCTACCTTTTCTCACTGCTTAGTGAATGCGTCGCTTCGCCCACCTATGTCTTTGCTACATGGCTTACGCCTTCAGTCAGGAAAAGCAGCGCTCAGTAGCCGATTCATTTACGTGACCTTGTAAGATAAGCTAAACAACCGCCCTCCCGCAGCGTTGCTGGTTACAGCTATAGTTATCTTCCCCATCTAATCGTGGTTGCCGTCGTGGTAAGGAGTGCTATCGAGCGGCTTTCAGCGTACTACGGATTTCCGCGTGACCGGGACGCAGTAAGTGCTCACTCTTTCCCTAATTGCGCTTGTAATTCATTAACATTAGAGAAGTCGAGACACCAGGTCATTTTCTCGAGACTACTACTACCATTGAGCATTTGAACGCATTTCCAGGAAGTAATAAAACAATCGTGCAAATTAGCCTAATGCCTTCTATACGAAACGAACTATGCGCTATTTATCCCAGTGGAAGGCTCGAAACGCTCCATGTTAGAATTAATTCCGATCTCCCTAAGGACTGGTAGTTTTACAGGTGCCCACTACCAGCTATGAAATGCCAAACCTTGCAAGCTCATTTCTTAGAAAACGCAGGTAGACTCGCCCATTCGAAAACGCTAACCCTTTGAAGAGAAAGCATGTGAGAGGCTGTGTTCTAGGGGTGTTTCTTCTTCAAAGTCATCTAGAAGTAATCGTGCTTCTTTCCTAGCGATGTTGCTTCAAGACAATAAACTGCAAAACCCACTGCTTTTACTGTTTCCATGGTGTGGCCAAAGCCTGCCACCGAGTTGCTTCGGAATCGGCGTACGCAGAAGGCAGTTGCGCCAACATAGTGCCGTAAACAGAGCGTGTAGAAAGGACACAGCCTATTTACATGAATCGAGCATCCACCAAAAAGGGAATCGACACGCTTGTACGCGTCTGCCGGAGAACTCGTTTCTTGCAGCGCCGATGCACGTCACCTCCGCAGTGAGGAGCATAATCGGTGCGGAATGCGGCTACAACCGAGCCAACGATCTGCAGTGATTCGCTCAGGGTCTCGCTAATCGTGTCATCCGTGACTGCATATAGCGTGTAGATCCTGCACTTGCCATTTCCGATACAGGAAGCTAAACTTTGCCAGTGCGCAGACGAGCGCTTATCGAAATACCTTCTGCCTACTTGATGAAGGCGTACTGCACGGTGCATCAGAGATGCATGCAAAGGAAGCTGCAAGCGTACATCTATAGTAGTAAGGTGCTGAGCAAGCGCGATAGAAGGGAAGAAAAATAGACAGGACAGAGCGCAGTTCCTTCATTTCTATATAAAACAAACGTATGATGAAAACAAGGCGGTTTAAAGTTGAAGTTGAAGAAGAAATTTGATTCCGCAAGGACAAAGAAACATGATATGAAAACCGAAAACTGAAATACGTAGTCGTCGAGGAATGCAAATCCCCTTTCTGAAAGAAAAATGACAGGTGTGCTTGTGCTCTCCTCGTTACTTTGTATAGTGAATCAAGCTTCTATGATCTCCCTTTGCGTCTCATCTCGTGGCCATGCCATGAGGAACCAGCACTGGCGAGGAGACACGGCGTAAGCTTCAGTGCGTTCTAAGAGATGGCAAATGAGTTCCGCGGAAACTCGCAAGGTGGAGTGACCTTTATAAAACGGGTTTCCGCAGAACTCATTTACCATATTCATGCCCATACGCTTGCAGTTGTCTACGGATTCGCTCTCGCGCTGTCAATCGCTAGCCTCCTGGTTAGCTAAACTGGCAGTGCGAGTGCCCCGGATAGGCGTTGGTCCTGGGTTCGAACACCGGACCAAGACAAAGTTTTCGATAACTCAGAGGCTTTCCTTTCTGAGAAATTCGTGTGAGAGAGCGAGAAATTTATTATGGAAGAAAAGCTGAGAAGTTGGTCTGAAATGAGATATCCGTATGGATTTCGTTGTAGCCTTGTGCTAGAATATCGTGGATGCTGATTTTCCCTTTCGTTACTCAGATATACGGGCACACTTCGCTTGGGAGGCTACGAAAATGACGCGACATGTTTAACGATATCAGTGTTGCCTGTTTATAAATGTTTGTTCATGCTGGCACGTCCTGCCAAGCTTTGTTCATTGTCAAGCAAGTTGCAATGAACGCATGCCTTCCTATGTTATTTAGTTAGTACACCGGTGGCAAGTAGGGTCAGAAGTCATATATTTGCCTCGAGGTGATCTTGCATTTCGCTAGCGTGAACTACCGCGTACTTCGTTCTCTAGGGTTTGTTTCAAGGCACTGTTGGCTGCCTGCGAAGCTCCAGCTCTGGTTCCCTATAGCCTAGGTATTTTAGAATGGCGCTGAGCAGCCTCGATTGCTAACATGGAAATCTAAATGCCCGCCTTTATTTTCCCTTGCATTCAGACATTGCTCACTCACGCGTTCATTGTTGCGATACCTTGGAATATATATTCTGGCTCCTTCACCACCCCTATTCTATTATACGATGAAGGGCACTGCAAAATCTCCAGCTAAAATCTCCACCCCCTGAGAGGAATGCCTTGGCGCTGCGTCTGCATCTATTGTAACGATGGCGACGCTACCACATTTGAAAGGTTTTCAGATGTGACATACCTATTGATCCTACAGTCCTGAGCACACATAAACATAAATAAAGTGTTAACGCAGCTGCTACCAACACGCCGTCGTGCCACGGCAGGCGTTCAGATGTAGATACCATCTAAATAGTTAATCGAACCGACTTAGGCAAACGTCGGACAAGTCCGACCAGCACCCACCGAATTCAACGGAAACAAGGTCTGAATGTTGTCGTTTTTCAACACAATTCGTTGGGGCATCTCTGGGCGCAAAGTATCTGCATACAGCTTGAATATGCCCAAAAGACCTCACATGTCAGTAGTAAGCTTCGTATAACTTATAAGAACTTGTAACCTCCTACAAGTTTTAAAGCCTTTGTCGTAGGATACGTAGCATCACCTTGTGGCACTAACTAACCTCGATTGTTTGGAGGTGAACCGTGACTTTACCCTCACGGTCCCCACCAAATGTCTATGAGTCGAATGACCGCGTAGCAGCTGAAAGAGCACGGCCTTTGATTCCGTATCCATTTAAAGCGCCTCTAATAATATCACTTCTTTCCTGTCGTAGGTGTTTTTTAGGCCAATTAGGAACAATACTCATGTGAGCTGTTTCAGAGGTTCATGACACTGTGATAGAAGGAACAAAATGAGGACATTATTGATACGCCGAATCCTAACCGAAAGCCAGTAGCTGTATACCTGCCCAGCAGCTATACAGCTATGTGGCAACGTTCGATGTCAACCAGTGTACATTGTACAGCTCTCGCTTTTTGCCAGCGACGTTGGTTTTGCTTTCGTTCGCCGAGTTGCACAGTCGTTGAGAAACAGCTCCTTCCTTTTGTTCCACAGGCAGACTTCATTGTACTTTCCTTTTAGCAAGCTGATGTTCCCTTCGCACAGTGCATTCGGCTCGTGAGAAGTCTCCACCGAATCCGGTCTCTTCGATTCTTCACGTTACCAACAGCGTAGAAGGGTTCTAGAGGTCCGGTGGGTCTCCTCTATTGATTCCACTCGCAAAGCGCTGGCGGTGAGGCTAGTAACAATGTCAAGCAGGGCTTTTTGACAAGTCGGTCCTTGTAGTGTCCACCCAAACGCCGTGTCGACTGCTACAAGTCCAGGAACTTCCGGGCTGCGTATAACTTCCCCTGATACGAGCTATCAAAGATGGTCTACTCCACTTAACAATCTGAGACCGTTTTCGGTCTGCTCGTCAAACTTTTTTTCTTCAGCAATGCAGCTTGCAGCTGACCTGCAGATTGCAGCTTCTGCACGAAGTGGCTATCGGCTTCTGGTGAAGCAGTGTCGTGACAGATGACCGGCACTACGACTGCCAGAGCGGTGTGGATGTTGGAGCAATGCTGGCTGCGTAGTGGAACATCAGAAACCTTTCGTCTTTCTTCCGAACGACGTGATGCGTTCCCAAACGTGTTCAGAGCGATTCAGGTCTCTCTAATCCCCTGCAGGTGCGGCTTTATGGCGAGAGCTTCCGTGACGAAGGATTGCTGGCTGCCTCCATCCAGAATTCCTCTTATGTACCTGGGTCTGTTACTGGGGACCACACAGGCGCGCAACGTCAACGTCTGCAGGTAGACTTCGCAGTCCTTTTTCTCATAACTGTTGGTAGAAGTCTTGTCGCACAGCATAACTGACTGCGACGAGACCATTCTTACAGGCGCTCTCTGAAGCCTCCTTTGGTTGTGTACTTCTCGTTGAAGTAGCCTTCCTGTAACGGGGGTCACACATGCTTGATGCGTGCCTTCATTAAGAAGCCGAACATGTGAGCTTAACCTTGCACGACCGCGCTTGATGATCTCTCCATGTGCATCGGTAGCAGCGGTTGTCCTTAGTAAGCATTTCTTTCTTAGAAGCGACAGAAAGGTCGGCGTCACAGGCGCGTGTGCTACGCTTCTTCGATTTACGGAAGAAACACTCGCTGCAGTTGCGCGATGCGCTGTACAGCACGGAAGCGGTGCTGCTCCCTCGATTTCAGTTGTGGCAAGAACGTTTTGCACAGCCCACGACTTTCCAGCTCTAAAGTTGTAAACATGAGCAGTTCCATGGGCTCTGCGTCTCATGACGCAGCTGTCCATTGAGGGACCGATGCTTTTGTAGGAGATCCATACTGTCTTAACACTTCGCTACGCTTTGCTCGCGTATATGCCAAAACTATCTCGTACGGTAACACTCCCTGCAAAATATTGGTTAGTATTGTAGAAAAAATAGTGTAGACGTGTTTAGGGCAGTCAGACAGCGAAGGTCTCTTCGGATACAGTAATGCTATGTGACGAAGACTCTATCAACGGTCGTGATAACCAGGACAGCGGATGCTGAGCTGCAAGGCATCGTAAAGTTGCCCGAGACCTCGTACGTTGCTTCCTGAACTTTACATGCGGTAGATTGCGAAGTGCTGATAGGTGGTGCTGCATTATTCTCTTACGATCGCCGAAGCGTTCTTTAAGTATAGCTCTATAGCGTGTGCATAGCACGTTTCGGAAGTTGGAAAACCGGCAATCGCCACTGCTGCTTCCCCCGCAAGGTAATGCCGTAGATAAAAGAACTTCGTCGTTGTCGTTAGAGCGTCGTTGCTATGAACCGTCTGTGCAAACTGCGCCCAAAACGCTGGCCATTCATGCATGTCGCCACGAAATGTAGGCATCTCCAAATTTGGCAGTATTGGACCAATTCTGGGCATAGTGTGAAGCACTGTTGGGGTTGCGGATTAAGAGGCAATCGCTGCGGTGTCATCAACACTTTCCAGAGCGGCTATTTCGCAGCGAATCTCAGCAAACATGGCGATGACCTGATTGTTATATTGTGGTTATGGCACTCGGCTGCTGATCCGAAGGTCGCGGGATCGAATCCAGGTCGCGGCGCCTGCATTTCGATGGAGGCGAAATGTTGAGGCCCGTCTGCTGTGTGATGTCAGTGCACGTTAAAGAACCCCAGGTGGTCGAAATTTCCGGAGCCCTCCACTACGGCGTCTCTCATAATCACAGCTGGTTTTGGAACGTAAAACCGCATAAATCACATGATTGATTGTTGTATTCGATCACATTTACATATTCGTCTGCAAGCTCCTCCTCTGCGATATGCTGTTCAAACGCGTCGTTAAACTTCGAGAGCTCGGCGTTTTTCCACGATAGACGGCCATAACTGCGAGCTTGGCCTTATCCACGGTAGTTTCTGCCAGTAGCGACCGTGCTTCCTGGAGAATCTTCGTATTCTGTGCTCGCCGAGCTGACTGCTTGATCTCGAGCCGGTCCATCCGCGTAGCTCTTGAGAAGAAGGTCTGGTGTACCCGCCGATCACGAACGATCAGGTCAATTCTCGCCGCCCACAGCGCGGAGCAGGCGAGTAAAAAGTGCCTTTAAGACATGCAATGAAGGAAACAAGTCCGCACGAGAGGATTCGGCCCAAAAATGTAAAGAAATTGGACTAGGAATCCGCGAAGAAACAATACCGATGGCCGCTCATCGTTCCAACTTCTTCCTCTTTTCTCGCAGTACTCGCCAGCGCGCGTTTATTCCTTCTCTTTTTTTCTGCAGGTATGTTAGGAGCTGCTTGCTTTCTACTTTCTGTGCCGCATAATGCTGCACATTGGGTGTTGCATAGAAGTGCATGCACGCCAATAGGAGCACCAATGACCAATAATGATTATAGTTTCGTGTTAAATACACACGGCGGAACAAAATGTTTCAAAAGCGCCGCTGTTAAAAACGCGAGATGAAATTAAGCTGCACGTAACGTGCTACTGGACAAGAAACGGTAGGTGCAACGCTAAAAGATAAAAAAAGGAGTGGAATGGATCAGGGAACAAACAGGAGTAGCTGATGTTCTTACAAAAATTTGAAAGAAAGAAGTGGACGCCGCCAGGACATGTCTTTTGAAGGACAGATAGCATGTGAACAGAAAGAACGACAGAATGGATACCAAGAGAGGGAAAACGGAGCCGAGGTTAGCAGAAAGGTAGGCGAAACCACGAAATTAAGTAATTCGCAGGCATAATGTGGTTCCAACTGGCTCAGGGGAGGACGACAGACAGACAGACCCCTGTCTGATCACTGGACTTCCGGTGATCAGACAGGAGAGGAAGAATTGGAGATTATTGAGCTTTCGCCTTTATGCTGCTTCTGCTGACGATGATGATGACGATGAAGATACCGTACTACAGAATACGTAAAACTCTTTCGTGCTAGACATGTTAGTTCTTGCGTACTTGCCTTTCTGTGCTAGCCATACCTTGACAGATAAAAGTGACCAATCCATGACCAATTCAAACCACCGATGGGCCAGCTTGCCTTGACTGGAAGCCCTCCACCGCCGCCATATTCCTGTTCGCAGGTAGGGCCAACAAGGAATAGTATTCCGTACTCTGTGGTGCGGTGTAGGACTCCAGAGAAGTCAGGTCGGCTGTGACGCCGAGAGCAATGCAGAAGTAATTAAAGAACATTAAGGAGCGACGCATTGGCCTTTATTTACCGAAATGTTATTTGTCGCTTCACAAGTATTACTAGGAACTTTTTAAATCAGTTTTACAGTTTTTACCTTACTCGCACGCCCAGCATATTTGTATCATTCCTACGTGAACAACAGGCAAAAACAGAAATAGGGAGAGACTGCGTTAATGTCCGTTCTGTGTTTATGTACTTATCTATGTCTAGCTGCTCGCGCCAGTCGAGCAGGCAGCATTGTTCCTTTAATTATCCCTTCATCAAACGCTTGAACCAGTCCCGCAGTTTCTTCGCTGCCTCCGAGAGCTTGTTTTCCCGCTGCACTCTCTTAACAGGACCGCGAAAGAGTTTTTTATCCAAGGCTCCAACCGCGGTCATTCTTGTCGGTATTTCCGCTCGATATGTCGCGTTCAAAGCGCGGACGATTTTAGGTAAGATATGAGTGTACATTTTTACATTAAAATCCGTCCAGACTTCTGCCGCCAGGGTCGCGTTATTCTTAAAGTTCTGGAACTTTGGATTTGATGTGAACTCGCTAAACTTTGGGGATGC
The DNA here is from genome assembly GCA_013339685.2 of Hyalomma asiaticum. Taxonomy (NCBI): domain Eukaryota; kingdom Metazoa; phylum Arthropoda; class Arachnida; order Ixodida; family Ixodidae; genus Hyalomma; species Hyalomma asiaticum. Next base: position 84,155,851 of record CM023481.1, on the reverse strand, counting down.
TGTCGTGTTGAGCTCGAACGCTGTGATGAAGACAGAGTACTCTTCAAGTCGACCTGGAAAAAGAAAAATACCAAAAAGGTCATGTCTAAGCGTAAACCGATGTGGCATGCAGATATCATTACCTCCGTTGGCGAATAGCGTTTTCACAACTCTAGAAATGTTGTAGAAACAACAATAATTGAACCGACCAAGATGTTGGGGATATCATTACTGAGGGTAGCTAACCAGTGGCAGCGAGCACTTGCGAACGAGAATTTTGTGAATTCAGTCGCACATTTTAGCAGGCTTACCATGCTTCTATATTTATTTATCAAAGTTTCTTTATCTCTGATCGTTCCCTACAAATTTGCAGTTTCTCGTTCCTTCTCACTTTCTTTCTTTCTTTCCTTCTTTCTTTCTTGTTTATGCAACTAGTCATTACGGCATCATGTGAAGGTTGGGCTCCGAGAACCCCTGCAAATAAATAAATAAATAAATAAATAAATAAATGAAGCACAAGGAAAGTCTAGAAATAAATCCAACCGTAATAAACAGTGGAGTTCGGTTTATTTTGTGTGGATGAGGTGATGGACTGGACCTTAAAAAGATTGGTTATCGACCATGATAAGCAATCATTATAAATAAAAGACCAATTACACACTGGGGCCCCAAAGAAGTGGCCGTAGCTCCGCTCTAAAGAGAAATAGAGAGATGCCGTTTGAGGCTCAAGTCAATCCTAACGCCGTGTTGTACGGAACATCGTTCCATGGAATGACGTTCCTGTTTTATTGTTATTATTTCTGGTGCTTTACGTCCCAAAAACCAGCTATGAATATGAGGGGCGCCGTAGTGAAGGGCTCCGAAAATTTCGACCATTTGGGGTTCTTTAACGTGCACTGACATCGCACAGTACACGGGCCTCAACATTTCGCCTCCATCGAAACGCAGATGCCGCGGCCGGGATTGATCCCGCGACCCTCGGATCTGCAGCCGCGTGCCATAGCCACTGGACCAGCGTGGCGGGGCAATGGTGTTCCTGTAGCTAGTTACTTTTGGGAAGTACGGAGGAACGCCATCGTTCCTTTAATGGTTGATGGAACTGTAGCGTTTATGCGTTACCTCTAAGAAGCAACGGCAAAGAGAACGACGTTCCTTCTGTAAAGGCTCTACTCCATAGTATTGGACATGAGTCCATCGCTGGCAGAGCATGGGGCGAGACCGATGACGTTGGGAAGGATAGCACATTTCGTTTCGTTTTGTCTAAGCCAGTCTGGAGAGCAACCAGTGGTCATTCTGAAGTCTGGGAACACCGTAGAGAACTTCCACTTGACGTTCGGAAATCATTGAACAACAGCTTGACCCCTTGGCATCTGGATTTTGTTACTATGAATGCCGATGTCCATCTTCCCCGACCATGGCTATACCTAAACGTTTAAACCGACAGAAAGCAACTGGAAACATGGCACATGACCTATTTTTTAGCCAAATGTTTGACTTGTGCTCCAATCTTAGCGAACTTAACATCGCTTTGACCCGAACCTTGTTAATTACGTTCAGTGATGCCCAGTTTGTTTCTAATCAAAACTATGTTTCACTGGTGCGCGGCCACAAGGTTTTCTACTTAGCAATAAATAGAAATTCTATCGCACCAAATATCTTCCACTTTACTAGAGAGCATCATTTCCAGATGATTCGTTATTTTTGGCGTCTTATGGAATGAGGCATGTTAGGAAATTAATTAATTAATAATTTATTTATTTATTTATTTATTTATTTATTTATTCCCTAAACCACAATGGCTTTTGGCCGTTACATGAATGTAGGGGTGCTAGAGAAAGAGAACAGACAATTCAAGACGTCTTCTTAATGGCCCTATAAAAAAAAAGACCCAACGTTGTATATAGTCCGTCGGTACAAACTCAGCAGCTGCCGGTGTAGTTCAAGTTCTTCACACCGACATAGATTGACACCACCATAATTAGCCCCACCAAGGTAGTCTAGTGGCTATGGCACTCGGCTGCAGATCCGAGGGTCACAGGATGGAATCCCGGTCGCGGCGTCTGCATTTTGATCAAGGCGAAATGTTGAGGCCGGCGTACTGTGCGATCTCAATGCTTGTTCAAGAAACCAAGGTAGTTCTAAATTTCCGGAACCCTCCACTACGGTCTCCCTCATATCATATCGTGGTTCTGGGAAATTAAATTCTAGAAATAAATCAATCAGCCACCATAAATAACATGCAAAATAAACATATATCACAAATGTGTTAAAACTGTAAGAACTACGCAAGAGCAATATATTCGGAACCTTCAATTATGCTATTGAAGTGCTAAAAAGGCTACTAATTTCGAGGGCAAACTTTTAGGATCGGAAACGTTGACGACATATCGGTGAATGTTGTTCCAGTATTGAACGGCGGCATGCGTCAAGCGCGAGATATTATGTGCTATGTAAATCCCATGCTCTGTTTGCAGCAGACTTGGCAGTGATGACATTACTGTAAAGAAATAACCGTAATTAAATTACTTTTGCTGTAATTAGTAATGCGATGACTTACTTCAAGGGAAACATTTCGAAAGAAATTACTCATGACTTTCGGAATTACTTTTCACCCAAATATGGCACTTCCGCTGCTCTTACGGCACAAAATATTCGCCAAAAAAGGAACCAAAGACAACACAGACAAGTTGACCCAAACACGTGACAGTCCCACAGAATTTCAGAAAATCCGCGTAGCATTTAAATTCGAAGCCTTGAATATAACGGTGTTGGAAGGCCACGAACCTCGCAACTGCAGACGTGAGGAGCCGACAACTGCACGCTTCGCTGACCGTGAGATACCTCAGCAACACGCTGCAGGAGTTTGCAGTCAGGGATTTTCTTTATATGAAGCGACGAGATGATTTTGAGTTCTCAACCTCCTTCCCTTCACCACACCACATTACTTTTCCTTAATTGAGCAGGTTCAAGAAGCTATAGGGGGGGGGGGGGGTCATTCACTAACACAGGGAAAAGTTGCCCCTGCGACTATTTAGGTGCGAACTTTAGCGCGTGTGTGTTATAAAGTGTACGTGGGTCACTTCACGAATTGTGCACTTCCGTTAATGTTCTTTGAAAGTATAATGTCATTATTTTTCGAAAGTAATAGTAATGTAAATTAATTTCAGCCAGCTCTAATCTCTATTGTATTTAACTACATTTGAGAGAATCCAAGAAATATAATTAGTCATATAATTTAATTACACTTTAGAAGTAATTTTGCCATCTCCGATTTGTTGTTTTTATTAAATGCATACTTGTTACTCCCATGCATTGGGGCGTGTTTGCACATCTGAAGCGCAGTATCCTGACTACGTATTTGAAGACTGAAGTGGCAAGTGCCGTTAGTGTTTCACATGCTATAGACTAGCACCGAGGTTGCAGTAAACATGCCTGGAGCATGTCCGGCACTCCCTTGAAATGTATTTTGTCTAGATGTACTTCCTTGGATATTTCTTATATCCAGATAATTTGCTGCCGATGGTGTGTGTTCAAATTCGTACAATGCACATAGTTGGATGTGAGCTTTAAAGTGATCCCTTTGTTTCGCCCCAGGATTATCCGACACTGTCGTAAAATTATCGACACTGTCTTAAAAATGAAATATCACGTTAATGTAACAATTGTCACGTTAATGTCACAAACTAGGAAGGAACGACCTTTCGTTCCTGTTTTGGAAGAACGTATACAATACTGGTGCTATGTTCAGACATAATTCTATAACCTGCTCGACTCGAACACGCGAGATTCCCAAAATATGAGGTGTTTCAGCGAATAACTTCGGAAATTTCGAAGAGAGGCTATTCGAAGAAAACAGAAAGCCTCTTCAGAAGAAAACTTATCGGCGGAGGAACGCACAATGAGCCAACGATGTGCTAATTAGTTAACAACTTAGTTATAAACATATCAATTAGCGAAATTGCGAAATTAGCGAAATTTGGAGGTTATTCATGATAGCAAGTTTGCAGCCACGATTGATTTCTGGGGGTTGGCGCCTCAAAACCACATGATTAGCGACACCTTAGTGGAAGGCTCCGATAATTTCGACCTCCTGGGGTTGCACCGACATCACCCAGTAAACCGGCCTCAGTATTCCGCCTCCATCGAAATGCAGCCGCCGCGTCCGGGATTCGATCCCGTGACGTTCGGATCAGGAGCCGAGTGTCACAGCCACTACGCCACTCTGGCAGGGCGCAGTCCCAAAGAAGGTGACGTCATATGAGTATTTAAAACAATGAAAGTGATTGTCTAAAGCCCTGCAGCGCGAGAAAACCTGGCTTCGTTCCCGCTCCAAAACGAAAGTTACTTCTCGAAGAACGTGCGATGCCAGTGCACGTTCAAGAGCCCCACGTGGTCGAACTTTCGGGAGCCGTTCCCCACTGCGTCTCTCATAACTCGATCGTGGTGTCGGCAGTTTAAACCCCAGAAATCAATAAGCTCATGAAGAACGCAGGAAGTCACGTGCGAATGCAACACCCGCTGTTGCGAATGTTGACGCGGCCAATTCGAAATGTAAGATGTGCTACGTTCCCTTGCTGCGAAACGTTGACAGTCAGCATTGGCAGCCGCTAGTGTTTTCTCTTGCGTCTTTGCTGGGTGCAAGAAACAGGCCAGTTATAGCAAACTATGGGGCCACAAGTGGAACACGTAACCGGCAGACGTTGTGTTTGCTCATGACCTCCGGCGCTCCTTTCCAGTGAGTTTCGGTTTCTTGCGGGGGAAAAAAAATTTAAAAGACAACACCAGATTGTCGTTGGCCGCGGGGCTCTAAACAACTAACTTTTCTTTCATTAAATACTGATACAGCACCGTAGTCGCTATAACCAGAAACTCGCCAAGGGCAATAACTAAACAGTTTTCAATAGAAAATTTTAGATGATTAGCTGTGCTAGTCTGCCGAACATTCCAGGTTGATGTTTTAGTAAATTACTTGTTTCCTCGAAAAACCTACATGGGGAATCTTGAAAGTGTTCGCTGAAACACCGGCTTAGAATAGAGGGAAGTGGAGGGAGGGGGGGGGGAGAAGGGTTGAGGGGTGCTTGTTCAAATAATGATAGCTCCACTGCATACAAATAAAGATTCTGTTTGGCCTTAAAGTAAACCCTACACTTTGAAATAGTTTCGCACGCAGTTGGACTCGAACACGCGACCTTCACAAAATACAGGGGCGCACTCTTTGAGTCGGGGCAAATTTGTTATGGCTCCCCCATATTATAAGCTAGGAAGACGCCGTTTGGAACATTTGGAACGCACGATTTTGAAGTCAATAGAGGTCAAAGCAGCAACCTAGCGAGAGTCGAAGCCATCACTTTCAGCTGGTCTACAGCAAAGCCGTTTGCGGATGTCGACATAGCCGGATGCGTAAAGTCTGACAAGCTACACTGTGTGCAGCTTTACATTGCCGCTACAAGCGTAGTCGCACTCGTGCCGATTGCTTCCGTAATCATGCGTAAGTTGCATATAATATCTCCCGACAAAGTCGGGCCAAGCCACTTAACAAAAAATGTGGTGAACCTTTCTCTCGCAGGAATCGGTATAACACGAAAGTGAAACCTGTCTTCGCAAAGCTGTGGAATGCAATAAGCGGCAATCTGGCGAATAGAAGGGCAGGAAGTGGGTCGGGTGCTCTGGACATATGAACCCGCTGCATGAAGACATCAGTGTCACCTCGACACTGCACATGTATCATCGACAGTTGTACACAAGCATCGAACGACTCGCATTTCTCTGGAGACACTGCATAGTACGCGCCAGAGCCCTGCGCAAACCTGCCATAAAATAGTAGTGTCCGCAAACGGTGAAACATTGAATGCGAAACCAAACAATCTGTAAGCGGATAGCTTTGTGAACGCACAGCCCGCTGCAACGCAAGGAGCGTCATTTGCTTGTCGGCAGCCGTCATTGCATTTCTCCAGCAGAGCGCGTCGCAACAAATTTAGCTGCACAAGGCGAACTTTGTAGCAGCTGTGGTTGCACTTTGCCCAAGCAACGCACCAGCAGGACGCCTCCACGCCACGCCGCTAATGTCCGCTGCAATCGAGACGTTGAGACTTCCGAAGCGCTGACTGCCAGCGCACATTGGCACGACAATCTGCTTCGCTCCATCGTTCCTAGGTGGCGGTACCACCGCTGCGAACCATGAGTGCAGTGGAAGGAATGTGATGTTAATTTCAGAGTAATTTTACTTGCTAAACACCTTTGGTTTGACCGGACGTCAATTACATGCAAATTGTAAAGCGGTGTAGCGAAGATATAAGGCCCGTTTGTTTCTCGTACGTTCAATGTGTCGGTAGCGTGAACTGTAGAGCTTGCCCATCCTGGCGCCGCATCCTGGGTGGCTGGTTCTAATCCCAGTGGGCTCTACGTTTTTGTTGTGAAATGTGCTTTCATTTTTAAGACATTCACTTCCGTGACAGAAGTACGTCAGTGATTTCGTGGTGGACCCTGGCATAAAACACTTTCGTGTTAAATAAAATAGTACAATGAGACATGGAAATGCGAAAAACGGCTCATTGTAAGAGGCTTTCGCTGTGAACTTTCGGTTAAGTAACAAATATGAATGGCCTAAACTGTTAGTTGCTCGCGTATTTTTGGAAATTCGACCGTTTACTTCTGCATCTCATTGCAAAACATCGTACTGAGATATTTTGCGCCCACAAAATTGTCCCTTCCCTACTTTTTTGAGCATGTTTTAGGCTATAATTATTAAATGACCAAATGTTCCCAAAGATATATTACCAGTATGGCGCGTCGCTACTACAAGCCAAAGCGGCGTTGTTCGTATTTTCGTATTTACTCGCACTCTTTCAATATTAGCTCGAAGTTAGCTCGTACAAACTGTACTATTGTCTGTTCGATACAATCATACGCATTGCTGTTAGATCAGATGTTATACGTATATGAAATGCCAACATACACGTGATCAGAAGGCATGCGAAGTGACTGTCACGTACACTTATCAGCCTTGCACATCCTCTCTTTTGTGTAGATCGACAGTAAGGCAGGGTTGACTCCAGAGTGCTTGATAATGAATGCCTTGATCGTGAAGTTCTGCACAATCTTCGAGCCGTAGTAGAGCGCTCCATTGTACGTGGCGTACATGCCCTCGAGGTCGAAGTTGCATTTCACCCACAGGACGTTGAAGTACCGGTCCACGTCCACGCTGCAGTACTGCGCCACAAAGGAAAAACAACAGGTTTATTATGGAGATATCCTCGTCTGTCTCGTCTGTCTGTCTGTCTCATCATGTAATACATAATACTACAAGAATTAAAGTCTGGCGCAGCATAGAATGCTGTGGCATGGAAAGCATATCCTGCAGCATGCCACCTACAGTAAGTCCCCACTGGGGCGATGCTTTCACGGTATTCGCTGGAACTGCCATGAGAATATAGGAACTGGCAAAACACAAGTTCGTGACCTTTTTTTTCCCATTTCTTTCTGGTCAACATCTCGCAGTACAGTGCCGATACGCACCGTTCCCCTTGACACACCCCCGGCGTGCGCGCGCGTACCCCCCTCCACCCCCCCACCCCAACACACACACATTGTACTTGATGCTCCGCAGCAGTCATGGCAGTGTCCCCCTAAAATGATCTTATTGCGTGAACAACCTACAACAGCAGGCCGGATATGCCTACACGTTAGAAAAACGTGCCAGTTCCCGCCCATGAAAGAAATAAAACCTAGCGCCTGCCACATTTCTAGTTCGACTGCTTTGATCATATATTTGGGTAGTTGTTTGTTTCCTATGGGCCGTTTGTTAACTGTTCTTTTTTAATACAGCAGTACCGCTCACCGCAATTTATACGTAAAATTATGCAAAGCCATGCTTCGTTTATCTGTTTCTTCTAACTTTTTGTATAGCCGAGCACGTTGGATTATTCTCTGCGTACGGGTGTCACCTCCATTTTAAAAAAAGAAGAAAAAAGGGAACGAGAACTAGAACCTTTCCCAATCTTTGTGAAGTGGGAAGACCATTCAGCCTGACCATCCAGCGGATGACTAACCGTTGAAGGGGCCGAACCGAGCCACCATATCTTCAAGCTAAGATTCATGATACGCTCCGCACCACCGCTCTTCTCTCACAGCTTCGGAGGGAAGGTGCAGCACTACACGACGCCTACGCCTCGCGGCTCGATGCGGCCTACGTGGACGTGGCCTGCTACCCCTCTCAACCAAGCGCATACGCACTCAGCGTAATGACTACTCGCACCCCTCTTGACACCAACATGGTCTTACGAGTAGCCGCGGCTCAGTCCGCGCACTCCACCCCGCCAAAACTGAGGAAGTGGCCATAGCTCTCGCAGTATCATCCGGGTTAAGCGCAATTCTCAGTGACTCGAAAACCGCCATCTTCTATTTCGCTCGCGGTACCGTTGCACCCGGTACCTTAGGGCTCCTTCGGTCCCTCGCCTACTGCGAAGACGATGATCCACCTCCCATATCTCTCGTCTGGGTCCCGGCGCACGCGGGAAATCCGGGGAACGAGGCCGACCACCGGCAAGCTCGCGAATTCGTCAACCAAGCGGTGAGCTGCGCCACGGACCCCGACGACCTCGGTGAGCCCCTGACCTCCCATCACGAAATAGCCCAGCACTATCCCCTCGCGCGTCAAACGAAATCACCGCCGAATCCCAAACTCACGAAACCACAAGAGATCGCGTGGCGTCGCCTCCAAACAAACTCCTTCCCGTGCCCACACGTATACTCACGCATTTACACCGATCGGTTCAGTCCGCACTGCTCGCAGTGCGGCTCCAAGCAATAGGCACGGCGGCAACGCGCACACTCGCGTCTATGGGAGCGCCGACGCTGCTCGTATTCCCGCTTCTCATCTTTAGAACGAACGACACGCGTCCGACACATAACGAGTCGAAAGGGCAGATGGACACGTCGCTAGCGCGATCTTCACGTCACGATGAGTCGGGCAAGCGCGGTAGGTGCACGAGATGTTTTATAGTAAGTCTATATGGCGTTTTATTAAAGACGACTAAACCAATCGCAGTACACGTAGTAGTGCTGACATGCTCACATGACCGCTACCGTGAGCTAGGTCACGTAATGAAGACGCAAACGTGAGGTCCCGCGAAAGGTGCGTTAGAATGCACTTTTTTTAATGCGAAGCATTTCTTAGCGAACTTCGGCGACTTTGAGCGTATCTATCTATCTATCTATCTATCTATCTATCTATCTATCTATCTATCTATCTATCTATCTATCTATCTATCTATCTATCTATCTATCTAGCCGCCTACGACTTTGTGCTCTCCTGGCCGTTTCGTTAACTGGGATGTATACGAAAATCGGTACGCCGCAACATGACTGCATGACAACATACATGAGAGGTCATAACATGAACATCATGACATGCATGTCATGAGCGGCATGATTTACATGCCACTGTCTCGGTGCTCTCTTGGCCGTTTCGTTGATGGTATGTACACGAAAATTGGTATGGCGCAACATGACTGCATGACGAATATAAATGACAGCTCATAACATGAACATCATGATATGCAAGTCATGAGCGACATGATTTACGTGCCGCGGCCTCCGCGCTCTCCTGGCCGTTTCGTTAATGGCATGTACACGAAAATTGGTATGGCACAACACGACTGCATGACGAACGTAAATGGCAGCTCATAACATAAACATCATGATATGCATGTCATGAGCGACATGATTTACATGCCATGGTCTTGGTGCTCTCCTGGCCGTTTCGTTAATGGGATGTATACGAAAATTGGCATGGCACAACATGACTGCATGACGAACATAAATGACAGGCCATAACATGAAAATTATGACATGCTTGTCATGAGCGGCATGCTTTACATGCCCCAGTCTTGCTGCTCTTGCGGCCGTTTCGTTAACTTCATATGTACCAAAATCGGTATAGCGTGACAACAATGCAGATCCATTTTAGGTTCCTGATCCGTGCTTCGCATTTCCTTGATTCCCCCTGCATGTGGGATCTGCAATTTTTTTATATTGAAAAGTTTGAAAACGCCATCCATCGGGCGTTTCAAACAACGCAATTTAGTGCCGTGATGCGACTGAAATTATTGCCTATAACACCTTCTCTATAAAAGCAGAGATCTCAAGGATCTCAATGCATCAAGGCAAGTCTGAAGCCGTCTCCTTCCGGATGACACATCTTCATAGTTGGGCACTCAGCAGTTCGCGGATCCAAATATAGTCACTGCAGGATTTCGTACCCTCACCTGGTCGTTTTCAAGAGCCATTTGTTGCTAAAATCTATCCACCTGCCTGGTTATCACTTCTATGTAAGTGATTATTATAGAGTTTTCGATACAAATGGTAGATCTGCTGAGAACAGACTCCGCAAAGCGACATTCCAAGTAATCTCAGGAACACCACGTATATTAAAACAACCCTAATCAGGGACCATAAACCATTTAAGCATTACTAACCACGGTAAATTAGCAGGTCACGTGTCGCACAGCTCATCTCTGTGGCGTATGAGTTTGATCACTGACCCTGGCGGCCGCATTTCGGTGAGGGTGAATATCAAGAAAACTGATGTACCTAGCTTGGGGTGGACGTTATAAAATCCAAAACGTATAAATTAATCCAAAATCTCCCACTACGGCGTTCCCCATAGTCTATTCGTCGTTTCTGTGCGTAAAATCCCTGCGCCATGTAGGTTCCTTTGCTGCTTTTGTTTTCCTTGAGCTGCAAAGACAGCTTCCCGTTCTCTTATATAACATAGAACATAGTGCTCACTCTTTTACACACGTCTCTAAACACACTTGACGAACTCGCACTGTTGTTACTCCACGTACTTTCTTTTTCTCAGTGGGCCCTCACGATTTATTTCTTTAATGCTGTTGTAAGGCAGGAGGGTTTCCCTACACAGAGGGCTAGTGAGCGCACATGCGTTAGTCAGCGAAGCATAAAAGAAAAACTGAAGGACAAGACAGCTAGCTAGCTGGACATCTGAACCCGTTGCATGTTGGCATCAGCGGCACCTCGACACTGCATAGGGATTCTCGACAGTTTTACACATGCGAAAGTTCTCGTACGCTTGCATTTTTCGGGAGACACTGCAGTGCACGTGCCAGGCCCCTGCGCTAACCTGCCATAAATCAGGAGCGTCCGTAAACAGCTAAACCATACAAATGAAACCCCACAAGCAAGCGTTTCTGTAGCAGTGCACATTGCAACAAAACTCGCTGCACAACACAAATCTTATAGCGGCCGCGGTTGTACTATGCCCAAGGAACGTGCCACCACGCTGCTAATCTCTGCTGCAATCGATGCGGCGAGACTGCCGAAGCGCTAACTGCCTAAAAAAACGAAAGCTGAGCGGGCTGATAGGGGTTCATTATGGAAAGAAAAGACGTGCGAAACAGGGACACAAGGGAAGAGGATTAGACAAAACGAACGCCGACTACCAACTAAAGTTATTAATTTCTAGGGTTTTGCGTCTGGATGCCACGACCTGAGTATGAGAGACGCCGTAACGGACTGCTCCGGAAATTTCGACCACCAGGCGTTCTTTAACATGCACTGCCATCGCACAGTACAGGGCCTCAGCATTTCGCCTTCATCGAAATGCAGGCGCCACAGCGAGGACTCGATCCCGGGACCGGATCAGCAGCCAACTGCAAAAGCCACTAGCCCACCGTGGCATGGCGACTATCAACTGAAGAGGAAGCACTGAGGCGAAAGAGAAAGAAGGCACACAGCGTATCTGCGCATCTTCACGAATGGTAGCGCCACTTCTCAAGCGGATACACATGCTGGTCTACGCGAGAGATAACTGTTAAGACATTCTATCTCTTCTCTATGCTAATTGATGAGTGACCCAAGCACGCGCTTCCACTATTATTTATATGCCAAGCACCGATCATTAAAGGCGTTTCTTCACTTTTGTACCTGTACAGAATCACGCATTTGTCTAACATGAGCGCGCAGTTCAAGTCCCAGCAGTGCAACAATAGATTAGGTGGCGTTTCACTGCATAACGACCTTCCATGTTCAGTTAATCTCTAATTAATACAGCACACTGTTTGTCCCACGTAGAAACGCCCGCAGCTAAATGGAATCATATAAACCACACCCATGTGACAGCCTGTAAAATTATTGTTGGCAGTAGTGCTTTACTGGGCAAGTTTATGTTCGCTTTTTTCCTTGCAGCTGCTCATTTTCCTTATGCATGGCAGCACATATCTTACCTCGCTGATTGGGAGCAGAAAGGACAACTTTAGCATCGTATCTACTGCCGACTTTTTTAAGCCTTTACGAAGCTGCGGGGATATGCGGGAACCAGCGACTCTTTTCTCGTAATACTGCTAGCTATTATGGCGAGCGTTCCGGTCGAAATCGACTTCTTAAGGCGTTCAGATACAGTGGCTACAGATAAGCTAGGCTAATCTGCTTTTAATAGGTGCTCAACCTGCGCATTAAAGCTTTTCCTCAATTGATGCACACAAGATTTAGTTAGGGACGACTTTAGACAGAACATGGTTGTTCCGTTTTTACTACTTTCTAATGCTTAGACTGAAAGTTTAACAATGGCTTAGAAACTCTAGGGGAGCACTGCCCACACACGTGATCTTGCTCAAATGTCAAGGAGCGATCTCAAAATTCGATTACGTCTCCATGAGGTAGTTCCTTCGTAAATCTTAAACCATCCCCTATAAGATTAAATTGTTCGCATTTTGTGGTGGGAATGGGGTCTCTCACGCTCGAGTAACAAAGGACTCAGTACACCGCAGTGCAAACCAACGAAAAGGGCATTTATTTGGACCTCCTACGTATGGTAAGCATGCTAGCCCGAATTATACAAACAGGCATGCTAATGTAACACACCACTAGGAATCGATGATGTTCGACTCACCAGAAAAGAATACCGAGCGAGTAATGTTCGGCCATACCAGAACAATAAGCCTGTGTTGTTCGCGAGATATGTCTAGCGAACAGAGACGCAACCGGAGAACGGGAACAGGAGTCCGCGGGATCGTACAAGCGAAGCCCATCGCCTCCGCGCTGCGACGACGTCCCAAGCCAAAGAGAGTGAGGATGGTTCTCCGTCCGTGGTCCCGCGGATCCTCACCACCAGGTAGCGCTACCGCGGAACACTTGCGCCATCACCAGCGCAGTGGTGCGCATGACGATGACGTTACAGCTCGTGCCCCACCGGAAAGCCACCTTAGAGGAGCTTTGAGGAAACGCGAGCGCCACGCGATAAAAACTCATCAGGGGATGTCAACATTCCTACAGCTTAAGAAGGTGACAAGGGTTTCAAAATCATCTTTACTACAAAAAATCAAGTAATCATCAGTATAACAAAATGCCACAATGATGTAGTCACCTAAGGCCTCCTTTAATTGGCATCAAACTTGCTCAAGTAAAGATCATTAAGAATAGGGACAACCACTGAATCTATACAAATCCCCAATTTCTGCAGAAAAACGCCATCTCCGTAACTAACGTTGGTTTGATGTACGTGCAAAAAGTTTCTATAAATGCACCCGTGGAAACACCGCAACTATCTATAAAAACTGATTCTTGCCCTTGTTTCTCATTACACTGCCTTTAGCAAACCGTCATGCGGCAACGAGCAGTACAGTTCTTCGTCATCCATACTAAAAGCTATACAGTCACCTGGATGCCTTTCTGGTAGAAACTGAACTAGAACCTGAGAATTACGCACGCGAAAGAGGTCAGAGAAACTTAGATACGCTATATGCACTTCATCATGTAGCTAGCTACAAAAACTTGGCAAGTCCCTACCTCGGAAAATATTGACCTAAGGGGAACTTCTTACTTGGGGGGTTTCGCCGAGTAAAATAGTTCTAATGTGGCCGATTCTAGTCGTTAGAAGCTATCCTATCAAGATTACGTCTGAACGAGGTCGGCAGCTTGTTTAATCAGAGAAGCTTCAATTTTACACGCTGAAAATTCTTTTCACTAGCTTCCAATGCTTTTTCATAAAACATGCTATCCGCGGCATGATTACGAAACAACCTTCCTTATTGGACAATACTGGTTTAATGTTATGCTTCACGCAATAATTAACCAATGGTCGGATAGGGTCTGAAGCGTTAACGCAATAATGTAGTCGTTTGAAGCGAGAGATGAAGTCGGAAATACAGCGCCACCGTTCTTCTTCCAATACAAGCCTAATGAAGGATCGCGGCAAGCTTAAAACGTCAACTGGTTCAAGGATCGTCTGAAAACAGTACTTAGGGCATAAAACACAATTTTGTTACGGTTATCATTCATAACGGCATCTCGGAGAACAGGCACGTTTGTTGGCGTTGAACTAGTGCAGAAAAAGGTTTGCTCTTACTTTGTAGGAGCTCCGGAACTTTCGCCTTCCAGATGAAATCAGCATGCCGTTATGATACCTTCATTCATCTGGCGACTACGCGGTTCCGATGTCTCGTCGAGAGGCACAACGGAGTAATAAACACTACTCGTAAAACTTAACTTGACCCCACAATTCTGCCAAAAGTATGGCGCATATTCTCCAGGCACGTCCAGTTGAAGGTTGAAGAAAGCCGTACATCATCTTAATTTGTAGCTAATACACGCAGCTAACTGCCGGCGCGCATTAGGAAGACAGTCTTCTTCGCTCGATCGTTCTTAGGTGGCGATACCACCGCTGCGAACCAAGAGTGCAGTGGAAGGGAGGCGATATTAGCTCAAGAGTAATTTTGCTTGTTGAACACCTTTGCTTTCACCGGGCATCAGTTAGATGCAAATTCGAAAGCGCTATAGTGAAGATATAAGGCCCGTTTGTTTCATGTACCTCCTACATGACAGTGATGTAACAGGTACAACTTCCGGCTCGTATCATCGCATACCGGGTGGTTACAGGCATTGTTTTTCTTTGTCAACTGTGTGTCCATTTTTTCAGACATTCACTTCCGCGACGAAAGTACGTCAGTGATATTTTGTTCGACCCCGGCATAAAACAGTTTGCTGTTAAAACGTAGAAGAAAACGGGAGGAAAATACGCTTTTTTGAGCCTTTGCTCATCTTGCTGTTTTACAGCCCTTATGAAACCTTCGTGGCGCTGTCGATCACTTCTCGCAGGCGGAAACGGGAAAACGCACCGTCTTCCCAGGATGGGCACAGAAGTGGCAGCCGTAAGCCATCCACGACGATGACATGACAATGTGCTGGATCTTCCGCACGCGTAGCAGCGAGGCACACGAGCCTACCAAACTACATTGCCCCGCAAATGTGGTATAGTGGCTAAAGACACTCGGCTGCTGATCCGAACGTCGCGGGATGGAATCATGACAGCGGCGGCTGCATTTCGATGGAAATTTTGACCACCTAGGGTTAAACAACCCTAGGTGGTCGAAATTTCTGGATCCCTCCACTACGACGTCTCTCATAACCACAGCGCGGTTTTGGGGCGTGAAACCCCAGAAATGAATCTGCCAAACCACTGGTGCACCGGTTAACAGAGGCAGCGCAGGCCCGTGTCGTCTACTACCGCCGGCGGGCGCGCCCTGCAAACGGTTTCGGTCCTCATCCGCGAGGGCACGGAGCATGCGCAGTTCGGCGTGACGAAAGGTAGATTAAGCCGCTAATTTTTCTGGAATGAAATATTGTGCATTTTAGCAATATAAATAAGTAAGTACGAGTGCTCAGACGCGAGTAGAATTCATGATATCATGGGTTGCAAATCGTTTGTTTATTACATCATGTCTCCATTCCGTTTAGCGGGACGTCACGTTTGCGGCCTTCGCTACCTCAAAAGCATTTTCTGGAAAGTCCATTCAAACGCTCTCTCTGTTCACGTAAATCGCTTTTTCTTTCTTAGAAGACGAACAACTGTGGCACGATTTATTATATACCGCGCTGACATGGCTCGATAAGCACCTATAAATGAAAGGCTTTAGCTGGGCAGAGTACACGTCCAAATAAACGGCGGATGCATTGCTGCGCAGTGTGTATAAGCAGGTCAACAGACTATGGAGCGTTCTAATGGCTTATTTGCTTCTTGTGACCTGATGCAGAAGCGCTGTGGGCATGGCCCAGAGCTCTTCTGTAAATTTTGATGGCCCAGTTCGGAATAAGGAATGTCGCAGTAGTTTACGATTTTCTCCTCCATACCGAGTTTTTGCGGCCATAATAACAGCTGGGGTTCTGTATCGTACAGGGAATACAAAATACCCTATCATGTAGGTTGTCACTCATTGGTAAGTTCTGCCAGTCAGGGCAGGGCTGACCGGTCATGGTTCCGGAACTGGTCGCACTTTGGTGAATTCTGCATGTCAAGGCCGAATAGACCAATCAGTGCGGTCCAGCACGGAACAGTAATTCCTTATTTTGTTGTACGGTATAGACTCCCTAAACTAATAGTTACAGAGCTTGAAGGATATGTCAAAATCAGTCGTTCGCGTCAATTCTACGGCTCGGCAAGCAAGCAAGAGCGAAGTAATTTTGCTATTTAGTGTTGCCAGAAAACCAAAAGGGCTGGCGGTGGTCCCACTTCACACTAAAAGAAAAACAAACAAATAAACAAAAAACTCATAAGAAACTTCGGCAGGCCACGCAATGAGGGTAGATAACAGATGGTGGCGTTGATAGGCTATTTCAACTGGGGAAATTCAATCTATGCTTCTCTCGCGAACTTGCCGGCGGCGATTGCTTTTCGAGCGGAGTCGTAACTCAATAAATCACCAACCTCGTCACGGTATGTGGGTGCCAACTTCTGATGCAGGTTTCTTAAGAAGCCATTGGTCATGTTGAATCGATAAAGCGTGCCGTTTGGTGCGCTCGGATCCTTGATGGCGAAGTACGAGTTTTCCAGCGGAAGGTCGTTGGGTCCGATGTTGGCGAACATTTCCTTCAACACCCTGTTTTGGTCGGCCAGGTCGTTTGCCCACACATAGCCTTGTGAAACAGAAAAGAAGGCAGAAGGTTAAGGTGTGCTCCCTGTGAGGCGCAAAGCTGCTCACTGATTGGTATGGAGTAGGCTGTTTTTCTCGCGCGAGGAGTATTCGAGTAGCGAAAATTTCGAATCATATTGATTGAATATATCAAAACATTATTGACTCGAATACATCGACACCGAAGGCGGTGCACAAATGAAAATCATGTTAAATAATCTATTCGAAATTTCTTCTTTCATTCGATCAGCACATGCGACATGCTCTGCTGCAGGTCTGTTCGAATATATGTCCTGATATTCAGCAAATATTTCATATTTCTACCAATTACCTCTTGATTCTTGACAAGTATAGTTCACGAAACCTCTGGGACAAAGTCTGCGCGTCCGTTGCCCTTTGTTTCGATATCACCATTGAAGTTCGATCGCAGAGTAATACATCAAATCATGTGTAATTTCTTCGGCTTTCAGCAAAGGCAGCTAGGCCATAAATTGTTACGCCTGACAGCTTTCCTTTATAAACAATTGCCCTCAAATTTGTGATTAAAAAGTTAATTATCAAGCTTTTGTTATTTGGTCCCTTCACTGTAACTTTAGCAGCAGCGAAGTATTTCCGGCTTTGTGTGCGAAAACCACAGGTGCCTTAATGCCATGGCATCTTCATTAAAAAATCTGAAGAGTGAAAAACAAAACTGTGTAAGCCGTATAGGCCGAAGTCGTCAACAAGCGCTCTACTGACCGTTCGTGGATGCCGCAAGCGTAACCGCCAAGCTACTTCAGAGCGCCTTCTTCATCACAACTACACAATAATCGCACGCATCCTAAATAAAGTGGTTCTGGCCTATTATTCACAAACCGTTTATTTCCAGAAAAAAAAATCGACAGTGCTCCTCCATAGCGCTCTCCCTAGCACTCTCCCGACATCATACAACGACAGAATTTCAACTCTTTTGGGAATGGATTTACCAATAGATGCAGCAATACAGGTCTTTGTTGGTGACGTAACAGTCATAGTTAAAGGAAAAACAAAAGCACAAATAGGGAACACCGTAAACAAAGCACTTGGAAAAATGTACCAATGGGCTCAAAATAACAAATTACCTTTCAATGCCAGGGAATGTTAATTCATGGTGTTCGGAAAAATGTACAAGAGTAGACCAGCTAACTTCAGATTAGGCAGTGATATTAGAAGTCACACAAAAGAATTAAGAATTCTAGGAGTCATTATCCTTCCCACATCATATCAATGACGTTAAACAGAAAACCACGCGGACAGCATCTAATATGTCACAATTTAAGAAATTCAAATGAGGGATGAAACCAAATCCATTAAGGCAAACTTATGTAAGAACAAACAGTCGTGACCTTAGAACTGCGATATCCATTCAAATTGTATCCTTAATAAAGGTAAGAAAAGGATCCAATACAGCTTCAAATAAGTCACTGCAAGTCATGAGGAATGTAGCTCCTCTACATCTAACGATTGAAAAAGGCAATGCGCTGTACTAAATATTTCATAATGGCGGAAAATTTACATGACAAGGCCTGACAAACGATAAATCAAACATAGCCACTAAAACATATTTAGGGCTTATTCACTCAGCGGAAAGGGTGTCTATAAATTGCAGAACAGGAGCAACTACAGCAGATTTAAATATATATACCGATGGCTGAAAAGACGCCGATAAATCTGGGACAGCGTTCATATTTTTAGGCCACGATAAAATTATAGATCAGAAACACTTTTTTCTCCCCTGATTTTCGAGCAGTTTTGATGCAGAAGTCACAGCTACATTAGAAGCACTTAATAAATGTGTATGAAACTAAACCGGACCAAAACA
The DNA here is from genome assembly GCA_013339685.2 of Hyalomma asiaticum. Taxonomy (NCBI): domain Eukaryota; kingdom Metazoa; phylum Arthropoda; class Arachnida; order Ixodida; family Ixodidae; genus Hyalomma; species Hyalomma asiaticum. The sequence goes on along the minus strand of CM023481.1, from coordinate 84,137,110 downwards.
CCTTCATTTATTAAACGCTAGTCTTCCCAATCTGAGCAGGCTCGAAAGTTCAAAATAAAAAGCTCAAATAAAAATAAAATTAAAAACAAGAACTAAATTATTTACCAGAAACAAACGCAAATCTAGAGATAATCAGAACGAAGAACGAAGAATTTAAAGTCGCCCTAAACAACAAGTTCGAGTCCTTAGGCCAAAACGATGAAGATTTAGATAGAAATAAACAAAACGATAACAAAAACAATCCTCGAAACAGCGATTAAACTTGGGGGTAAAGCAACAAAGCAAGTAACAAGTTGTCCTAATTACCAAAGACTTAATAAAAAAACGCCAACAAATGAAAGTGACTTTGTCAAAAGATAAAATAGAATTCTAAGTACTATCAAAACTGATCAGTAAGGCCAGGCAAAGAGATGTAAGAACCTTATACATTAAAGACATAGAGAAAGCAGTAGAGAAGGGCACCGGCAGTAAATCGGTTAAAAAGAAACTGCGCTTAGAACAAAACAAAATGTATGCGCTAAAAGATAAACAAGGTAACGTTATCAACAACTTCTGCGAAATAGTAAAAGCAGCAGAAGATTTCTACTCTGAACTGTGCAGCTCTCAGAGATACCATACAATCTCAATAGAAATAGAATCAGCGGAGGGCACTGAAATTCCATATACAACAACTCACGGTCAAAAAAGCTGTCGCAGGCACGTCCCGCGGTAAAGCAGCAGGATAAGATGGCTTAACAGCCAACGTGATCAAATACAGAGGAGACATCTTTGAAAAACCTGCATCGCTCTTCACGAAATGTATCAAGATATCTAGTGTACTGCGCAGTTGGAAAAATGCTAATATAATACTAATCCACAAGAAAGGTGACATAAACGAGTAAGGAATTACAGACCAATCAGCCTACTCCCAGAAATATACAAGTTATTTACGAAAATAATTTCTCCTAGGAGAGAACCTCTCGACTTTAACAAACCAAGAGAGCAAGCTGGTTTTAGGAAAGGTCACTGAAAAATGGACCACCGCCATGCTATCAACCTAGTAATTGAGAGGTAAGCTGAATATAACTAACCTATGCGGGCGCCTGGTTGCGAGACAGGCATGCTCTGGTGTATAACCAAGGATAAAAGAGAACTGAAGGATATTTTGAAAAAGAGAAAATCACTCAATAAGCATAACACCATAGAAGGAAGGAAATAGCGGATAAGGAAAGACAGGGACATTAACCAGTGCCGGACAACCGGTATGCAACCCTACACAAGGGGAAGGAGATGAGGGGGGGGGGGGGGTTCGAAAGATAGAGAGCAAAGAGGCAGAGAGAGAAATTAAGCACATGTAGCACAATGTAAGAGTCAGTCGCTCCCGTATGGTATGCGACATCACCGCTACAGCCACCTGTGCAAGTCCGTTGTTTTCAGGAACTTCAGCACTCCCTTGGTCGCCTTCAGCTGCGATGGCTTGTGTGGTCGCCATTGCAGAATGGCATCGACTGACATCTGTCACTGGTCAGAGTGAACAAGAAGGGCCGCCAGTGATTGTCTTTGTACGCTATACCAAGGGCAGTCGCATCAGACGTCTCTCCTCGCTACGACTGGTATCAGAAAGGACGCTGTCGGCCATTCCAATCGGAAATGAATAAGAGTTCGTAAAAGCCACTCTTAACCACAAGCGATAAAAAAAGGTAGCCCCCGCTTGGCCACGAGATGTTGGCTCGGTGGAGTCAAAATGCCATTCGAAAATGCAGCAAAGACGACACGTTGCGTTGCCGACTGATCTGAGTGGTTTGGCTACTGAATACCCCAAGGCGACAGCCTAATCTCTTGCGCAATCATTTGGAGTTTCCTAGCAGCATCGGACATTAAAAGTCGTATGGTCTCTACTTTTGTCCCTTCAAGTGCTGACCGAGTGGCATTTCAGCGTGATCATTTCCCATGACGCCGCAGTGACTGGGCAGCCACTGAAACGTCATGCGGTGTCCTATATCATGAGACATACGGAGGAGATATCTGATCTCGAACACCAATTGATATACCAATAGGTGTTTCATGAGAGGTATACCACCAATTGGTGGTATATTTCTCCTGGAAAAGATGCAGGGATCCTTGTCTGAGCGCAGCTGGCGACAGCTCTGCTTTTTTTCTGATTCCTGGTACACCGAGGTGTACTGTAGTTCGAATGAGACACCAAGAGGGAATTATAGAGGTTATTATAACTCCGACTGTAATAAAAATGACAATGAAAATTAACAGCGGCACTTAGCCTAAAAATTTCTAAAGATGATCAATATAATAAGATTAATTTTTCTCAAATGGGCATCTCTTGAAATAAATAAGACCTTTGTATTAGTCTAGAGTTACATGAGCAGATCAACGCTCCTTTCAGGCTCGTTCACACTACGCGATTCTGTCGAAGGCACGAACGGTACAACTTCCCGCTTCCAAGTGTAAACAGATTTAAAAAAAAAGAAAGGAATTATTTTTCTAAGCTAAAAAGGAGCATAGCTAGGACAGCCATTAAGGCCTTGGATTGACTCAAGGCGCATTTTCTGACATAACTTCACTTAGATAATTCACGGGTAATTGTCACACCAAGGAACGCGGAAGAACTAAAATGTTAAAAAAGGGAAGAAAAAAATGATCTCGACACGCCATGCATATCGAAAAATCTCATATGCCACATATACCACGTATCCAATAATCTCGTATGAATCATACGAGAACGCGTATGATACATATCTGTTCATACGAGGTTATTGGACATGTGGCATGAGGTTTTTCTATAGGGATATAGTGAACGTCTGAATCAGCGAAACTTTGATAACATGAAAGGAGGTGGCAACTGACATTACTCCGTGATATAGGGTCTCCCAGGAGATTCCGTCAAAGGAATAAAACGAACTTGCACTAGCGTATGACTCTATCCTGGCGAGTTCGCGTGATGCGATTGCGTGAGCGTAGCAAAGGCAGCAGGATTCAATACGTCGAAAGGTACGCCCGGCACGTTCACGAAATTGGATCCTTCGAAATACCACAGAGGCAAATTTGCAAATTGCAATGTCATTCCCCTGCAAATGCAAACAGAATGTTTCCGCCGTTTTGGAAAACAAGTCATTGCGTGCCCCTGTAATTCGCCGATTCGTTCAGTAAATCTTATCACAGAATTTCTTTAATAGTGAAAGGTATCACGCGAACAAAGCGTCAAAATTTAGCAAAAGCTTGAGACGTTCGCATAAATCCGCAGAACATCCACACAATAACAAGAAACCCAGAGAAGGCCCCTTAATGGAGCACCTTATCAAATTTCTAATTTTTAATACATGGCGTCCTCCCATGCACAACAGCACATATAATTTATTAGGGAAGACCAGCATCAGGCACAAAAAAAGATGACATATAACATACCATAATTAATCTACAGAAGACAGGTTTTAACCCAAAGGTTTGCTGCAACCCTGTCGTCGGGAACACCCGGCAATTAGACAATAAAATGAAATTAAAACTGATTAGTAAATATAACGAGACCGGCATAGCGGCAACAGCATTAACAGTCATTCGACCATGAAATCTTTGAAAGGATGTTTATTTACATAAATGTATATAAGTAATATATAAGAATATCAGCTACTCCTATCTGTTCTCTCATCCACTCCGCTCGTTTTTTTCTTTTAGCGTTACACCTATCATTTTTCTATCTATTACTCTGCGTGCTCCTTAATTTCATATCTATACTTTTAGTTAACCTCCATGTTTCGGCACCATGCGTTAGTAATGGGAGAATGCAGTGATTAAATACGTTTCGCTTAAGTGACAGTGGCAAGTTTCCAGTCATGAACTGGGAATGTCTCCCGAAGGCGCTCCGTCCCATCCCATCAATTAAAAGAAAACTAAGTGGACCTGGCCAGGGCATATCATGCGGAGGACAGATGACAGATGGACAGTATAAGCGACGGAATGGATACCAAGAGCGGAAAAATGCAACAGAGGCAAGCAAAAGGTTAGATGGATCGAGCGATGAAGATAAGTTCGCGGGCATAAAGTGGAACCAACTCGCTTAGGATAGGGCAAATTAGAAATCGCTGAGAGAGCCCTTCGTCCTGCAGTGGACTTAAAATGATGATGATGATGATGATGACATAAGTAATATATAATATACTTGGAAAAAAGCAATAAACGTTGAAAAGTACGCAGTATACAGTCATGTATAAATACGAAGTATTTCCCTTCCAGCATTAATGTGATGTCTCCCAAGAAGGAAATATCTCTAATATTACCTACACCAATACAATTAACAACGGATTTGTTGGGTGTGGTATTTCGATACATTAGCTTTGGCAAATATTGGAATCATGTTAGCTCAATTCCTTGCTCAAATCAATGCAGAGTTAGCTGAACTGTATCCTAATAGCTTCCGAGACATTTTCCAGACATGCGAAATCCAGCAATCAAGTTAAGCCAACAAGCAACCATATCGAAGGCTTACTCAGAAGAAGAGTTAAGCAAGAGTTCAGAACTTTTCTTCGGTATTCCTTTTTTTTTGTCAAAACAAGAAAGAATGTGAGGTGCCGCCTACCTACTGTCTACTTACTTGAGGTGCCGCCTACCTCTGGACGTGGCTGGCTGGGGAGCTACTCCTCTCTCGCCACACCTCCCCCCCCCCCCCCCCAAAAGACACACAAGCACCACAATACCCTTTGTTTTTAAACTTAGTTTGGCAGCTGACAAATCCTATATAGGTTGGTCCACATACCTTGCTCCAAGCCTTAAAAGTATCCAAGTGAGCGTTACCAGAACGCAGTCGACTTACTATTGTTTACTCTCGTTTTGACCACATCAGACAGTTTTTAAATGCGAATCATTTCTTGGCGAACATGAGCAGCTTTGACCGTATCTATCTCGGTGCTTTCGTGGTCGTCTCGTTCCCGTCAGACCCCGCATATCTCCATGGTAGGGTACAATGTATGACGAACATGCTTACATGGGTGACTGATCGTTACACCCCTAACACGATACAATCGTCATGCACGTCACGACATTGCAATAATGCGCTGCTCAAACCCGTAGACCGCGGCCTGCGGTATACGGGTATGCGCCACGGGTGTGAATTTTATACAGCCTATGTCAATCAAGGACGAACTAAAATAGACATTTAACGTATTATTAGCACCCACTTGAAGATGAAAGGGAGGCCTTTTTCCTGCGCCTGAAATATAAGGATAACTAGCACTCAGGCGATCTATCAAGGAGTAGGGGGCCATCGAACCCGAACCCCCTAGGTGCCAAGCAAGCACGTTACTACTAGGCTACGGTGGCGCCTCCCCACGGTATACAGAGTAAGTAAAGCTATTACACCGCAAATTATGGGGGTTGCGCTTGTGTAACGTGAATTTCGCTTCCAATGTGTGTTAAACGCTATCAGAGGAACGCCTTTGTCCAACTTTTCTCGATCCCGTAGTTATATATATTAACAAACGACGCATATGATACGCACATCAGCGCACAGTAGCGCGCATTTTACCTCCACAAAGATCACTGACATGAGTGCCAACGTTATGTCGTACCATGATCTCTCCATGTTGCTGTCGACGCTCCTGGTAAGTCAACGTTAAGCATTATCATGCTCTTCGCACAAAGAAGCTAATATGACACCAGGTGAGTAACCATGAGTTATTAGATAACCAACTCTTAAACTGTTGCTTTAAATCCAGACTGTTTGCCAGAGATATCGTAGAGCATCTCAATTAGTCTTCGGATAACGCACTTTCATAAAAAGGTGCAGTGGCTGTTTCAGGGCTTCTAAGAGAGAATGCGCATAGCTAGGCACTTCCGCGTCATGAAACGTGCTCTACGACAGAGCGACCGATGTCACATGTAGACCGTAGCTAGAATTGTACAAGAAGAGAGGGCCAATTGTGCGGCAACATCCGATCAATTCATGTTATGGTTTGTGAAGTACTCTCTGTCTGCGTGCAATATTGATCTTTCGTTCGTAGCGTCTTTGAGAGCGCTAATGTCAAGGCATGAAAGCTACTAGTAGCATCGTACTTTTTTTTTCAAATCTCGTGCGCTTTCTTATAAATCCGGGAAAAAATGAGAAAACGAACACAACACCTATTAGTTTATGTTTAACGTGCTCTGTAACTTCTACGTTGGGCATTTTGCGTGCAGAGGTACAGTTGAAAATTTGGTTAATTAATTATTGATTAATTAAGGGAGTTGATTTTAAGATATAGTTAGTGATCGTCGAGACGACAGTAAACAATACTAGGGCTGTTGAATTTTCTTAACGCGATAGCTTGGTGCAAGTTATCAAAACTTGCACCAAGCTATCGGATGAATCGTACTTGAACTGCATCTGAGTGATAATGGCCGCCCCCACAACCCCGTTTCCCACTTAAGAGAAATAGTACAAGACCGCAAAACAGAGCCGGAATGAAAACGTATTTTCTTATGCGAAATAACGATTAAAACTAAACGCGATTAAAATATACACAGTAAGCTTGCTATTTTTGTAGTCTCTTCGTTTCCAAGAATCATTATATATGAAGTACATTTCTGGCATTTTTGACGTTGGATCCGTAAACAGCATAAAAAGAACGCTAACACTCGGGCGAATACTTTGGTTTAGCTCTCCTCCGAAAATTTCAATCCCGATTTTCAACATATATGAAGTATTCTTGTACTTGTAGTACAAAATTACGATTTCCTCGGACAGACATGATCTTTTTTTCAGCGCAAGCACGATTTTAATTCACACATACCAGCCAAGACGATCGTCAGCACTGTTCGCCACATCTTCATGCTTCAGGACGCAAGATGAAACACTGCTGGCAGAAAAAAATGTGAATAAATGGAAATGAAGCATTTGAATAATAAATTTGAAAAATTTAAGGTGCACTGAACTCATTCACTGCAATATTCAGACCGGAATAAGGAGGAACCCCAATTTCTTAGCTTATATACCAAGTCTCAACAATTAGTACACGCATTTGTGCGCCAATTACTTTCGGTAGAGTGGTGCCATTCAGTTCCTTGAATATGGGCCTCACGTGTTCTACTAGCAACGAACGTACCTTTTGAAGCCACGCCCGAATATTCTGTACACCGAGAAACGGCTGATCCTATAATAAATCAGCTCTATAAATGCAATACCGTTATAATACAGTCGATCACAGTTTCAGTAAACGCATCGCGAACGCCCACGATAGCGTCGTGGAATGCCTAGTCGCTCATAAGAACTCAATTATTACGATACGTGGCCAAACGGGCTAAAAACTTCGAGCATCTTACCTGCCACCAGGGATTCAATCAAACAATGCTACCGAGTTCCGAGCAGTATGACAAATGTGGGGCGGATTTTGTGGGTCCCTGCTTTCAAGCTGTCACCTTACATTCCTCCTCTCTCTCTCTTTTAGGCGCTATAACAGACGCTAGGCTTATCTGCCTCACGATATTCTACTCCATAATGCAATTATTATTTTGACACACTTCATACACCTTCCGATATTATTCAGCGTGCGACTGCACCGCTTTCCTCTCACGTCAGCTTGAATCACGGAGCATATGCCATTGTTTCTAACAATCGTCATAAGATACAAAGCATGCCGTCGCGAATTACATGGCCATTATAAGATAGAGCGTCATTTGCGATTAGCCTCGTCACTCACTTGCGAAAGGTGGAAGCGGTGCAAGTATTCATCGCTCACAAAACAATGAGAACTGTTAAGTTTAATTTTCGAGGCCTCGTATATATTTTTCTCGCCTTCATCATGTTACCAACGTTAACTGTGATGTATATAACAGATAATGAAGCCAAAGAGCGCACAGGGGGCGATTACTTTTTGTTTTTACTTCAGTTGTAGCGATTGTCACGTAAGTGAAAAAATTTAAAGTGTACGAAAAAAAATATCCTGCTGCAGGGAGGATGTCGAACTCAACCTTCTACTTAGGCATCCGATACTCTACCAGTGAGGGTGGGTGGACTGCCGTTCCTCCATCCGCTTTATTGGGAATATCTGAACGTGCAGTCCTGAAGGTGTCAGACAACGTCATTAGTAGCCATAGCGGCGGATCTAGAACATTCGTTTTTGCCAACTCGCTTCACGCAGCATGTGAAATTTTACGAGTTCACAGCATCATTACCTATAGGCTTCATGACGTTGCGTATAACGAAAAAAAAAAACATTCCCTAGATCCACTCCCATTCTGGCTTTCAGAATGAAGTGCAGTATTTCACGTGACAAAACCACATCATATTACCTTCGTCGTACTCGGGGTTCTGCAATAAAGATGAACCGCTGAGGATTATTACTGCGCTCCTAAGAGCATGAACGCTATTTCTGTTACAATCCCTTGGAAGTTGGGCCAGCGGAGCACGGAATCGAACCCACGAACTTACGCCTATAGCAGCTCAACGACATGTGGCGATATAGCAGCGAAACGAGCACGACGGGTCTCGTGATGGCTGTTATCGCGCACTTCCGATCACAAGCGGCTCGTGGCCCGTCATATCAGAGCCGATGTTTCGCAACGTGCCGTTGGGGCTTTCCTGATCGCATGCCGAGGCATTCAACGCACGAAAAGAAGAGTATTGAAACGGGACACGACGCAAAAACAAAGCCTTGATCATTCTTGAGTCACGATGCTTTCAGCAGCTTGTCTGTGTCACAGAGAGCCCAATATTGTTTGGAACATGTCATACACAGGGTGTCCAATTTAACTGACACCAAGGTTTATAAAAAAACCAAGAGCACTAGAGAAGTCCTACTTGCTGCATATTAACGACAGTCGTGTGTACTTACAGCGAGTATTTTTTCATAATGAAATCATTAATTAATTAATTGATTTCAATTGCTGAACATTTTAAATATTGCTTTAATCGCAAAAATCCTAATTACAAAGTTGTAAGGAGCCTCAAATAGCCCTGAATCAAGCATTTTTATCATACTAAGTTATGCGTCATCGTTTTTTCCGAAAGAAAACAAACGCGCGATACACTGGAAATATGAAATGGACGCGCGTCCACGCGCCGCTGTCCGAGCGCTCCCAAGCGAAGTTTGATGTAAACAACGCTGCTCTCATTTATGGCGTGATCGTACAGGGCTTCGTGGTGTATCCCCCCCATTCCCCGCTACTGCGCTACGCTTATCAACGTGCCATCGCCGCCTGCTCTTGCCGCGACCATCACGTAGCATGAATTCCTGCACGCAGACGCCGCTGCAAGAAAAGACGTGTGTCCTCGGCAAGTCACTTGGGAGCGCTCGAGCAGCGGCGCGTGGAAGTGCGTCCATGTCATGATTCCAGTGTATCGCGCGCTTTTGTTTTCTTTCGGAAAAAAAAGGATGACGCATAACTTCTTGATTCGGGGGCTATTTGAGGCGACCTACAACTTCGTAATTGACACTTTTGCGATGAAAGCAATAATTAAGCAGTTCAGTAATTAAAAGGAATTGATAAATAATGTTTCATTATGAAAAATTACTGGCTGTAAATACTCACGACTATCGTTAATATGCAGCAGGTACGACTTCTCTAGTGCTCTTCGTTCTTTAGATGCCAAGCAGCTTATGGTCCGGGGGCTATGTCCCTCCCTCCAACCGCCGTGTGGCGTCCACACCAGCACTGCGCATGCGCATCCTACTCCTCTCCTTGTCTCATCTCCTCTCCTCTCGGCATTCCTCCTCTCCTCTCCGAATGGCGCGCGTTGACTATGGAAACGCTCTTTCTTCGATGAACGCTTTCCCAGCTCGCAAGGAACGAGAACGCGCCCTCGCCCGCGAGAGACAACGCTGATGCAGGCAGCGTCTGCTAGCGTCAAACCTATGCAAACGCGACACCTAGTCAAACCGATGCAAACGCGGTGTGCACCCCCCGTGCTGAAAGGGAAAATTAGCGTCCAACCGTTTTGTAGCAGAAGGCTACAAGGAAATACATACTGATTTCTCAGAAATGAAAGCTTCCTAGTTGCCGAAAAATTGGTATTGGTCTGGGGTTCGAACCCGGGACCAACACCTGTCCGGGGCGCTCGCTCTGCCAATTGAGCTAACCAGAAGGCTAGCGATTGACAACGCGAGGGCGAATCCATCGACAACTCGGAGCGCATGGGCGTGAATACATGGCAAATGAGTTCTGCGGAAACCTGCAAGGTGGAGTAACGTTTATGAAAGGGAAAAATAGGATCCACTCGTTTTGTAGCACCAAGGCTACAAGGAAATACATACAGATTTCTCAGAAATGAAAGCTTCCTAGTTGCCGAAAAAATTCGTCCTGGTCCGGTGTTCGAACCCGGGACCAACGCCTGTCCGGGGCGCTCGCTCTGCCAATTGAGCTAACCAGGATGCTAGCGATTGACAGCACGAGGCAGAGCTATGGGTATGCGCAGAGGTATGCTCAGACTCACAATTTATTTATTTAAATGCTTGATCAAGTTTAATTCATCATCAATAAGCTTCATCATCATAACAGAAACCCGAGTGCCCGTGGAAGGTCGCGTAAATCAACCCACGGGCTGAAAAAGAGAGCAACAAAGTATGGCGTATACGCACAGTGCTTGGAGTACGACCCAAGCCGCCAAATGTCTGAAAAATATTAAGTTAAAGGAAGACATCTTTCAAACTGATACTAAGAAATCAGTGTCTTGTTCAACATAAGGATGAGAACACATATGTTCTCTGCACAGTGGGAGTTGTTTATCAGGTGCCCTTAACGTTTGGGAGGACCTATATCAGTTAAAGCGGAAGGTGCATTAATATTAAATCAAGGGAGCACGAGCGTTCAATTTCAAAGAGCCCGAGTTTACATTTGCCAGCACACTGCCTAAAATTTTGTTCCGAGCAGGTTTTTAATGATGAGAACGTTATTTCCAGAGAAAGCGGATACATCGGCCGCGGAATAATAGAGGCGTTTCATGTCAAGATGAAGCGAGAGTGGTGTATTAGCCGCTCTTCTCCCTGACAAGAAGTGACAAGGAGTATACATATCTCCGCTCTATGTGCTGTTGCTGATTAACGTGACCTTCCACGTGCACTCGCGTTTTTGCTATGTTGACAGATTTTGACAGTGACATAGCGCCTTTGCTGGACACTACTTAAAGTCGATCAAGCCTTTAAATAAATAAGTTGTCAGTGCGCGCTTGTCTGTCTTTTTTTCGTTCTTTCTTGTGCCCCGTCAGTCGCGCAGTTTGCGAGGAGATGAACTAGTACTAACTCGCCCGGCTGTCAACGCGCTAATTGTACAACTGTTAATCCGAAGTGAGAAAGCAAACGAGGTAATATGTTGCTGTTTCAAAGTGATCATTTCGTTATTATGCACAGCGTGACAATTTCTGCATACACATAATTTCTTCAGCTCGAGCTGGTCTCGTGTTCGGTCCCTGCTGAAGGAAAGGGCCGCCTATAGCTCCCCGGGTAGGTAGCGTTACGGTAGCATGGCGTGGCGAATGTTTAGCAGCGACTGCCTGGAGCTGGAACCACGTTGACCACCGTCGAGGCCCAGCACGGAAGACGAGGCGACGTAGAGAACAAACAATAAACGTTACGTTTCATGCATCGCTACGGGTGAGCGAGGCGCACAAAGGAACAGCACAAACGTGCGTACAGTAGCGCGCTAGAGCGAAGGTGGCTGTCGTCTGCTTACTGCCGGCCGGGCGGCTCGTCCCCACTTCCCTTTTATACCCCTTTCGTGAAGCGTTCCCAGTGTTCCTCACAATAGGCGCATGTTATCGCATGTCCGCAGTTCAGGAGACACACCGGCACATTGCAGGTCGTCGTCAGCGGGTTGGGGGCGAGCTTCTGAAGTAGGAAAGAAAGGCTCATGTCTTCCGCACATACACCCGCACACATGCACAATCGCCACGTGGGCAGAGCGAGTTTTGACACACTGGCTCGGTGCTGGGCTGCACGGCAAACACCTTATTTGGAGTTCGTTTTAAGTGCCGTTGCGCCGTTTCAATTGTAACAGTAGGTAAGGTTAAGGTATGTACAAGCTAACGATGTTTCTTCCCGAAAATCTACTTACAGGTGGGGATTCCCCATCCACTTCAACGAGAACAACAGCGTTAAGCAATGTAGTCACATATTGATCAACAAGCTTTCGGTGAAATGCACTGCGGGTGCGGCGCAGGTGGTGCGAGGGTGGGAGGGGGGGACACATGCAATAGGTATAACGCCTGTACCTAGCGTATGTGTTCCTTTCTTCATCCTGCTTTCTAGGGCTGCGCACACAATGCATTTCTAAGATATGAACACGAGCGGATTCTTTGGAAGCTTTTGTTCTTGCCATGTACATTAGTCACGCTAACACCTGTCACCCAAACTCACCTACACCCTAACCACATTTTTTTTTCGGACGTGCCGCTCTTCTCCTTTCCTTCTGTGGACAGAGGAGAGCGTGCAATGGCGTTCATAAAAGAGCGCTGGAGAAGGCAGTCGCTGTCCTGACGAAGACAGTCCACTTGTCGAAACGTTGACTCCTGCGACATTCCCTGTTCTCAATCGTTTTTAGTGATCTGTTCATCGATTCATGCCTCCATCTTCCCCTGACATTCTCGAGCAGTAGGTAAGTAACTTTATCGATTCCTGAGAAAATCATGGGAGGGGAGGGAGGCTGAGAAAAACGAAGCAAGGTGGCGATGAGCCCTCGGGCAGCTCTGGGTGGCCGGGCACTTGCAGTTCGGCGACCCACGGGGCCCAGTCAGCCCACTGGCCGAAATTGTAGCTGCTGTTTCGAGCTGCGAAAAGTATACTCTAAGCCACAAGGGACCGAATTCAGCGTAACTGCTGCAGTTCGCCTGCGCGACAAGAAGTTAGTCTCCCAAGAGATCGTGTGCAACACGGCGGCGTTGTATGAAAAGTGAGAAAGAAGAATAAAGGCAGGATATTTTTAACCAAATGCTGGAGATCTTAGCCTGGCTCTGTGGCCGACATGCGCCTTCCGTTTCTGGGTGCCTAATATGAACATGCACCAATAAACACATCATTTATAACCTCGCATACAGCCCCACAAACAAGAAGATTACACTATTTACAAAGTTTGGTTAAGGCTCGTGGCCCGTAAGAATGTCAACAGAACTTTTGTGGCGCACGATGCACAGGCGGTGCTTTGTCATGGGCTATTTTAGGCCATAGTCCCGATGAATGTGTAATGCCATTTTTAGGGATTCCCGCCGAAATTACGGCCGAATGCAGACCGCCGCCAGCACAGGGTTAGCATGTGAGTAACATAATAATCCGCCGAATAAATTTTAGCGTAGACAACCATGACCAAAACAGCTTAATAAGAGTGATACCGTTTCTCTGGCACAAGAAAAATATAACGAGAATAATTTACGAGTAGATTATTGCTGACGACCACGTTTTATTAATGCACGGCGGGGTTATCTCGCCTCATGTGCTGCGATGGGAAACTAGCCCTGGCTGGCCCTTGATGATATTGCAGTGTCTTTGTGGATGTTTTCTTGTCGTCGGTATTCTGAATCCTATTTAGCATGGCGTTCCGAATAATTTCTCTCCGTTGTAGTAACTGTGGTCAGTTGGTGGAATTAGTTTACGACTTCGGAGTGTTAAGAGCTCAGTGGGACCTCGTTTAAAAGAACAAAGCTGTCCTTACTTCGTATGATTTTACCTGTGTGCTTTTCAGATGTCGTGTTTACCGAGAATTTTTCGTGCAAGTTCTCGATTTCCCGAACAAAACATGCGTGGTCGATGATAGCTCACGCCGTACAGCCTTCCTAATACTGCCCTACAGCTACTATAAAATGTTAACGTGATAGGCGGATCGGGATAACCATGGCAGCGTCGATAGGGACCAAACATTAGCTGAAGCAAGTCGAAATATGCGAGACATTTTTTAAGGGCCGCACGTTGTTTACACCGAAATTCTGTAGCTTTGCAAAAACCAAAAAATGAAACAAAATAAGAAAGGAGCGTTGACTCCACATAATGCCTTGTACTTCGAAGTCAACAAGTAATTTGATTAGGTCTGATCCTGTATTGCGTGCACTACAAATTTAGCATCAATAACGCAGATATCCAGTGTGCTAGTAGACTGACTTCTGGATTTGGCACACATATTTATTCTGAAGTTGTACTCGAGATTGTCTATTAAGTATGATAACTTAATCGTGACGTTCTATCGTGGTGGTATCGTGGTGGTACTTCTAGCGTTTGAAAACCTTTTACCTGCCGAAACTGAGAGTCTGAATTAGATTATGCCGATGAGACACGCTCAGCGGACGCAATCATTACTTAAAAATAAAACGACTTGCATACCTACTGGCGTGAGGGCTTGTAAAGTTGGAACGCACATATCGTTTCTTTAATATTAGAGTATGTTCAAATCAATTGAATACTAGAGGCTCTCTGAGAGACCCTTTTTATTTAAATTTTATGTATGCGGCGTCTAATAGAGGTCATATGGCGTAACCACAATTATTCAAACACTCATGCTGGAAATAAAAATTGCTTCTGGAATACATTTCGCAGAGAATAATCGTGCAGAGCACTACGCCTGCTGAAAGACGTCCAGAACATCGCAAAGATCCAAACACATCCTTCGCCGCACCCAATGATGATAATGTACTTTCTTAACTCGGCTTGACAGCACGCGTTTGCATGCAACATCAGTGCTGCTGAAGGCCTGCCCTCGATGCCAGCGCTTGTGCGCAGCGCAGGCTGCCTTGCACTGAGCATTCCAGTTTGTTTTGCGACCGAACTGAGGCAGGAAGCATTTGATTTGATACACCGCATGGTTGGTGTTGGCAGCGGTGCATGTACAACTCCAATAGGGTGTGTGGCATGCAGTTGCCGTAGGCAAGAAAATAAACAAATTGTTCCTTTCTTTATTTTTTTTCCATTTTTCGTTGCTAGCACCCATTCAGCATTCGGCCGAAAAGCTCTCGTTCCAGGTCGAGAATCCATAAAGAGCGTTCTAGATTAATATCCAACCCTTTAAAAAGCAAATGCCGAGACGGAGGACTGAAAATGTCCTTAAGGAGCAAATGCAAGGAGGACCCGTTGCTCTTAACATAAGAGTTCAAAGACCAACGTTCATTCCTCCAGGAGCAAGATAGATAGATAGATAGATAGATAGATAGATAGATAGATAGATAGATAGATAGATAGATAGATAGATAGATAGATAGATAGATAGATAGATAGATAGCCGCCTATGACTCGGCGCTATCCTGCTCATCCCATTTGCATGGAATAATGCAAAATTTGGGCAGAAGGGTGTGAAAGTATGACGAACATGAATGTTTCACCTTGACGTTACTAAGAGGATATACTTCTCGTGTACGTTACGATTAGCAATAACATGATCACGTGCGGGTCATACCCGCAGAGCTCAGCCCGGCTTGAGGGTTTGCGGCGCAGGTGTTTGAATTTTACCATATCAGGCTATGTCAACCAAGTGCCAAACACACATCCAATTTTCGTGAGAACACTCTTTGCATGGATTGTACTAGACAATGGGGTGCCGGTTGTTGCACCTTGCCATTGAAACGTTCACATAACGCGCAGAGAGACGCAGTCGAACGCGCTTGCAATGACCGAAGGCAACCTATCACGCGCTAGGAATCGAACGCATGCCATCGAGGTGCAAAGCAAGCACGCTACTACAGGTCTGCTGTGGCCCTCGTGAGGAAGCCGACTGCCTCAGCCGTTGTGACGATGCTTGTGTAACGTTAATAGAGCTTCTAGTGCGAGTTAACAGCTCTTCTAGCAAAATGTCAGAAACAATAGATATGCGCTACTATCAGTGAGCATGATTTCCATGATCGGGTGCCCTATCATGGAGGACGCGAGATGAATTACTTGAAGCCCTTTTTTATACCATATGAACAATAAGTGTTACAGTACCGTTGTAGCAGCTTCTTTTCCTCTGCTTTCCTCAGTTAAGTTCCTTCACGACTGCCCGTCGTGCACAGACGCGTACACACTAAAACACATTACATGGGAATGTCCTTGCAGGTCTCCTCACATAGAAAGCTTGAACACACCGAAAGAGCCACTTATGAAAAACAGAGAGTCAGCGCCGTGTCTTGCGGATGGGCGCTATCCTCTACCGCGACCAGCAAGCCTCTCATACCAGTAGGGCACTGGCACAAGGGCTTCAACCATGATGCCTTGCGTCACAAAAGTCGCCTAGTGTCTTTAATTTTGCTGCGCCCATATAATCCTAAAGCAGGCCATGAAAATGGATTTTTCCACGGACGCCTAGTGGGAATGTGCATCTGCCGCATTCTTTCTCTAAGAACGGAGACGAGAGCCCAAAGGCGCCGTCTTATCGCTCATGCTTGTGTGTTTTTTAAATTCTCCTGTTATTCTTCAGTGCGGCATTAAACGGTTCACTCTAGTCTCTCATTAATCTGTTTAGCTGGCCTAGTTGATACAGACCAATTGGCACCATATTTTTCTAGGGAACAAAAACAGGGCGATTTACACACAGCAGTACGTGACAAACGCTTTGTCTTCTACTGCTGTGTGTAAATCGTCCTGTTTTTGTTTGCTAGAAAAATATGGTGTCAGTCGCTCTAGAACACGGAGTCGGGAAGAACATAGCAACACATCCCAGTTACTGGAGACCGCGGATGCCTACGTAGGTGGCGTTTTTCGCATTACTTAACTTTCTATCGGTGAACGTGACTACTGGTGCAGCGAGAGCCACGATCGTAACCAGTGCCTAAGTGAGTGGTGTTTTGTGTGTGGTTTTATGGTTCACCAGTGAAGGTGAACACCAGCGGAGTATAGCTATAGCAACAGTGGCGTACATGCGAGCTTCGGGCATGCATTGGGTAGAGGAGGCAAAGATGAGCGGTTCAGGAAGTTTATGAAAACGGTCTGACACCGCCTATGAACAGTCTGCTTCGGGGTCGAGACATGAACGCAGAGAAACTCGCGGGACACAACGCAGCTAACACCGATTCCCGACAGCGAGCCCTGCCAGTGTCCGAAGAAGGCAGCCGCTGACATCATCTCGCCGACTTCGAAGGCTACTGAGGACCTTTGCCGCTCTAAAGGGCGGTCACTGCGCCCTGTCTATGTATGTTATTTTCAATTGAATGGACTACCAACTCTATTCTATGCGATTTCGCAGCTATGCCATTTATTTGGTATTATTAAGCCGATCCTGTTACGAGAAAATGTCTGAACTGCCATGCATGATGCTTCTTTGTAATGATTGGCAGATTTTCTTGCCATTTTAACTTACGTCAGCCAGCATAGCTTAAGGACATGCTGCTTCTTCCTGTTATACTGTATTGAATCTGATGTTCCTTGATTCGATAACGCTCTTGTCACGTTCATTGTCCACTCGCGCAATCCATTTACCAGAAGCCCACCACTCGTGTCATTTCTTAAAGTAGTACTGACACCAATTTTCGAAGCTGAGTTTACTCCATCATACAGCTCTCCTATATGCGTAGACAGCACTGAGCAAATGTTAAGCTCAGGAAATGCTGATAAGATATTTTAATTTGACGTCAACGCCACTTTTCAAATGACGTGCCTACTGGCATCGACACTAGTGTGACGTCAGGCTACAGTACAAATTTTGGTGACTTCACGCAGCAGTATGGCAAGTTGTGATGACGTCAGGTACAAAAACATGCAAGATGGCCGCTCGCGCGTCACTCGCGGTCGTCTGCTTTCGCCGTTCAGTCGCCGTAGTTAAGAGTGCCCGTGAAGCGAGCGAGCGAGGTCGAATAACCCTCTATCATCATGTGTGCCCGCGTATAATCGGAAGGCAAGGTCGCTATGGTGCCGGCATTTTGCCCTTGAAATGCCGCGGAGGTCTCGGAGGCCACCTTAGCTTATCGCAGGCTCCGGAGCCACGCCGACACCCACCGTGCATGGCGTACGTTGCATCTTGCACTGTGCCGGAGTATTTTCTCCCGTCGCAGAATCGCTATACAAAATTTTGTACATCGTTGACCCCACACTTGCTACAGGCGCTGCGCGCAAGAGACCACTGGTCGCTATGGGGCACTGTCACTGGTCGCTATGGGGCACTGTGCGCTATGGGGCACTGTCAGGCATGCTTATTGTCCATCATGACACTAACACAACGTAGAACCGCGATGTTTGTTCTCGGCGCACCCGAGATTCGTACACACACAACGTACACTTGCTTATAATATAATAATATCACACTTGCACTTAGGACTATGCGATCCTTTCGGTTGTCTCTCACTTAACCCAAGCCTGGATGATGGTGGAATAGGGCGCCGGCGGGTATCGACGCTGTACTACAATTGTGTGTGATCTCTTCTTCGACCTCAATTTTTGCGCCCGTCGGAAAGGGAAAAAGGGAGCCTCTATCGTTATTAGAACGAGGCGCGACACTTCTGTGCTGGGAAACGCTGTGCCCGTTTCGCTTCTCGGTGTTTCCCAACGCTCCTCCTCAATATAGCGGCTATTACACTTCTTCCGATACGGCAGCACTCCCCACCTCCTATCGAGGCACGACACTTTTGTGCGGTGAAAATACCGTATTCCTTCCGCTGTCGCTAGCCACTCTCATTGTCCACCGTCCCAGAGCCCTCACATCAGATCAGCTTGTGTCGACCGACCACATCGCATCGTTCACCGAACTTGGGCTACAGCTATGAGCCACATGCCCTATCTCTTGCTCGCTTCGCTCTTTGGAAAGCTACTACCCATTTACTGCTTCCTCTCCGATAAATTACGAGATCATGTCAGCGCTACAATATCACTCGACCACCACTGCGTGCCGAATACACACGCCCGACACAACTCACTCATTTAGCCAAACACAGATACCGCGTGCCACATAAACAAAAGTAAACAGTCTAACAAGCTACATGCCTCACATTCAAAACAAAATCTGAAATGGTAAACACATTGATACAGGATTGTTAGAAAAGCATAAAAAAAAGATTGCCAGAAATCATCGGCGATGAAATGCACAAATAACATCGCGGATACACACACCCCCGACTTAGTAGTAACCGGGAGACCCGGCGCTTATCGTCGAAGCTCGTTCCTTATTCGCGTGTGCGCCCATTCTCCCGTCACGTTACTCATCAAGCTAAGGCAGGTCACGTATAGCTTGACATAAAATAATACCCGCTACAGAACGAACAACACTTAAAACACACAGCCTTTTAACATAGGTGCGTGCGATACATCAACATGTACACTCGACAGCGAAAGGCTACGCGGTAACTGCGGGTGATATTTTGAACTTTCCCTGTCGGTCCCGACAGCCCGTGACCTCTTTAATTCGCGCCCTGTGGGGTCTCGGCCCTGGCGGTTTCCGAACTCGCCAAAGACCACGGGAAGTGCGAGCCATTTGGAGTTACCAATCGTCACTTTCCATGCGGCATCTCGGCCGCTTTCCGTCAACCCGGTGAAGAACCATCCTGAAGCGCTTGGGGGAGAGCGATCTTTCAACTTTTCCCTTCTTTCTCACGCAACGTCTCCTTCGTTTCTTACGCGGGAACGACTTTCTCGCATTGCGCCTTTTCTACCGTTCGTTCCCTGTATGAGGGTACACCTTTCCTGAGTATGCATTTTGATACTCGTCTCCTTTCCTGATACCAACGGGTCGCCAGATTCCCGAAGCCCAAGAGGTATCTACTCTCTGGCCTCTTCACAGTTGCCTAAAGTTACCTCATCCTCGCTAAGAGCTATCTCCGCGACCGACTCCGACAAGATGTCACAAGGCTTCTGGCAAACTTTACCCTCTTTGCTACCTTTCTACGTTGGGGTTGCCATTTTTGGGGTCTCGCAGCTCAAGCACGCTTCAGCGTCGCTCTCTCTCTCGCATTCGCTTGCGATTCCCTCCTCTACCTGCCACTGCCTGTTCAATATCTCTCTCTCTCCATACTGACGGGTTCCAGAGCTACGCCCTCCCCAAAAATGTCAACAACCGTTACCAAAGCGTTTCCCTCGCCGTCACCTCCAACAGAATTCACCTCAAATATCCCCGCTAATCCTACATTTTGGTTTTCGGTGGATTGGCTGTCCGGAGACTCGTTCCTCGGGTCTAGTAGACGTCGGCCGCAGTCATAGCGTCGCCGAGGAGGCTGCATCGAACGTCGCTGACCCTGTACCTCTCGCTGCTGACAGACAGACGTAAGCTCCTCTCTATCAAGGCGGTATTCAAGGCGGTCCAGGCGATTCTGTATATAGCTCGCGCTTTTCTGCATTGTCACCGCCACGGTGAAGTGATTGTGCGCATAATTTATGAGTCTGCTCCTCTCTAGCGGCTACCTCCACAGCCTTATCGAAAGTCTTCGGCTCATGTGAAAGAACGAACCTTCTGACTGGGTCTCTCAAACCTGCGAGAAACCGAGACAACTGTTCCGCCAAAATCTCCCGACGTAACTGAGTCTTCACGGGGATTTCGCAACCGAAGGTTCTCAACGTGGCGGTTCCGAGCACTCGAAAACAGTCCGCGAACGAGCGTACTTCCTCCCCAGGGCCCGGCTTGGCGTTTAGAAACCATTGAAGTTTCGCACTGGCCTGTTCAGTATCGAACCACCTTAAAGCCAAATCGTTAAAATCTTGGTAAGTAGTTGCACAGGCGACATTTACACCCTGCCACGCGAAAACCTGTGCGGAACCTGTCATTTTGCATCGCACTATGCAGATCATGGGGCTATCTTGCCAGCCTTCCAAGCTACCAGCATTCTCCGAAATTTTGAAAAGGTCCTGGATTTGTGTGCCTGTACCGTCTCCCATAAACGTTGAAGCCGTCCCTATCAACATGAGCGAGTATATTCCTAGAGCCCCTCCGTGGGCCATCTGTGTAGTCTGTTCACTCAGTTTGTTGCCTCTCCTTCCCTGATACGCGGTAAAAGCTCGCACCACAACCTCAGCAAGAATCCTACTGCTATGCCACCATTTAAGATGTCGCTACTACACAAACAATCACAGCCTATCCACGGGGTGAATGATGATGAGTGGGCGAAGCTCCTGAGGGGAAATCATCGAAGGTGGCGAGAAACGTCGAAAACGTCGAAAACGTCGAAAGTGGCAAGAAACTCTTCCAACGAGACGAACGATCCCCTCTCCAAAGCGTCGTGCATCTCTTCGTACCGTTGGTTGAGTTTCTGACGATGTGCCTTCTCGGCCTCGTCCTCGGTCGGAGAAAAGGGGACTACAATCCTAGGGATTTTCGTTATTAACTGATTTGGGGGCCAAATTAGTTCGTTAAATCGAGTTTTAAATGTACCTCACACTCAGGGAGTCAAGTTTATGCTGCAGTTCATAAACTAGAGGTAGCAGCCTGGACACACAACGCCATCTATTGAGCCATTCATAAACTAAACTAGAGGTGGCTACATACATACGGAGGAGGGAACGACCCACACCCTAAGGAGCTTCGCCCCTAAAAGAGGGAGGCGGTTCTACACCTTACGAGACATCGCTCAGTCACCACTGCCCTCTCTCACCCCTTTGTCCACACATCTCACAACCCTTTAACCCCAAAATCGGATTCGTGCTGGGGCTGGGAATAAAAGAGGCAACAAGTTTTCTTAAGTTAACAAAACGTGGTATTTAATATACGAGCATGAGTGGGATATACAATTAACAATTACTAGCTAAAGTAATGACAGGACAACACGGGAAACAACATGGGAAAAAATTACGGCATATCCACGGAGTGAATGATGATGAGTGGGCGAAGCTCGGGAGGTTCATCGTAGATCGTGCCGAGTTCCGGATTAATTTAGTTAACGCGCACGCTACGAATCCTTATGGTTCAACTATGCACAAGTGAAATCTCCCACCGGCACTTCATTGCAAGTCAAGATCCAGTGCCTATATATATATATATATATATATATATATATATATATATATATATATATATATATATATATATATATATATATGGGTGGCCGGTGAACGGTTCTCCAAAGCAAGCAGTCGGTATTTTTCAATCAAGAAACTTGCTAGGAGACGCTGCCTGCGCCAACGTTGTCTCTCGCGGGTGAGGGCGCGTTCTTCTTCTTTGCGAGCTGGTAGAGCGTTCATCTAAGAAAGAGCGTTTCCATAGACAACGCGCGCCTTTCGCTCTCTCTCTCTCTCAGTCTCTCTCTCTCTCACACAAGACACAAGTCAGCACGCGCCGAGGGCGATTGCGAGGGCGAGGGCGCGCGCCGAGGGCAGGAGGCACGCGCCGAGGGCGAGCGCGTGCCGCCCTCGGCACGCGGGTTACGCCTGACATGGGACAAGGTTAGACTAAGAGGAGCTTCGCCCCTAAAAACTCATTAACGAACGACCGATAGAAAGGGTAAAGCAGTCTATAAACAAAAGGCACAATCTCTCAAGTACACATTCTGTCGCAGACTAGAGGAACGCTTATTTCAGAGGGCTCCATCGGCGCATAGGTCTCGTCGCCGGGTATGTGGACTGGTGCTCGGGAAAGGGGGGAAGCGGGGCTCTGATGTCTTTAAAGTCGCCGTTGCTCACGGATAATCTCCGATCACTGCTGCTGACATCATGCATCTCGCAGCGATGACCCCTGCATAATCTCTCCGAAATTGGAGAGCCGAACGGCGAGGCTTCCACGGGGCAACCGAAAACGAGGCTTACTTCTTCGACGGAAACCGGAAGGTCACCGCATCTCCAAGTCTCTCGAATCTCTAAAAGGGGAAGGGGGGTTCGGATGTCGTTTTCGAAGTCGCCCCCTAATGTACACGCTCATTTGGGGCCAATGTGCGAGCGTTGGCTCTGCTGTCAAAGTACGGTTTCTGAAAACTCGCGGATAACAAACGCTCCAGCGATTCTCCTACTGTCACGGCAGCCGGAGAATAGGGTTATAGATGCTTAAAATGCCCGTTCGCTGCGACCCTCTCTCTCGTCTCACCGACGCCTTTCGGAGTGTCACAGCAGGGTGGTCCGCACCATTGTGAAATGACGGCAGTGCAGATAAGGGCGAAACTTCTGTACCAAAAAGAAAACGGCCAGGCGGTCTTGTTCCGCGATGGTATAGTTCTTTTCGGAAGGTGTGAGAACACGGATGGCGTATGCGACGATGCTCTCGCGCGATCAGTTATCGCGTAGCAGTAGAACAGCACCGATACCGTGGCCGCTAGCGTCTGCGTGCAAGATAGTTGGTGCGCCTTCGTTAAACTGGCGAAGCACCAGTTCAGACGCAAGGGCGTGCTTCATACGTGTAAATTCCAATTGGCATTCTGGAGAACATAGAAAGAGCATACCAGCAGATAGTAGTCTGCGTAATGGAGCTGCGATGGAGGCGAAATTCCGTACGAAACGACGAAAATAAGAGGCAAGGCCGAGGAAGCTGCGGAAGTCTTCGGACCAATCAGGGCTATTTAAGTGAAGAACCGCAGCAATCTTTTCAGGGCGAGTTCAAATTGCGTCCTTCATTAGGACGTGTCCCAGAATCGTAATGGCTTTTCTTGCGAAGCGGCATTTCTTCGCGTTCATCTGAAGACCAGCGCGGGTGAGGCATGCCAAAACGTCATCTAAGGGTCGCAGATGCTGAAGAAACGTTGATGAAAAAATGACAATACCGTCCCAGTAGCAAAATCAGGTCCTCTATTTCAGGCCATGCAGCACGGTGTCGATCATGCGTTCAAAAGCTGCAGGCGCATTGCATAGCCCGAAATGCCTAACGTTGAACTCGTAAAGTGCATGTGGTGTGGGGAATGCCGTCTTTTTTATTTATTTTTTTAGCATGCTCGTGCATGGTCATCTGCCAGTATATAGCTAGACCGGAAATCGAGGCACGAAACGTATTTCACGCCTTGGACGGAATCAAGGGCGCCTTCAATGAGTGGCATGAGGTATGTCTTTTAGAATGATCTTATGGGGCGCCCGGCAATCGATGAAAAAGCGCGCGGAATCGCCTTTCTTGCTGACCAAAATAACATGAGACGACAGAGAATATAACGAGGGTTGAATTGTCTTCCATTCCGACATGTCGCCCACATTGTCTTCGATTAGCTTCCGCTCGGCTAGAGAGACACGGTGCGGGTGGCGCCGCACGATAGAAGTGTGATGTGTTATAATGTGCATGGGGACGGCAGTTTGGCTCAATATTGATGAATAGACGTCGAAGGAATTGTGAAATTTTCTTCCCATTTTGCTATAACGTACTTCCAAAAGGATATCTTAAGAACATTTTGCTCCTTCATTTTATATTGGGAATAATCTGATGTTTCTTGCTTCGATAAGGCTCTTGTCTCGTTGATTGTCCATTGCCGCAAGACAGTTACCAGGGGGTCCACCGCTCATGCTATTCCTTTGGAGGAGCTAAAGCTTCAAACCTCAGCCGTGACGCCTTCGTTTACCTATCTTGAAAAGGACCTTGAAATTGTTCTGGTGATTTGGTACAAATGCATTTCGCCGATAGCTCAAGTTCATCCGATCATCAACAAGCCAATACCACCGTTGTGAGTGAAGTATGCAATTTACTACAAGGATTTAAATATACGCAACTTGAAAGATAGAAGGGACTCAAAGAGTTTTCAACCGCCCCTGACCACGCGTGCAATGCAACGCGTGCTCAACGAGCCGCCCTCCCGGCTGACGTTGGCAGCACCGAAGGGCTCGCCAGCGCTATAGTCGCGGCTCCTTACGGCGCAGACTCGTGTCACCGGTGCACTCGTGCCGAGGTTAGCACTACTGATCCCGACAACATTGCTGCGCCATGTCGCTACTGAACTTTCGGCACACCGGCTGCTGTACAGGAGCCACAGCCACCGTTAGCGCGCACCCCACAGCTAAGCGAGTTGAGGAGGAACAGCTGTGGATATAAAGAGGAAGGCTATACAAATAAGCCCATGGATGCCTTGGTGCAAGGTGCTTCGCAAATTTATTATACGAATGATTTCATACCGACGTAGCCAAACCAGTGACACAACCTTAAAAAAGAAAAAAAGACGTTTCGGGAACCCTTTATTAAAGTTTTGTCTGATTCCTGCTGGAGACTCGAGCCAGGCGAATTGTGCTGAGTGCGTATTGCTTTTAGTGCAAAAATGCCAACACGACACAATACATATGCACCTCCGCTGCTTCTTTGTTGTATTCGGTTTCTTAATATTTGCGAATATTCAAAGAAAGTGTACAAAGTGGCCAGAAATTTCCCACTATTCAGCATCATCATCCCAATAATCGTAGCCCTCATCATCAACCGTGCAATCCTTTCTTACTGCCATATTGGCCCTCGGAGCAGCATCCCGTGCCTCGATAGTCGAGCCCTTGCCGACAACCTCACCGGGCACCCTTTGACGTACCACAACGCTCGCTTCGGAATTACCTCAGCAGAAACGCCATAACCGGACAAGTGACCACCATGTTTCGCAGCGCATCGTCCTTCACCGACCTTCTCTGCCAGAGCCAGGCCGAGACGCCTACTGTGCACCGTCTACCAAAGCGCAAGAAAACCATTGCAGTGGTTGCCAGCCTTGTTCTCCTGTTGCTCATGTTCGTTTCCATCGCAGCAGCGACTCGTCGGGAACAAAACAACCGCCTGCAAGTGGAAAAGGTGCACCCTGCAATGGCACGCCTGAATGCCGAAAACTTCACCATTAAAGCCATTCACGGACCCGTTGCGCACGAAGACAGCTACGGTGTCGGAGCGGCCAAACCGGCGCAGCGGTCGCCGCCGTTTTTGGTCTTCGGAAGCCAGAACAACATGTCACCACCTAGGAAAATTGAGGACAACATCAAGGAGCTGGAAAAGCTGTGAGTGGACGGCAGGAAGAGCCGATGAGGCAAATGACGAGTGCAGTTTCGACGACCAACAGCTGTGTGTTTGTAGAACAGAGATGAGTGTAAATGACAGGAATTGCAGCGTATCAGTGTTGATCGTCTTGCCTCTCGGCCTAGCAACAACAGCAATAAAATTTGAGTTAGTTCTTGTAAAGTCTCCTTACCGTATCTCTTACCTAAGCTTACAAGCGTTCCAGTTCCTCATCGCGCCGCTTTAGTGAAGTCCAGATTCGCACAAGTTGTCAACAGCGACGATTTAGCAGCGAAGCTGCTAAACTGGAGGTAAAAACTCCGTCGGGCGAGTGTTAAGGGCGAAGCGGTTTAAGTTATTCGTAATTTCTCAGGCACCATGCAATGCCACGTGATATCGTGTTAAGAGGTTTTGGCGGGAACCTGTCACGCGGCGTTGCGCTAGGTAACTTTGGCGGAAATATGTCACGTAACATTGCGTTACGAGATTTTGACAGAAATATGTCACTTGACACTGCACGTGACAGCGCTTGTCCTATCTTCTTCTTCTCTTTCTTCTCTTTCTAGCGCAGTGTATTCTATTCTACGACACTTCCTTACGTTACGTGGGTAACAACGTATCACGTGACGTTTCGTTGGGATATTTTGGGGGCCATGTCACGTGATATTTCGTTACGTGATTTTGGTGGAGCATGTCACGAGAAATTGCCCTGCCTGATTTCGGCGGGAACATGTCCCGTGACATTGCATTACGTAATTTTGGGTGATCACGTGACATATTCCCGCCAAAACAGTGCAATGTACCGTGACACAACGCAGTGTAACGTGACACGGTCCTGCACAAATACCACGCGGCTATAACGTGACCTATTTGAGTAAACTGTCGGACAGCTTCGCTGTTATCTGGCTTTGCGCGGCCAAGCGATATCTGTGTACTTTTCTTCCAGCCTCGCTAAAAAGAGCAAGGGGACGTCGGTAGAAGCACACGTGGCAAATGCTGTGCACTCGGGCCCCTCATTATGCGTGCTTTTCAACAGCTATGGCGTTTCAGCTTGGCCTAATTCCACGTGGTGTGCGCCAGATCTTCGTAAAGCTGCCCAACGTGTTGCGATGCGCGCGTAATTCGTTCTTCTTTTGCGTTTATGCTCTCAGCCGACTATAGTACGCAGAGGAGGGCACGAGGCCGGGAAAGAGGTGTTCCGTCGATTTTGCGCTGTTCGAACCGCATGCATTCTTCTGCGCATCCATATGGCGACTATTCATATTTATTTAATGGTCACTGCTTCATCCCTTTGTATTGACGAATCACTGGAACAAAGCACAAAGTACGGCTAGAGGAAACTACAGCACCTAATCGTAACGCTACAGCACTAATCGTGACGACCACGCACTACTTGTACGTCACTGACATTAATCAATCTCGCTGAATAGAAAAATTCAAGCCACTTCCACGCTGTAAAACGATCGAAGCGGCGCGTTAATCGTTAATTGTGACGTAAATGGCGAGGGTGTGAAGTTCACTGTCACGAAGAAATATTACTATCGCTATCATGTGTCAGTGGAGTGAGGGCAAGTGTCGGGGGCAAGAGCGGGTCCGCTTTTGCCTCCTGCGTAACTCGAGACAAGAGACGGACGACAAGTGTTTATTTCTTTCTTCCCTTTCTTTCTTTCTTTCTTTCTTTCTGTATTTCGTTTCGCACAATCACAATCATGTAGATGCGGGCTTTTCTTTGTTTCTTTCCTTCTCTCCTTTCTTCTTTCTTTTTTTGCTATTGCATCGCCCTTCGCATAATCGTTTTCCTGTGGCAGTGGCTGATGCCAAGAATGTGGCTAGAGGCTCGGGGATGTGACGCAAGACCACACTCGTAGGTGGTCAAAACTAGCCTTATAATAGCTGCGATGTTAGAATGCTGCACTCTGAGACAAATGTGATTGTGTGCCTCACAAAAAGAGAGAAGGAAGTTCACCCTCCATATGTGGTGATGCAGCAAAGCCGAAATATGCGGCCGTCGTGTTTATCTCTGGGCCAATCCGGTCACTTCATTAAAGCCTTTCCCAGTTGTTGGTTGCGCCTGCGTGTTTCTTAGTGAGGCTACACGCATGTCCGGCTTTCTTTATCACAGTGTTTATTTCAGATACCGCCCATTGAGCTTCGCTAATCACCATCAAGTATTAATGGGTTGAGGGCAACAGAGAGAGGGTCCACCGCAAGAGAAGAAATAAAGTACGTGCGCTGTTTTCTGCGAACACCGCGGACAACGTCGTACGTTCAAGAGTTACAGATAACTCAGAAGTAATATGAAGATACCAACACCGAATTCATTCACTCCGCCACTGACTTCACTTTCTAGCTGCTGGTTCCTACACTCCAATTGCCCTCAACAGTAACAACATTACACTGCACCTCACTGCGATAGCG
This sequence comes from Hyalomma asiaticum, assembly GCA_013339685.2. NCBI lineage: Eukaryota > Metazoa > Arthropoda > Arachnida > Ixodida > Ixodidae > Hyalomma > Hyalomma asiaticum. Next base: position 84,109,015 of record CM023481.1, on the reverse strand, counting down.
GTACTGTGCCAATAGAGTAAACAAGTTTTATTGTGTGCGCAGGAGCCATATCTTTTGTTTTTGCGAGTTCGCAAACACAGAGAGAAGCTACACCCTACCGCTGTCCCTCGCGCAATATGCTATACAGTGAGAATAGCAGCATAATCGGGACAACTGCGCGATCGGTAACAATGATACATAGATTGTCCTTACCGTCAAGCTACTCATCTCTTATACAATAGATACAATATACGTGAAGCTGTGCGTCACGTTCGTTGTGTCCGGCTGCGCTCCTAGGCACCTTGCGCAACGCCAGTCGCGCTCAACCTCTATGCGCGGAGAATATCTTCGGGCCAGGTAATATAAGAAAAAATAATTGGGTTCCAGAATTCAGCGTTGCGTGCACTAGAGTATTGAATAAAAGTGCTTGAATGAAGTATCCATGCTACAAATTTGTCGTAATCCAAAGCATTCGTCGTAATCCATTGACCCACTACGGACAAAGAAATTCCAAGTGTGTTTTCACAGCATGAGCGTTTACCGGAAGCGTAAACCGTGTTCTTTTTCCCAAAGCAAGAAAAACAAAAGAAAATAATGAACAACTACAGGCGCCCTATACTAAATCAACAGAAATCCACAAAATTAAGTTCAGGAAGCAAAACAACGCCCCATGAAGGCCATTGAGTTCCGAGTTCCCTCTGTCGCGCAAAGCCAGCGTTTATATACAAAGCTCCTCGTAGACTTCGAGGGCTACTTCACGTTCGGCGCCGTGATAGGCTCGTTATCAAGGTAGCTATAACGATTATCGCATACATTAAAATAGACATCGAAGACCTTAAGGATAGAGTTACCAATAAGACCCTACAAGTCATGATAACGCCTATGCTTTAAGATCTACGTCTTTTCTTCCGGAAAACCATACAGCATCGTATTTTTCTCATTCTACAGTTAATAAAGACAATGATTAGTTCTGAAGTCCCACGCAAATCATGGTGTCTGCGATGAAAACGTAAATTTCTAGGTTTCAACAGCATACGCTGTGAACTAATTACTAGTCTCGTATTAGTTTATGCCTCATGATAATGTTTTCTAAAGTACGGTGTTTTAACGTGCACTTATATGTCATGACGCAGGCACCTTTTCACATTTTGTTCCTATGAGGATGCGGCCTTCGCTGCTATGTTCTGTCCCGTGACATAATACTTTGTAGAACAACACTATGCCCTTAGCTGTCTGTCGCAGTTGTGCTATCTACAGTCTAGTTGAAAAAATACACTAGAAAAATCAACCCATGCTGCTTTTTTTATCCACGGCCATCTTAAAAGGAAATGAATTTCAGTTCAAAGATGCACACTTCCTAAAATAAATGCAGTGTTCAAGTTGACCACGTTCGATGGAGCACACAGATGTTCTTCTTCTTATCTTCTTTTTTTTTAAAAAAAAGTTGACTCACAGTAGCGTGCACAGACGGCTTGACGACTTCCTCACTCTCGCTGTGCGATCACTTGGGCGGCGCTGCGATGTTCAAAGTCCCGCGTACCAAATGCTAGAGGCGGCATCGGTATCTTCGCCGAATCGGTCTATGCGACGTTGGTACCACCCTCGTCCCTGATGGCCTCACCGATTTCGTCGATGCCGAAGCTCGCGGCGAAGAGCCGCGCTATCGCTGGATGGACTGTGTCCAACTCACGCTCGCTTTTCTTTCTTGCGACCTCAGTGCCAATCCAACAACCACGAAAACCAGGAGCAGCAACAGAAGTGTCGTGGCGACGATAAGAGCCCACTTAGGTTTTCGGAGCCGATGAACGAGGGAACCTTCACTGCGGCTTCGCCACAGAAGCTCAGCACCCGACGACGTACTGTGGAACATGCCGGCCCGTGTGCTCGGCCACGGCGTTTGCCCCAAGGGGGCGATTTGGCGACTCTCCTTGGCGGTCGGGCGCGGAGGCCTTGAGACGACAGGTGCCCGGATGCAGCAAGCGTGGCACGAGGAGCGGCGCGAGAGCGCTTTCCGTGACAGATTACGATGATGATGAGTAACGTGCGATCGGAAGGCGGTGTTGGTGAAATGGTTGCTGGGTGCTGATGCCCCGAAAAACTAAAAAAGAAGGAGGCATGGGTAAATCATTCGAACCATTCCCGAAACAGCTTATTTAACTGGTCACTTCGCAAACTTTCTTGGGCGCCGTACTCCTCTGGCTTTCACATTACTTTGTTAGCTACACGGTCCTGCCTTCGCTATACCGCTGGCTATAGCCTATTTCTAGGCGTCAACAGCCTTTTAGTACAAAAGCGATTTTAATTAAAGTGCTGAATATAATCTACACTGCTATACACTCTTCGGACGCTAGTATATTAATATAGTAATTGCTAGGGTTCTGTGTGCAACAACCACGACATGATTATTAGTGGAGTGTTGTGGAAACTTCGAACAACCGGTATTCTTTAACGTGCACTGACATCGCAAAGTACACGAGGCTCTGGCATTTTCGCTTCCATCGAAAAGGCAGCCGTCGCGGCCGAGGTCGAATGGACGACTTTTGGGGACGCAAGTAGGGGGCTTCACCTTTAGTACTCATGTTTGTTTGCGGACCCAGCAAACCAACTACCTCGCCGATTTATTATAATCAGGTTTCTTTCATCAATTTGGGTAGAACACCCTGCTTTTCACATTTTTAGCTAACCTGCACCAGCGTAACGTGTTATGAGCTCATTCCATCAGCCGATTTTTGCGGTGATGGTGTCCGTTGCCGCTGTCACGGATCTTAAAAAAGGTATGAAAAAGTCTAGTAACGGCAGTGGTTGCTACCGTTTTGGCACCATTACAACGTTTTTTTCCCTGACTAGCTTAGATGTATGCGAGAGGTAGTAAATGTCAGGGGGTAGTAACTGTAGTAAATGTCAGGAGGTAGTAACATGCGCACGTAACAGGTTAGTAAATGCTACTGCCTCCACTGGGAGTAGTACATGATGCGGTAATTGTGATAGGCGTGTGCAGAATATAGACAAAGTAGAATTCATTTCATTATGTTTGAATAAGAGTCCCATGCAGCGTCGTTGCGTACATATCCGGAAACAGAAAAATGCAAGAATCTCCATTCAAACATTGATTACTTATCCTAATCCACTTCTGCTTATAAGAACAACGTGAGCGTCCTTAAGTATGGCCATATATATCGTGAACTTTGCTGTTAGGACATATATCGCGTAGAAGCTTTGATCTTCTGTGTGTGGTATTGTGTGCTGTCGTTTCTGGTTCTAATATGTTTCTAAGCTGTAAGCTAAATATTTTTATGTGCAGCGTATTCACAGGGCTAATCACATGAAGTAATCAGTGATCGTTAATTGCTGTAACAAGATATAACTGTCCCGTGTTGTCCTGATGCTTAAAATGCCCGTTCGCTGCGACCCTCTCTCTCGTCTCAGCGACGCCTTTCGGAGTGTCACAGCAGGGTGGTCCGCACCATTGTGAAATGACGGCAGTGCAGATAAGGGCGAAGCTTCTGTACCAAAAGAAAACGGCCAGGCGGTCTTGTTCCGCGATGGTATAGTTCTTTTCGGAAGGTGTGAAAACACGGATGGCGTATGCGACGATGCTCTCGCGCGATCAGTTATCGCGTAGCAGTAGAACAGCACCGATACCGTGGCCGCTAGCGTCTGCGTGCAAGATAGTTGGTGCGCCTTCGTTAAACTGGCGAAGCACCAGTTCAGACGCAAGGGCGTGCTTCATACGTCTAAATTCCAATTGGCATTCTGGAGAACATAGAAAGAGCATACCAGCAGATAGTAGTCTGCGTAATGGAGCTGCGATGGAGGCGAAATTCCGTACGAAACGACGAAAATAAGAGGCAAGGCCGAGGAAGCTGCGGAAGTCTTCGGACCAATCAGGGCTATTTAAGTGAAGAACCGCAGCAATCTTTTCAGGGCGAGTTCAAATTGCGTCCTTCATTAGGACGTGGCCCAGAATCGTAATGGCTTTTCTTGCGAAGCGGCATTTCTTCGCGTTCAGCTGAAGACCAGCGCGGGTGAGGCATGCCAAAACGTCATCTAAGGGTCGCAGATGCTGAAGAAACGTTGATGAAAAAATGACAATACCGTCCCAGTAGCAAAATCAGGTCCTCTATTTCAGGACATGCAGCACGGTGTCGATCATGCGTTCAAAAGCTGCAGGCGCATTGCATAGCCCGAAATGCCTAACGTTGAACTCGTAAAGTGCATGTGGTGTGGCGAATGCCGTTTTTTTATTTATTTTTTTAGCATGCTCGTGCATGGTCATCTGCCAGTATATAGCTAGACCGGAAATCGAGGCACGAAACGTATTTCACGCCTTGGACGGAATCAAGGGCGCCTTCAATGAGTGGCATGAGGTATGTCTTTTAGAATGATCTTATGGGGCGCCCGGCAATCGATGAAAAAGCGCGCGGAATCGCCTTTCTTGCTGACCAAAATAACATGAGACGACAGAGAATATAACGAGGGTTGAATTGTCTTCCATTCCGACATGTCGCCCACATTGTCTTCGATTAGCTTCCGCTCGGCTAGGGAGACACGGTGCGGGTGGCGCCGCACGATAGAAGTGTGGTGTGTTATAATGTGCATGGGGACGGCAGTTTGGCTCAATATTGATGAATAGACGTCGAAGGAATTGTGAAATTTTCTTCCCATTTTGCTATAACGTACTTCCAAAAGGATATCTTAAGAACATTTTGCTCCTTCATTTTATATTGGGAATAATCTGATGTTTCTTGCTTCGCTAAGGCTCTTGTCTCGTTGATTGTCCATTGCCGCAAGACAGTTACCAGAGGGTCCACCGCTCATGCTATTCCTTTGGAGGAGCTAAAGCTTCAAACCTCAGCCGTGACGCCTTCGTTACCTATCTTGAAAAGGACCTTGAAATTGTTCTGGTGATTTGGTACAAATGTATTTCGCCGATAGCTCAAGTTCATCCGATCATCAACAAGCCAATACCACCGTTGTGAGTGAAGTATGCAATTTACTACAAGGATTTAAATATACGCAACTTGAAAGATAGAAGGGACTCAAAGAGTTTTCAACCGCCCCTGACCACGCGTGCAATGCAACGCGTGCTCAACGAGCCGCCCTCCCGGCTGACGTTGGCAGCACCGAAGGGCTCGCCAGCGCTATAGTCGCGGCTCCTTACGGCGCAGACTCGTGTCACCGGTGCACTCGTGCCGAGGTTAGCACTACTGATCCCGACAACATTGCTGCGCCATGTCGCTACTGAACTTTCGGCACACCGGCTGCTGTACAGGAGCCACAGCCACCGTTAGCGCGCACCCCACAGCTAAGCGAGTTGAGGAGGAACAGCTGTGGATATAAAGAGGAAGGCTATACAAATAAGCCCATGGATGCCTTGGTGCAAGGTGCTTCGCAAATTTATTATACAATTGATTTCATACCGACGTAGCCAAACCAGTGACACAACCTTAAAAAAGAAAAAAGGACGTTTCGGGAACCCTTTATTAAAGTTTTGTCTGATTCCTGCTGGAGACTCGAGCCAGGCGAATTGTGCTGAGTGCGTATTGCTTTTAGTGCAAAAGGCCAACACGACACAATACATATGCACCTCCGCTGCTTGTTTGTTGTATTCGGTTTCTTAATATTTGCGAATATTCAAAGAAAGTGTACAAAGTGGCCAGAAATTTCCCACTATTCAGCATCATCATCCCAATAATCGTAGCCCTCATCATCAACCGTGCAATCCTTTCTTACTGCCATATTGGCCCTCGGAGCAGCATCCCGTGCCTCGATAGTCGAGCCCTTGCCGACAACCTCACCGGGCACCCTTTGACGTACCACAACGCTCGCTTCGGAATTACCTCAGCAGAAACGCCATAACCGGACAAGTGACCACAATGTTTCGCAGCGCATCGTCCTTCACCGACCTTCTCTGCCAGAGCCAGGCCGAGACGCCTACGGTGCACCATCTACCAAAGCGCAAGCAAACCATTGCAGTGGTTGCCAGCCTTGTTCTTCTGTTGCTCATCTTCGTTTCCATCGCAGCAGCGACTCGTCGGGAACAAAACAACCGCCTGCAAGTGGAAAAGGTGCACCCTGCAATGGCACGCCTGAATGCCGAAAACTTCACCATTAAAGCCATTCACGGACCCGTTGCGCACGAAGACAGCTACGGTGTCGGAGCGGCCAAACCGGCGCAGCGGTCGCCGCCGTTTTTGGTCTTCGGAAGCCAGAACAACATGTCACCACCTAGGAAAATTGAGGACAACATCAAGGAGCTGGAAAAGCTGTGAGTGGACGGCAGGAAGAGCCGATGAGGCAAATGACGAGTGCAGTTTCGACGACCAACAGCTGTGTGTTGTAGAACAGAGATGAGTGTAAATGACAGGAATTGCAGCGTATCAGTGTTGATCGTCTTGCCTCTCGGCCTAGCAACAACAGGAATAAAATTTGACTTAGTTCTTGTAAAGTCTCCTTACCGTATCTCTTACCTAAGCTTACAAGCGTTCCAGTTCCTCATCGCGCCGCTTTAGTGAAGTCCAGATTCGCACAAGTTGTCAACAGCGACGATTTAGCAGCGAAGCTGCTAAACTGGAGGTAAAAACTCCGTCGGGCGAGTGTTAAGGGCGAAGCGGTTTAAGTTATTCGTAATTTCTCAGGCACCATGCAATGCCACGTGATATCGTGTTAAGAGGTTTTGGCGGGAACCTGTCACGCGGCGTTGCGCTAGGTAACTTTGCGGAAATATGTCACGTAACATTGCGTTACGAGGATTTTGACAGAATATGTCACTTGACACTGCACGTGACAGCGCTTGTCCTATCTTCTTCTTCTCTTTCTTCTCTTTCTAGCGCAGTGTATTCTATTCTACGACACTTCCTTACGTTACGTGGGTAACAACGTATCACGTGACGTTTCGTTGGGATATATTGGGGGCCATGGCACGTGATATTTCGTTACGTGATTTTGGTGGAGCATGTCACGAGAAATTGCCCTGCCTGATTTCGGCGGGAACATGTCCCGTGACATTGCATTACGTAATTTTGGGTGATCACGTGACATATTCCCGCCAAAACAGTGCAATGTACCGTGACACAACGCAGTGTAACGTGACACGGTCCTGCACAAATACCACGCGGCTATAACGTGACCTATTTGAGTAAACTGTCGGACAGCTTCGCTGTTATCTGGCTTTGCGCGGCCAAGCGATATTTGTGTACTTTTCCTCCAGCCTCGCTAAAAAGAGCAAGGGGACGTCGGTAGAAGCACACGTGGCAAATGCTGTGCACTCGGGCCCCTCATTATGCGTGCTTTTCAACAGCTATGGCGTTTCAGCTTCGCCTAATTCCACGTGGTGTGCGCCAGATCTTCGTAAAGCTGCCCAACGTGTTGCGATGCGCGCGTAATTCGTTCTTCTTTTGCGTTCATGCTCTCAGCCGACTATAGTACGCAGAGGAGGGCACGAGGCCGGGAAAGCGGTGTTCCGTCGATTTTGCGCTGTTCGAACCGCATGCATTCTTCTGCGCATCCATATGGCGACTATTCATATTTATTTAATGGTCACTGCTTCATCCCTTTGTATTGACGAATCACTGGAACAAAGCACAAAGTACGGCTAGAGGAAACTACAGCACCTAATCGTAACGCTACAGCACTAATCGTGACGACCACGCACTACTTGTACGTCACTGACATTAATCAATCTCGCTGAATAGAAAAAATCAAGCCACTTCCACGCTGTAAAACGATCGAAGCGGTGCGTTAATCGTTAATTATGACGTAAATGGCGAGGGTGTGAAGTTCACTGTCACGAAGAAATATTACTATCGCTATCATGTGTCAGTGGAGTGAGGGCAAGTGTCGTGGGCAAGAGCGGGTCCGCTTTTGCCTCCTGCGTAACTCGAGACAAGAGACGGACGACAAGTGTTTATTTCTTTCTTTCTTTCTTTCTTTCTTTCTTTCTTTCTTTCTTTCTTTCTGTATTTCCTTTCGCATAATCACAATCATGTAGATGCGGGCTTTTCTTTGTTTCTTTCCTTCTCTCCTTTCTTCTTTCTTTTTTTTTTGCTATTGCATCGCCCTTCGCATAATCATTTTCCTGTGGCTAGAGGCTCGGGGATGTGACGCAAGACCACACTCGTAGGTGGTCAAAACTAGCCTTATAATAGCTGCGATGTTAGAATGCTGCACTCTGAGACAAATTTGATTGTGTGCCTCACAAAAAGAGAGAAGGAAGTTCACCCTCCATGATCCCAGTATATGTGGTCATGCAGCAAAGCCGAAATGTCCGGCCGTCGTATTTATCTCTGGGCCAATCCGGTCGCTTCATTAAAGCCTTTCCCAGTTATTGGTTGCGCCTGCGTGTTCCTTAGTAAGGCTACACGCATGTCCGGCTTTTTTTTATCACACTGTTTATTTCAGATACCGCCCATTGAGCTTCGCTAATCACCATCAAGTATTAATGGGTTGAGGGCAACAGAGAGAGGGTCCACCGGAAGAGAAGAAATAAAGTACGTGCGCTGTTTTCTGCGAACACCGCGGACAACGTCGTACGTTCAAGAGTTACAGATAACTCAGAAGTAATATGAAGATACCAACACCGAATTCATTCACTCCGCCACTGACTTCACTTTCTAGCTGCTGGTTCCTACACTCCAATTGCCCTCACAGTAACAACATTACACTGCACCTCACTGCGATAGCGGTACTGTGCCAATAGAGTAAACAAGTTTTATTGTGTGCGCAGGAGCCATATCTTTTGTTTTTGCGAGTTCGCAAACACAGAGAGAAGCTACACCCTACCGCTGTCCCTCGCGCAATATGCTATACAGTGAGAATAGCAGCATAATCTGGACAACTGCGCGATCGGTAACAATGATATATAGATTGTCCTTACCGTCAAGCTACTCATCTCTTATACAATAGATACAATATACGTGAAGCTGTGCGTCACGTTCGTTGTGTCCGGCTGCGCTCCTAGGCACCTTGCGCAACGCCAGTCGCTCTCAACCTCTATGAGCGGAGAATATCTTCGAGCCAGGTAATATAAGAAAAAATAATTGGGTTCCAGAATTCAGCGTTGCAGTGCACTAGAGTATTGAATAAAAGTGCTTGAATGAAGTATCCATGCTACAAATTGTCGTAATCCAAAGCATTCGTCGTAATCCATTGACCCACTACGGACAAAGAAATTCCAAGTGTGTTTTCACAGCATGAGCGTTTACCGGAAGCGTAAACCGTGTTCTTTTCCCAAAGCAAGAAAAACAAAAGAAAATAATGAACAACTACAGGCGCCCTATACTAAATCAACAGAAATCCACAAAATTAAGTTCAGGAAGCAAAACAACGCCCCTGAAGGCCATTGAGTTCCGAGTTCCCTCTGTCGCGCAAAGCCAGCGTTTATATACAAAGCTCCTCGTAGACTTCGAGGGCTACTTCACGTTCGGCGCCGTGATAGGCTCGTTATCAAGGTAGCTATAACGATTATCGCATACATTAAAATAGACATCGAAGACCTTAAGGATAGAGTTACCAATAAGACCCTACAAGTCATGATAACGCCTATGCTTTAAGATCTACGTCTTTTCTTCCGGAAAACCATACAGCATCGTATTTTTCTCATTCTACAGTTAATAAAGACAATGATTAGTTCTGAAGTCCCACGCAAATCATGGTGTCTGCGATGAAAACGTAAATTTCTAGGTTTCAACAGCATACGCTGTGAACTAATTACTAGTCTCGTATTAGTTTATGCCTCATGATAATGTTTTCTAAAGTACGGTGTTTTAACGTGCACTTATATGTCATGACGCAGGCACCTTTTCACATTTTGTTCCTATGAGGATGCGGCCTTCGCTGCTATGTTCTGTCCCGTGACATAATACTTTGTAGAACAACACTATGCCCTTAGCTGTCTGTCGCAGTTGTGCTATCTACAGTCTAGTTGAAAAAATACACTAGAAAAATCAACCCATGCTGCTTTTTTTATCCACGGCCATCTTAAAAGGAAATGAATTTCAGTTCAAAGATGCACACTTCCTAAATAAATGCAGTGTTCAAGTTGACCACGTTCGATGGAGCACACAGATGTTCTTCTTCTTATCTTCTTTTTTTTAAAAAAAAGTTGACTCACAGTAGCGTGCACAGACGGCTTGACGACTTCCTCACTCTCGCTGTGCGATCACTTGGGCGGCGCTGCGATGTTCAAAGTCCCGCGTACCAAATGCTAGAGGCGGCATCGGTATCTTCGCCGAATCGGTCTATGCGACGTTGGTACCACCCTCGTCCCTGATGGCCTCACCGATTTCGTCGATGCCGAAGCTCGCGGCGAAGAGCCGCGCTATCGCTGGATGGACTGTGTCCAACTCACGCTCGCTTTTCTTTCTTGCGACCTCAGTGCCAATCCAACAACCACGAAAACCAGGAGCAGCAACAGAAGTGTCGTGGCGACGATAAGAGCCCACTTAGGTTTTCGGAGCCGATGAACGAGGGAACCTTCACTGCGGCTTCGCCACAGAAGCTCAGCACCCGACGACGTACTGTGGAACATGCCGGCCCGTGTGCTCGGCCACGGCGTTTGCCCCAAGGGGGCGATTTGGCGACTCTCCTTGGCGGTCGGGCGCGGAGGCCTTGAGACGACAGGTGCCCGGATGCAGCAAGCGTGGCACGAGGAGCGGCGCGAGAGCGCTTTCCGTGACAGATTACGATGATGATGAGTAACGTGCGATCGGAAGGCGGTGTTGGTGAAATGGTTGCTGGGTGCTGATGCCCCGAAAAACTAAAAAAGGAGGCATGGGTAAATCATTCGAACCATTCCCGAAACAGCTTATTTAACTGGTCACTTCGCAAACTTTCTTGGGCGCCGTACTCCTCTGGCTTTCACATTACTTTGTTAGCTACACGGTCCTGCCTTCGCTATACCGCTGGCTATAGCCTATTTCTAGGCGTCAACAGCCTTTTAGTACAAAAGCGATTTTAATTAAAGTGCTGAATATAATCTTACACTGCTATACACTCTTCGGACGCTAGTATATTAATATAGTAATTGCTAGGGTTCTGTGTGCAACAACCACGACATGATTATTAGTGGAGTGTTGTGGAAACTTCGAACAACCGGTATTCTTTAACGTGCACTGACATCGCAAAGTACACGAGGCTCTGGCATTTTCGCTTCCATCGAAAAGGCAGCCGTCGCGGCCGAGGTCGAATGGACGACTTTTGGGGACGCAAGTAGGGGGCTTCACCTTTAGTACTCATGTTTGTTTGCGGACCCAGCAAACCAACTACCTCGCCGATTTATTATAATCAGGTTTCTTTCATCAATTTGGGTAGAACACCCTGCTTTTCACATTTTTAGCTAACCTGCACCAGCGTAACGTGTTATGAGCTCATTCCATCAGCCGATTTTTGCGGTGATGGTGTCCGTTGCCGCTGTCACGGATCTTAAAAAAGGTATGAAAAAGTCTAGTAACGGCAGTGGTTGCTACCGTTTTGGCACCATTACAACGTTTTTTTCCTGACTAGCTTAGATGTATGCGAGAGGTAGTAAATGTCAGGGGGTAGTAACTGTAGTAAATGTCAGGAGGTAGTAACATGCGCACGTAACAGGTTAGTAAATGCTACTGCCTCCACTGGGAGTAGTACATGATGCGGTAATTGTGATAGGCGTGTGCAGAATATAGACAAAGTAGAATTCATTTCATTATGTTTGAATAAGAGTCCCATGCAGCGTCGTTGCGTACATATCCGGAAACAGAAAAATGCAAGAATCTCCATTCAAAACATTGATTACTTATCCTAATCCACTTCTGCTTATAAGAACAACGTGAGCGTCCTTAAGTATGGCCATATATATCGTGAACTTTGCTGTTAGGACATATATCGCGTAGAAGCTTTGATCTTCTGTGTGTGGTATTGTGTGCTGTCGTTTCTGGTTCTAATATGTTTCTAAGCTGTAAGCTAAATATTTTTATGTGCAGCGTATTCACAGGGCTAATCACATGAAGTAATCAGTGATCGTTAATTGCTGTAACAAGATATAACTGTCCCGTGTTGTCCTGATGCTTAAAATGCCCGTTCGCTGCGACCCTCTCTCTCGTCTCAGCGACGCCTTTCGGAGTGTCACAGCAGGGTGGTCCGCACCATTGTGAAATGACGGCAGTGCAGATAAGGGCGAAGCTTCTGTACCAAAAAGAAAACGGCCAGGCGGTCTTGTTCCGCGATGGTATAGTTCTTTTCGGAAGGTGTGAAAACACGGATGGCGTATGCGACGATGCTCTCGCGCGATCAGTTATCGCGTAGCAGTAGAACAGCACCGATACCGTGGCCGCTAGCGTCTGCGTGCAAGATAGTTGGTGCGCCTTCGTTAAACTGGCGAAGCACCAGTTCAGACGCAAGGGCGTGCTTCATACGTCTAAATTCCAATTGGCATTCTGGAGAACATAGAAAGAGCATACCAGCAGATAGTAGTCTGCGTAATGGAGCTGCGATGGAGGCGAAATTCCGTACGAAACGACGAAAATAAGAGGCAAGGCCGAGGAAGCTGCGGAAGTCTTCGGACCAATCAGGGCTATTTAAGTGAAGAACCGCAGCAATCTTTTCAGGGCGAGTTCAAATTGCGTCCTTCATTAGGACGTGGCCCAGAATCGTAATGGCTTTTCTTGCGAAGCGGCATTTCTTCGCGTTCAGCTGAAGACCAGCGCGGGTGAGGCATGCCAAAACGTCATCTAAGGGTCGCAGATGCTGAAGAAACGTTGATGAAAAAATGACAATACCGTCCCAGTAGCAAAATCAGGTCCTCTATTTCAGGACATGCAGCACGGTGTCGATCATGCGTTCAAAAGCTGCAGGCGCATTGCATAGCCCGAAATGCCTAACGTTGAACTCGTAAAGTGCATGTGGTGTGGCGAATGCCGTTTTTTTATTTATTTTTTTAGCATGCTCGTGCATGGTCATCTGCCAGTATATAGCTAGACAGGAAATCGAGGCACGAAACGTATTTCACGCCTTGGACGGAATCAAGGGCGCCTTCAATGAGTGGCATGAGGTATGTCTTTTAGAATGATCTTATGGGGCGCCCGGCAATCGATGAAAAAGCGCGCGGAATCGCCTTTCTTGCTGACCAAAATAACATGAGACGACAGAGAATATAACGAGGGTTGAATTGTCTTCCATTCCGACATGTCGCCCACATTGTCTTCGATTAGCTTCCGCTCGGCTAGGGAGACACGGTGCGGGTGGCGCCGCACGATAGAAGTGTGATGTGTTATAATGTGCATGGGGACGGCAGTTTGGCTCAATATTGATGAATAGACGTCGAAGGAATTGTGAAATTTTCTTCCCATTTTGCTATAACGTACTTCCAAAAGGATATCTTAAGAACATTTTGCTCCTTCATTTTATATTGGGAATAATCTGATGTTTCTTGCTTCGCTAAGGCTCTTGTCTCGTTGATTGTCCATTGCCGCAAGACAGTTACCAGAGGGTCCACCGCTCATGCTATTCCTTTGGAGGAGCTAAAGCTTCAAACCTCAGCCGTGACGCCTTCGTTTACCTATCTTGAAAAGGACCTTGAAATTGTTCTGGTGATTTGGTACAAATGTATTTCGCCGATAGCTCAAGTTCATCCGATCATCAACAAGCCAATACCACCGTTGTGAGTGAAGTATGCAATTTACTACAAGGATTTAAATATACGCAACTTGAAAGATAGAAGGGACTCAAAGAGTTTTCAACCGCCCCTGACCACGCGTGCAATGCAACGCGTGCTCAACGAGCCGCCCTCCCGGCTGACGTTGGCAGCACCGAAGGGCTCGCCAGCGCTATAGTCGCGGCTCCTTACGGCGCAGACTCGTGTCACCGGTGCACTCGTGCCGAGGTTAGCACTACTGATCCCGACAACATTGCTGCGCCATGTCGCTACTGAACTTTCGGCACACCGGCTGCTGTACAGGAGCCACAGCCACCGTTAGCGCGCACCCCACAGCTAAGCGAGTTGAGGAGGAACAGCTGTGGATATAAAGAGGAAGGCTATACAAATAAGCCCATGGATGCCTTGGTGCAAGGTGCTTCGCAAATTTATTATACAATTGATTTCATACCGACGTAGCCAAACCAGTGACACAACCTTAAAAAAGAAAAAAGGACGTTTCGGGAACCCTTTATTAAAGTTTTGTCTGATTCCTGCTGGAGACTCGAGCCAGGCGAATTGTGCTGAGTGCGTATTGCTTTTAGTGCAAAATGCCAACACGACACAATACATATGCACCTCCGCTGCTTCTTTGTTGTATTCGGTTTCTTAATATTTGCGAATATTCAAAGAAAGTGTACAAAGTGGCCAGAAATTTCCCACTATTCAGCATCATCATCCCAATAATCGTAGCCCTCATCATCAACCGTGCAATCCTTTCTTACTGCCATATTGGCCCTCGGAGCAGCATCCCGTGCCTCGATAGTCGAGCCCTTGCCGACAACCTCACCGGGCACCCTTTGACGTACCACAACGCTCGCTTCGGAATTACCTCAGCAGAAACGCCATAACCGGACAAGTGACCACCATGTTTCGCAGCGCATCGTCCTTCACCGACCTTCTCTGCCAGAGCCAGGCCGAGACGCCTACTGTGCACCGTCTACCAAAGCGCAAGCAAACCATTGCAGTGGTTGCCAGCCTTGTTCTCTGTTGCTCATGCTTCGTTTCCATCGCAGCAGCGACTCGTCGGGAACAAAACAACCGCCTGCAAGTGGAAAAGGTGCACCCTGCAATGGCACGCCTGAATGCCGAAAACTTCACCATTAAAGCCATTCACGGACCCGTTGCGCACGAAGACAGCTACGGTGTCGGAGCGGCCAAACCGGCGCAGCGGTCGCCGCCGTTTTTGGTCTTCGGAAGCCAGAACAACATGTCACCACCTAGGAAAATTGAGGACAACATCAAGGAGCTGGAAAAGCTGTGAGTGGACGGCAGGAAGAGCCGATGAGGCAAATGACGAGTGCAGTTTCGACGACCAACAGCTGTGTGTTTGTAGAACAGAGATGAGTGTAAATGACAGGAATTGCAGCGTATCAGTGTTGATCGTCTTGCCTCTCGGCCTAGCAACAACAGCAATAAAATTTGAGTTAGTTCTTGTAAAGTCTCCTTACCGTATCTCTTACCTAAGCTTACAAGCGTTCCAGTTCCTCATCGCGCCGCTTTAGTGAAGTCCAGATTCGCACAAGTTGTCAACAGCGACGATTTAGCAGCGAAGCTGCTAAACTGGAGGTAAAAACTCCGTCGGGCGAGTTTTAAGGGCGAAGCGGTTTAAGTTATTCGTAATTTCTCAGGCACCATGCAATGCCACGTGATATCGTGTTAAGAGGTTTTGGCGGGAACCTGTCACGCGGCGTTGCGCTAGGTAACTTTGGCGGAAATATGTCACGTAACATTGCGTTACGAGATTTTGACAGAAATATGTCACTTGACACTGCACGTGACAGCGCTTGTCCTATCTTCTTCTTCTCTTTCTTCTCTTTCTAGCGCAGTGTATTCTATTCTACGACACTTCCTTACGTTACGTGGGTAACAACGTATCACGTGACGTTTCGTTGGGATATTTGGGGGCCATGTCACGTGATATTTCGTTACGTGATTTTGGTGGAGCATGTCACGAGAAATTGCCCTGCCTGATTTCGGCGGGAACATGTCCCGTGACATTGCATTACGTAATTTTGGGTGATCACGTGACATATTCCCGCCAAAACAGTGCAATGTACCGTGACACAACGCAGTGTAACGTGACACGGTCCTGCACAAATACCACGCGGCTATAACGTGACCTATTTGAGTAAACTGTCGGACAGCTTCGCTGTTATCTGGCTTTGCGCGGCCAAGCGATATCTGTGTACTTTTCTTCCAGCCTCGCTAAAAAGAGCAAGGGGACGTCGGTAGAAGCACACGTGGCAAATGCTGTGCACTCGGGCCCCTCATTATGCGTGCTTTTCAACAGCTATGGCGTTTCAGCTTGGCCTAATTCCACGTGGTGTGCGCCAGATCTTCGTAAAGCTGCCCAACGTGTTGCGATGCGCGCGTAATTCGTTCTTCTTTTGCGTTTATGCTCTCAGCCGACTATAGTACGCAGAGGAGGGCACGAGGCCGGGAAAGAGGTGTTCCGTCGATTTTGCGCTGTTCGAACCGCATGCATTCTTCTGCGCATCCATATGGCGACTATTCATATTTATTTAATGGTCACTGCTTCATCCCTTTGTATTGACGAATCACTGGAACAAAGCACAAAGTACGGCTAGAGGAAACTACAGCACCTAATCGTAACGCTACAGCACTAATCGTGACGACCACGCACTACTTGTACGTCACTGACATTAATCAATCTCGCTGAATAGAAAAATTCAAGCCACTTCCACGCTGTAAAACGATCGAAGCGGTGCGTTAATCGTTAATTGTGACGTAAATGGTGAGGGTGTGAAGTTCACTGTCACGAAGAAATATTACTATCGCTATCATGTGTCAGTGGAGTGAGGGCAAGTGTCGGGGGCAAGAGCGGGTCCGCTTTTGCCTCCTGCGTAACTCGAGACAAGAGACGGACGACAAGTGTTTATTTCTTTCTTCCTTTTCTTTCTTTCTTTCTTTCTTTCTTTCTTTCTTTCTTTCTTTCTGTATTTCGTTTCGCATAATCACAATCATGTAGATGCGGGCTTTTCTTTGTTTCTTTCCTTCTCTCCTTTCTTCTTTCTTTTTTTTTTTTTTTGCTATTGCATCGCCCTTCGCATAATCATTTTCCTGTGGCAGTGGCTGATGCCAAGAATGTGGCTAGAGGCTCGGGGATGTGACGCAAGACCACACTCGTAGGTGGTCAAAACTAGCCTTATAATAGCTGCGATGTTAGAATGCTGCACTCTGAGACAAATGTGATTGTGTGCCTCACAAAAAGAGAGAAGGAAGTTCACCCTCCATGATCCCGGTATATGTGGTGATGCAGCAAAGCCGAAATATGCGGCCGTCGTGTTTATCTCTGGGCCAATCCGGTCACTTCATTAAAGCCTTTCCCAGTTATTGGTTGCGCCTGCGTGTTTCTTAGTGAGGCTACACGCATGTCCGGCTTTTCTTTATCACAGTGTTTATTTCAGATACCGCCCATTGAGCTTCGCTAATCACCATCAAGTATTAATGGGTTGAGGGCAACAGAGAGAGGGTCCACCGCAAGAGAAGAAATAAAGTACGTGCGCTGTTTTCTGCGAACACCGCGGACAACGTCGTACGTTCAAGAGTTACAGATAACTCAGAAGTAATATGAAGATACCAACACCGAATTCATTCACTCCGCCACTGACTTCACTTTCTAGCTGCTGGTTCCTACACTCCAATTGCCCTCAACAGTAACAACATTACACTGCACCTCACTGCGATAGCGGTACTGTGCCAATAGAGTAAACAAGTTTTATTGTGTGCGCAGGAGCCATATCTTTTGTTTTTGCGAGTTCGCAAACACAGAGAGAAGCTACACCCTACCGCTGTCCCTCGCGCAATATGCTATATAGTGAGAATAGCAGCATAATCTGGACAACTGCGCGATCGGTAACCATGATATATAAATTGTCCTTACCGTCAAGCTACTCATCTCTTATACAATAGATACAATATACGTGAAGCTGTGCGTCACGTTCGTTGTGTCCGGCTGCGCTCCTAGGCACCTTGCGCAACGCCAGTCGCGCTCAACCTCTATGAGCGGAGAATATCTTCGAGCCAGGTAATATAATAAAAAATAATTGGGTTCCAGAATTCAGCGTTGCATGCACTAGAGTATTGAATAAAAGTGCTTGAATGAAGTATCCATGCTACAAATTCGTCGTAATCCAAAGCATTCGTCGTAATCCATTGACCCACTACGGACAAAGAAATTCCAAGTGTGTTTTCACAGCATGAGCGTTTACCGGAAGCGTAAACCGTGTTCTTTTTCCCAAAGCAAGAAAAACAAAAGAAAATAATGAACAACCACAGGCGCCCTATACTAAATCAACAGAAATCCACAAAATTAAGTTCAGGAAGCAAAACAACGCCCCTTGAAGGCCATTGAGTTCCGAGTTCCCTCTGTCGCGCAAAGCCAGCGTTTATATACAAAGCTCCTCGTAGACTTCGAGGGCTACTTCACGTTCGGCGCCGTGATAGGCTCGTTATCAAGGTAGCTATAACGATTATCGCATACATTAAAATAGACATCGAAGACCTTAAGGATAGAGTTACCAATAAGACCCTACAAGTCATGATAACGCCTATGCTTTAAGATCTACTTCTTTTCTTCCGGAAAACCATACAGCATCGTATTTTTCTCATTCTACAGTTAATAAAGATAGTTCTGAAGTCCCACGCAAATCATGGTGTCTGCGATGAAAACGTAAATTTCTAGGTTTCAACAGCATACGCTGTGAACTAATTACGAGTCTCGTATTAGTTGAGGCCTCATGATAATGTTTTCTAAAGTACGGTGTTTTAACGTGCACTTATATGTCATGACGCAGGCACCTTTTCACATTTTGTTCCTATGAGGATGCGGCCTTCGCTGCTATGTTCTGTCCCGTGACATAATACTTTGTAGAACAACACTATGCCCTTAGCTGTCTGTCGCAGTTGTGCTATCTACAGTCTAGTTGAAAAAATACACTAGAAAAATCAACCCATGCTGCTTTTTTTATCCACGGCCATCTTAAAAGGAAATGAATTTCAGTTCAAAGATGCACACTTCCTAAGATAAATGCAGTGTTCAAGTTGACCACGTTCGATGGAGCACACAGATGTTCTTCTTCTTATCTTCTTTTTTTTAAAAAAAAGGTTGGCTCACAGTCCTTCACCTCCTACTTCACCGTGCAGCAAGTAGCGTCCACAGACGGCTTGACGACTTCCTCACTCTCGCTGTGCGATCACTTGGGCGGCGCTGCGATGTTCAAAGTCCCGCGTACCAAATGCTAGAGGCGGCATCGGTATCTTCGCCGAATCGGTCTATGCGACGTTGGTACCACCCTCGTCCCTGATGGCCTCACCGATTTCGTCGATGCCGAAGCTCGCGGCGAAGAGCCGCGCTATCGCTGGATGGACTGTGTCCAACTCACGCTCGCTTTCCTTTCTTGCGACCTCAGTGCCAAGCCAACAACCACGAAAACCAGGAGCAGCAAAAGAAGTGTCGTGGCGACGATAAGAGCCCACTTAGGTTTTCGGAGCCGATGAACGAGGGAACCTTCACTGCGGCTTCGCCACAGAAGCTCAGCACCCGACGAGGTACTGTGGAACATGCTGGCGTGTGCTCGGCCACGGCGTTTCCCCCAAGGCGGCGATTTGGCGACTCTCCTTGGCGGTCGGGCGCGGAGGCCTTGAGACGACAGGTGCCCGGATGCAGCGAAGCGTGGCACGAGGAGCGGCGCGAGAGCGCTTTCCGTGACAGATTACGATGATGATGAGTAACGTGCGATCGGAAGGCGGTGTTGGTGAAATGGTTGCTGGGTGCTGATGCCCCACAAAACTAAAAAAGAAGGAGGCATGGGTAAATCATTCGAACCATTCCCGAAACAGCTTATTTAACTGGTCACTTAGCAAACTTTCTTTGGGCGCCGTACTCCTCTGGCTTTCGCATTACTTTGTTAGCTACACGGTCCTGCCTTCGCTATACCGCTGGCTATAGCCCATTTCTAGGCGTCAACAGCCTTTTAGTACAAAAGCGATTTTAATTAAAGTGCTGAATATAATCCTACACTGCTATACACTCTTCGGACGCTAGTATATTAATATAGTAATTGCTAGGGTTCTGTGTGCAACAACCACGACATGATTATTAGTGGAGTGTTGTGGAAACTTCGAACAACCGGTATTCTTTAACGTGCACTGACATCGCAAAGTACACGAGGCTCTGGCATTTTCGCTTCCATCGAAAAGGCAGCCGTCGCGGCCGAGGTCGAATGGACGACTTTTGGGGACGCAAGTAGGGGGCTTCACCTTTAGTACTCATGTTTGTTTGCGGACCCAGCAAACCAACTACCTCGCCGATTTATTATAATCAGGTTTCTTTCATCAATTTGGGTAGAACACCCTGCTTTTCACATTTTTAGCTAACCTGCACCAGCGTAACGTGTTATGAGCTCATTCCATCAGCCGATTTTTGCGGTGATGGTGTCCGTTGCCGCTGTCACCTATCAGCCTCAATGGGAAAAAAGTAAAAAAAGAAAAAGAAGAACTCTCAGGCATGCCCAGAGCACGCAGAAAAGGTGCAGAGTAAGCTAGATTTTGCCGCGCGCTCTTTCTTCTCATTCTGTGTTATTTTACTCTTACTTCGCCACCCTCTCCTTCCTCTTTTTTATCTGCTTTTCTGCTCCCTAATTTCTCGCCCTCATCCGCTTTCTCAGTTTCTAGGTTGTTGTCGGCTTCCTCTTCTTCGCCGTCACTGTCTTCTTAGATGGTGACGACGATGAAGAGTACGGCCATGGACGCTGCAAAATGTGTCTTGTGTGGCCAGTTCTGTTGCGACGCGCTCTGCTAAAGAAACGGAAAGGCAGCCGCCTACAAGCAAATTATGCATCTGTCGACGCAGCCCAAAGTTTACGAAACGATCCGCTGACAACCAGTTCAGTTTCGCTTGCAAGGTTTCACTATTCGCGGACGGCTTCCGAATTCCCCATTAGGGGTACATCACCGCATGCTTCGCAGCTTCCCAGGTTTCACGTTGGCGGAGCTGCATGCTTTTTTTTTCTGCTTCTACGTGTTCCTTGTCCGCTTTCTCATCTTCATCGTCGTTGTATGCTTCATCGCCCTCGATCATAAAACCACAGGCGGTGGCTGGCAACACACAATATGTCTTGAAACACCACTAATGCATCAGAGTCGTGGCTGAGAACACAGTGTCCAGCCAAGTGGTGACAGTCAGTCAGCGTTACTTTGTAGAGAAAGCGTCTGTAACCCATGCTGTGCTTTCTGTTTGGTCACAAAAATAATATTTTCACAGTCTAATTCTTCTTTCATTTCAAGAGAATTAAATGAAATGCCGGGAAGGCTCCTCCGTGGCGTTTGCAGCCAGCGACGATAGCCAATGTGGACTAGAATATACTGGGTGGTGGGGTCAGGGAAGGGCGTGCTCGACGTGAAGGCGTGAAGCGGCGAGGATACGGTCCCGGATGATTGCAGCGGCGCTGTGGTAGCGTGAGCTGTATGCTTGGCATTCCCACCCGGTACAGCGGCAGGAGGGCTAGGCAGTATCTCGATACAAGAGTATAGCGGTAGCACCTTAGAGATACGTTTGAAAAATATATATCTAAGATACTACCGATATACTCTTGAAGTTGTACACTCTTAAAAAAGGTATGAAAAAGTCTAGTAACGGCAGTGGTTGCTACCGTTTTGGCACCATTACAACGTTTTTTTCCCTGACTAGCTTAGATGTATGCGAGAGGTAGTAAATGTCAGGGGGTAGTAACTGTAGTAAATGTCAGGAGGTAGTAACATGCGCACGTAACAGGTTAGTAAATGCTACTGCCTCCACTGGGAGTAGTACATGATGCGGTAATTGTGATAGGCGTGCGCAGAATATAGACAAAGTAGAATTCATTTCATTATGTTTGAATAAGAGTCCCATGCAGCGTCGTTGCGTACATATCCGGAAACAGAAAAATGCAAGAATCTCCATTCAAAACATTGATTACTTATCCTAATCCACTTCTGCTTATAAGAACAACGTGAGCGTCCTTAAGTATGGCCATATATATCGTGAACTTTGCTGTTAGGACATATATCGCGTAGAAGCTTTGATCTTCTGTGTGTGGTAGTGTGTGCTGTCGTTTCTGGTTCTAATATGTTTCTAAGCTGTAAGCTAAATATTTCTATGTGCAGCGTATTCACAGGGCTAATCACATGAAGTAATTAGCGATCGTTAATTGCTGTAACAAGATATAACTGTCAGCAGGAATCAGCGTTACCGGACAATGCCTTACCGCGCTTATTTTTCTTTTATCTTAATCTTTTGCAATACAGTCGACTTGATATGGCACCGTAAACAGCAAATATAAACCGAATCATAATAAGCCCGATAAAATATTGCCATGGTAGTAAAGTTACTACTTTTGGTTACTACCTTTACCTATAGCCAGTAACTGCAGGTAGTAAATCACATGGTAGTAAAGTCACTACCTTGTCGTTTACTAGCTGCCGTTACTACTTAGGTAGTCAATGTTGTGACAAGCATTTACTACCTCAAAGTTAGTAAGTAGCACTACCTTTTTTAAGAGTGTAGGCGGCCTCAATTAACCCCGCACACGACTAAATACGCATGCGGTGGCAAGGCTTGACCTTTGCATAGGATGCACACGCGCCTCCCGGTTCGAAGAGCTGCTCTGCTACCGGGTGCTGCTTTGAGTGTATCTGACTGGCCCTGCTCCGTAACGCGGTACGGACAAGTAGCGAGGCTCAACTGAAGCGCAGAGGCACGATATAGGAATCCCATTTCCAGTAGAACATGCGAAGCTATCGCGGACACGCAACAGCAGGCGGCCGGGCCCGGGCAGGAACGGGGGCTGCGGTGCTCATGACACAGGAAAGCGTTGGCGAAAATCAAGCCCCTTCGAAGACGAGTGAGCCTCAGCACCAGTGTAGTGGCGGCGTGTGCCGCGGCTAAATGAGGAGCCGAATCTAACGAACACTTTATTCCAGCGTACGCTTGCTTATAGATACCAAGCGACGCTGGCCCCACCAGCGGCAGTGATCGCGTAACTGCATACAAACAAAATATGCAACATAGAGAAGGTACAGAGGGAAAAAGACAAAGAGAGCGAGAGAAATAAAGGAATAAATAAGACAAGGAAAGTTTTTTTGGCGACAGAGATTTGAACCCAAGTAACCACGGTCCGAACACGACAGTTTTAACCACTAGGTTGCACACCCACCCACTCATGCAAAGCACACATTTATGGGAACCACATGACTGAGTAGTACCACGGCCGCATGAGATATTCTTGACACAGTAGAAGGCAAGCAGGGTGGTGAGTGCACGATAACTATCTCTCCGGAGAGGACACCTCAACCGGTACACTCATGGGCAATGGGGGGAAAAGGGACAGGAAGAAGGAAGGAAAGTTCGGTGCGGTAGCAACACAAGACCAACTCCAGCCGAGTTAAACGATTGTAACACAACTTGCTATGGGCGACATAAGGATAAACTAGGGAAGAGAGAACGAGAGAAAGAAGAAATAGGTACACACACACGCAGAAAAAGAGGCAATGCAACGTGCTATTGGTGACAGAGCGAGATACTGAGAGAGAGAGAGAAGACCGCCAAGACCCGGACGAAGCCGCTTTACTCAGACACCAGAGCTCCGCTGGTCTCTGGTGCTTGCGATAGTAGAGCCGCGCCTAACTTTTTTCCCTTTTGAACACATACAAGCGTTGCAAAACTAGCATAAGAGCAATGGGACATTAACGAGCGAGTCTGAAAGGTCCAAAATCAAGTACTTCGTCTCGTGATACAGAGCTCTTCATTGCACATGAATGGCCCGCATTAATATATTGGACGGTTCGGTAATCTAACATCATCGTATGTTGCTGAATCCTGCTTTGCTTTTAAGCAAGCTATATATATATATATATATATATATATATATATATATATTGTGGGCATTCATTAGTCTCTTCTACTTCACTGTACATAATCATCATCACATAGGTTTCTTCATCATTATCGGCTGTGGGTTGTGACCTAGAGTTCGATCTGTGCTTGGGTGCGAACCGTTCTCCGCAGCCTCAAGGCTTAATAAAACGGCGTTATCATCACAGCTTCACAAGTGGTGGAGAGTGCTCTTCGGTCCCCCGTCCTCTGCCACCCCGGTCACCCCCCTGGAGCTTCGATCAGGCCGCCGCTTGTGTCAGCTGCCCACCGTCATGTCGCAGCCAACGGACACTTCCGCATCACCCATCTCGGCTCAGACAGCTGCCGCCCCTCATCTGTTGGGTTGTAAGCGGCCACCAGTGTGATCCCCACCTATTCGCTGGACTTCGCGGCGAAGACGTCGAGGATTGGCTTGACGACTATGACCGCGTAAGCGCAGCTAACCGTTGGGACGATCCGCTTAAGCTAAGCCACGTCCCCTTTTATCTCACGGGAGTAGCAAAGACCTGGTTTTACAACCACCAGGTAGACTTCGCAGACTGGGGCAATTTCAAGCAGCAGCTTCGACAAATTTTCGGCACACCAACCGTTCGCTCTGCTCTCGCAAAGAAGACACTCGACTCCCGCAAACAACAACGCGGCGAATCATACACTTCCTACATAGAAGACGTTCTTGCCCTTTGTCGTCGAGCGAACTCAGCCATGACCGAATCCGACAGGGTTCGGCACATTCTCAAGGGCATCGGGAGTATCGCCTTCAACGCCCTGGCCATCAAGAACCCCGAAAGCGTTGCCGATATAGTTTCCATTGCCAGCGCCTTGATGAACTCGAGTCGGTCCGCTTGCAACCGGACACCGCAGAAAACATCGCTACCACCGATTCCTCATTGCGCGCGATGATCCGTACCATCATACGGGAAGAGCTACAGACCATTGGCTTCTTACCAGCTTCACTGCCCCTGGATGCAAGGAAGAGTTGGCATCCATGACTGGTGCTGTTTGTGCGGACCGTCCAACAACTTATCCCCCGGCAACATACGCGAAAGTAGCCGCAAGTTCGCCGGCCGTGGTTCCATCGATGCCTCTTCAACCAACGCCGGTCCGCATGGCTTCTATAACTGTCGGTGGATCCACTCAGCCCAGTTATCAGCAGTGGCGCCCGCCGCGTCCTACATGCTACTACTGTGGATATCGTGGTCACATCGCGCGGTTTTGCCGCAAACGCCAGCGAGACGAGCGCCGCGGTTACGACGTGTACGAACGGGATGACTATTCCACCGGACCTACTTTCCAACGCCGTCCGTATTCTCCTCTTCGACGTCGTTCTTCATCGCCACCTGCAGAGTCCGCGAACGCTGCTGCCTACCGTCCGGCGAGGTGCCGCTCCCCATCACCTCTTCGCCGTTCTACGTCACCGCTGCGCCCTTCTCCGATCGCCGTCCGGAAAACTAACGTATGCAGCTTCGGGAGGAAAAGCTGCATCAGACGACGGGACAGAAATTCCTCCAGCGCGCCCATGTAACATGATATTGGTTACAGTAGAGGGTGTGTTAGTAGAAGCTTTGATAGACACTGGTGCTAGCGTATCGGTAATTCATCGTGACTGGTGTTGGCGTCTGCGAAAAGTTACCACTCCATATGACGGACCTACATTACTTGCTGCACAAGGATCCGCTATTCGGCCTACTGCTATGTGTACCGCCCGTGTTTCCATTGATGGACTTCTACATTGCATACCATTCGCCGTGCTAAGTTCGTGTCCCCAGCAGCTCATCTTGGGATGGGATTTTCTTTCTACGGCGTCCGCTTCCATCTGCTGCCGGCAGCGCGTTATCCACATGACCGACACCAACTACTCACTCCACGCCGATGACGCACCACTTCATTTTGTTGCTGCCCAAGACACTGAGCTACCACCTCGCCATCAGAAAATTGTGACCATAACGTCTGGTGTGATTGACCAGGGTGACGTGCTGGTTTTACTATCTGTCCGCTGTCTCGAACGAGGGATAGCCTTTGCATCGGGGCTGGTTCGGTTTCATAGTGGCCGTGCACCTCTCTACGTGACGAACACGACGCCCGAAAAAATTCTCGTCGCTAAAGGCACTACATTGGCGCGCGTCCTTGAATCGGAGCATCTATCATTGCTTTCCTTTAAATCAACATCCTCTGGGGCGTCACCTGTTGGGAGTTCTGAGTCTCTTCCTGCTCTTTCATCTACAATCAGTTCCGACTTGACACCTTCACAATCACGAGAATTGCTGGCTTTGCTGAAGAAGCATGAAGCTATGTTCGACGCGCATTCCACTTCTCTGGGAAAGACATCCATCACAACGCATAGAATTGAGACAGAAGGCACTTCCATCGTGCGCCGTCGGCCATATCGCGTGTCGTCTGCTGAGCGTAAAGTGATTGAAGAAAACGTCGCCGACATGGTACAACGGGATATAATACTCCCATCTTCGAGCCCTTGGTCATCTCCCGTTGTTCTCGTTCGAAAAAAAGACGGCTCTGTGCGGTTTTGCGTAGACTACCGGGCACTCAACAAGATCACGCGCAAAGATATATACCCTATGCCGCGCATAGACGATGCCCTGGATACCCTGCAGGGTGCCGAGTACTTCTCGACTCTCGACCTGCGTTCCGGGTACTGGCAAATACCTATGCATGAGGACGATAAAGAGAACACGGCGTTTTCAACACCCGACGGACTCTACGAATTCAATGTAATGCCGTTCGGCCTGTGCAATGCACCCGCCAATTTCGAGCGCATGATAGACACCGTTCTCCGTGGCTTGAAGTGGAAGACTTGCTTATGCTATCTAGATGGTATCGTTATTTTTTCGTCAAGCTTCCCTCAGCATCTGCACCGTCTGGACGAAGTTCTCACGTGCCTTGCCAGTGCTGGACTTCAGCTAAACACCAAGAAGTGCCATTTCGCAAGCAAGACAATCACGGTGTTAGGCCACATTGTCAGCAAGGATGGCATTCGCCCTGATCCTGACAAGATTTCTCAGTTCTGCACTTTTATCGACCCGAGAAGGCCAAAGATCTTCGCAGTTTCTTAGGCCTTGCTTCCTATTTTCGCCGATTTATACGGGACTTCGCCACCATAGCTTCCCCTTTACAGAAACTACTCAGATCTCATGTTCTCTTTGTGTGGTCTGCCGAATGCGAATCAGCTTTTGACTATCTCAAGCGCGCTCTGACCTGTGAACCCGTACTTTGCCATTTTGACGAAACCGCACCTACTTTCCTGCATACAGACGCCAGTGGTCACGGCATCGGCGGCACTCTCCTACAGCGACACCAGTCTTCACGTGAAAGGGTCGTTGAGTACGTAAGCCGCGTTCTCACAAACGCCGGGAAGAACTACACCATTACTGAACAAGAATGTCCAGCCGTCGTATGGTCCGTGCAGAAATTCCGACCTTACCTTCACGGCCGACATTTCACTATCGTGATGGACCATCACGCCATATGCTGGCTTTCGACATTGAATAACCTGTGCGGGTGCCTTGGTCGGTGGATTCTGCGTCTCCAAGAGTATGACTTTACCATCACCTACAAGAGCGGTAGAGAACACCAGGATGCAGACGCCCTTTCTCGGTGTCCGCTTCCTGCGTCACAGGGCAATGGGCCTTCAACCACCTTATGTGACAAGCTCCCGCAAAGTCCCTCCTCGTACGCCTTAGCTACTCTGGACCAAGTCCTGCCGCATGACAACCCATCATTCCAATCGCATCAGCTTGCATACCCTTATTGCCAGAGCATCATGGCCCGCCTTCAAGGAACTTCGGGCCTCCTAACGCCCGCAGTCGTCGTCAGCTGACACAGTTTAAGATGGCAGACCACGTCCTATACCGCCATGTATACCACCCCGACGGCCAACGCTGGGTGCCTGTCCTGCCTCGCTTTCTTCGGCCTCAAGTCCTTCAGGATTCTCACGACGATATGACTTCTGGCCATCTTGGTGTTCAGAAAGCCTATGACCGCATCAAAGGTCGCTTCTATTGGCCAAGCATGTCTGCCAGTGTAGCGAGGTATCTCTTGCGCTCGTTGTCAGCGTCGAAAGCTCCCTACAACACTGCCAAGTGGACAGCTGCAACCGGTCCCATGTCCATGAGAACCATTCGAAGTAGTCGGCGTTGACCTCTACGGTCCCCTTCCTCTGACTTCTAGCGGTAATCGATGGATCGTGACGGCCGTGGACCATTTGACACGCTACGCCGAGACCTCCTGTGTGCGTTCAGCGTCAGCTTCTGAAGTCGCTGAATTCATACTTCGAGCTTTAGTGCCCCGTCACGGTGCTCCTCGCGTCATCCTGAGCGACCGCGGAAAAGCATTTCTCTTACAACTTGTAGACGAAGAGCTCAGTGCCTCCGGAACCATCCACAAGACAACCTCCAGCTATCACCCGCAGACCAACGGCTTAACCGAGCGATTTCACCGCACGCTCTCCGACATGATCGCCATGTACATTCAACCTGACCACACAAACTGGGACACCATTTTGCCATTTGTAACTTTCGCATATAACACTGCTGTACAACGCACAACCGGGTACTCGCCGTTCTACCTTGTCTATGGCCACTCGCCCTCTTACTTTCTTGACGTCTCTCTCTTCGCGGCCTCTATCAAAGAACCTTCATCGACTCTTGAAGAATATCTGTCCCGTCTCCTCCGTTGTCGAGAGCTCCCCCGCATGAACACTGACGCTAGGCAACGTAACCGCAAGGAGCACTATGATGCACATCGCCGCGTCGTGTCCTTCAGCCTTGGCGATGAGGTGCTGCTCTGGACGCCAGTTCGCACCCCTGGCTTATGTGAGAAGTTCCAGTTTCGCTTCATCGGCACCTACACCGTCTTGGCTCAGACCTAGAGCTCCTCCGTCAACTACCGCGTGACACCTGTTGTCGTCCCAACTGACCGCCGCTGCCGTGCTACCGAAGTTGTCCACGTATCTCGTATGAAACCACCTTTCACCCGGCGCTCTTCGTCCCCTTGAGTTGCGGCCAGGATGGCCACTCTTGCGCGCGGGAAATTAGTGTGGGCATTCATTAGCCTCTTCTACTTCATCTGTACATAATCATCATCACCTAGGTTTCTTCATCATTATCGGTTGTGGTTACCTAGAGTTCGATCTGTGCTTGGATGCGAACCGTTCTATTGACGTTTCGGTTGGGGACCGACCTTTATCAGAATTCCGAGCATGGCATAGGTGCGGTTAATAAGCATGCGCGTATCACTAAGATGTAGACACATAAAAACAAGAACTGAGAACGTCATGCTATATGCAAGTCGGCCGTCGATAGCAAATGGAGCGAACAAAGTGCGCAGATAGCAACTCGTCCGAGTTGCTAGCTGCCCACTTTGTTCTCCCTCCTGCACAACCTTCTCTCCAGCACGCATAATGCTCATCTGCAGAATGAATTGTCAACCTCTAGTACCGAGTCGCTAGCTGCCCACTTTGTTCTCCCTCCCGCACAATCTTCTTTCCAGCACCCATAACCCTCACCTGCAGAATTATTTGTGAACCTCTACTACCAATCTCTCCCTTTTCTTCTTCCGGTCAGCTTCTCAGCTAGCCCTTCACTTTTCTCTATGCCTTGAAAAAGACCGGACCCGTGGTCGAAACCGTTGGCAATAAACGACAGCTGCAAAGTCGTGTCTGCTATTTTACTCCAAATGCGTTTGGCCCATTGAGCACAAAATTATCCACTACGATGTACGTGAGGACCATCTCTACAATGGGGTTCTGCGCCTTCGGGGACACAGAATGCGGTGTTAATTTTTTAAGCCGGTGGCTTAACTAAAATCGAATAATTAACGTTTTTGTAGCTGCCGTAAGCAGCCATGTTTTTATTGAAAAGTTCGACGCAATCGCGTTTCTACAGAGTTTCATTTGATAGAATCCGTCTAGCGCATTCGTGCTCCGAGATATCGAACTACAAAGTTTCATTTTCGTTCGCATGACTACGCATGCAAGACAATGTGTACCGTCGCAAAGCTCCTAAATCTTAATTGTCCTAAACTTAAACCTTAATTGTCCGAGTATTCGGGGGACTGATACGTGGGTTCGTAGAATTTTTTCCAGCGATTGCGTTCCGTGCCTCACAGCTCGGGATCGGTGACAGCACGCACTTAAAGGTAAGTGAGGCAACGTCATCACGAACAGGGATGTAAGAGTTACAGTAGCACAAGAGTTCTGTGGAGATCTGTACAGTAGCCGCAACATCCAGGACAATACCTATCAAGGAAGTAGTTCGGAAGAGGCAGACATCCCACCAGTAATGACAGAAAAATCAAAGAAGGCGTAAGGAGGCAAATAAAAGGCAAAGAAGGCATAAGGAGGCGTAATCAAAGAAGGTGTAAGGAGGGTATCCAACGGAAGAAGGGGTTAGGTGAGGACAACCTCCTTCGGATGTAGCACGCGTTTCTACTCAGTCATATTAACTACGTTGTGTCAGCTCTCGTATGGACGAAAACGGAACAGAGCACAGTCATGTTAAACACAGTCATGCGCAAGAGCATCAACAGAGTGCAAGGCTTGCCGATTACCACGAGCTCAGACAGGCAGGACCAACTCGGAATGCACAATACCATAGACGAGATCATAGAGGCGCAGGTCACTGCTCAAGTGCGTAGGCCGTCGTCGACCAAAGAGGGCAGGCGGAACATAGATGAAGCTGGCATGGCTCCTAGGATAATGGAGGAACGGTGGATACAACTTACAGGGGAAACGAGGGCAACCTATATGGTGGGGCCCTTCCCGCGAAACGTAAATCCACAGCATAACGAGGGTAGACGTAAAGTACGTGCACGAGCCATCTTGAAGAGAGTTAGGGATGGCGTAGACTCCGCGGTCTCCGTAGATGCGGCGCAGTACGGGAACAGTAGAACATTCGCGTTGTCGGTGACAGACGGGGAGGGGGGGGGGGGTGCTTTGCTCAATAGCCTCGGTAAGGGCGGCCACCTCTGGTATAGCAGAGCAAATCGCGGTTGCGCTGGCCTTGTGCGACCCAGAGGGTTTCTACGTTTACACCGATTCGTGGGACGCAATTAGGGCATTCGAAATGGGTAACCTCGCTCGAGAGGCGGCCTCCATTCCAGAGAAGAGGACTTGCCCCGGTTCTCATTATATTACGTGGTTCCCCGCACACATAGGGAAGAGCGTTCTTGAGGGCTTCCGAAACCTCAGTGAGCTGGCTCATGAACGCGCGCGAGAACTCACGTGCCGCGGCGGTCTGGCGGCTCCGGAGGGGCAGGAAGAGACTCAGCAGAACGACCCACTTCTCACATTCAATGAAACTACTAAAAATTACCAACTTGGCATTAGAGTCTACCCTCTTCCTCATCCGAAGCTCAGCAGAGGTCAGTCGGTTATTCTTCGAATGTTGCAGACGGGTTCTTTCCCGTCCCGGGGCTTCCTCAATAGGTTATACCCGGACTTGGACCCTGGCTGTCCCGACTGTAGTGAAACCTGTTGTTGTATGGCTCACATGCTCTGCCGATGTTCCGCGTTGCCTAACGACGTTCTCTCCAGCGAAGCTGAATGGGAAGAAGCCATCAGAAGCACGGTGCTCTGAAAGCAAGCCCAGGCTATCCAGAGGGCCCACGAAAGGGCGGAGCGTCATTGCGTTTTGTCCTCCACGTGGGTGCGGCCAGCGGTTACAACGGCCTCCCGCTAGGGAGTCCTTTCAGTAGCTCCTCAGGATTCAGCACAGTTCATTGCCTGTCTGTCTGTCTGTCTGTGGTGATCACTTCAAAACTGTAATACTCCAGGACATAGAAGAGCTACATTGTGAGAACAGCTCAGAGGTTGGTCCGAAGTGGGAAACACTTGAGCAATTGATAAAAAGGAAAACTATGGAGCGGACTCTTGTCAAAGAAGAGTGTCGAACAGCTCGCTACTATACGCCATGCGCAGCGCCTATAGGGGCGCCACTGAAAGCCGCGTAGCGGCGGCCGTTGGAACCGGTGGTGGGTCGCGTAGCAGACGCCTCATTTCACTGCAAGCATCGCGGAAGTGCGCGCGTGCGATTTGCCGCTTGTGCGCGTCCCAGATAATTACTTTTGCAGCGATAGTGTGTGCAAAGGAGCTGCACATTATAATAGTGGACATGTGTCCGATGTCACAGCTGTGTGGGACGACAATGTCACCATACGCGCCAAGTGTTTGCCACAGACAAGCGTCGACAAGCTTCCCTACAAAGTGGAGCTCATCGCACCGCTTTCTTTATAACGTCCCGATCACTAATGCCTGCATGCGTTGAGGCGTGAACCAACGTTGTTTTCTCGACACAGCGTTTACTTGCCATGTGTTTATATAGTAGATTTTGAGGGATCGCTGTCGCACCGGCGCATGGATTTCAAGGATTCGGCCACGCGAAGGGTCAGCGTTGGTAAAACTGAAACCAGCACGATAAACTTGTGAATATATTGTTTTGTTTTGTGGGGTTTAACGTCCCAAAACCAGCTCTGATTATGAGAGACGCCGTAGTGGAGGGCTCCGGAAATTTCGACCACCTGGGCCTCAACATTTCGCCTCCATCGAAATGCAGCCGCCGCAGCCGGGATTCGATCCCGCGACCCTCGGATCAGCAGCCGAGTACCATAGCCACTAGACTACCGTGGCGGGGCTTGTGAATATATATCTCGGCAGCTTGCGCTAGTGGCGCGAGAATGAGTCACTGCGGAGCTGGTGGTCACCTAGCTTGTCGTAGCAGCTTGGCTACGTATTTGCTAGGTTTTTTGCAAGCTATTACCAAGTGTTGCAAAATGGCGTTACATTCTACGCGATCGTCAAAGCCTTCAATGCACACAGGTGCCATGTTTTACAGCCAATATGCATATAGTTGAGGCGAGCGCACAGCGAACATTCTGCACCGGTGATCGTATTCCAGTGCCATCAATAGGTAGAATGCAGCCGATTTCGTGCAGCACACGTGTGATTCCACGGCGCTTTTGTAAAGGACCCGTCACCTGCCCCACATTCTCTGGCATTGCGCTTCGCGCCATTCGTTTTTCAAGAGAGCCTAGGCATCGCGTCTTATCAGTACGAACAACCTCATGTGCATTGTAGCGTCTACAATGCAGGCGAGGGGACCAAGTGTAAACGTATAGGGTTCGCTGAAGACGTAGCGACATAAACGGAGAAATAAAACACGATAATCGTTCTAACACTGCTGTTAACAAGAAAAGAGAAATAGCGGGCGCGAAAGAAGAAGTAGGATCGCGAGCGCGTGGCATGTGATGTTCTGGGTTTTTCTCTTTAGAAAAAACGGCATCGTAGGGTCTCGCTGCTCGGCGCTCTTCAGGCGTATTGTCTTCCGCCGCACTTCGCAGCCTGGTTTATTATTCATCGAAGTCCTCGGACTTTACACTATATACTGTAAACAAAGCGCGTTTGTTCAACTTCTGTGTCGTACAGCCGCAATCCACCGCCGCCGTCGCTCTCGCTCATGAAATAGCACCGGAAACCCGTATAAGTGCGTTCGCGGCAATTTTTTGCGTGTGCTTGAGCAGCCGACAACGCAGCAGTTAATTTTCGGCACCTCTGAAGCCCGAGAGAGTCGTTAAATCACGATGAAAACACATCCATCCGCGCACTCGCGTACACGCTCGCGGGAACACTGCTCGCTCGGACCCACCAACGCTTCCGAGCCGTGGCGGCAGATGGCGTCGTCGGCGCTCTGCGCATCGCCTATAAGGCACATATCTGCGTGGTGAAGGAAACACTAACGCTGTAGGACATTACGAAATAACGTGGGGCAATGGTAAGGGCGCACGCGGGAAAGGTAGAAAACACGGGAGGGCCAACGAAGCGCGCACTAGGCGTGGAAAAAAGTTATGCTGAGGGAACTACAATAACGGACTGTAACAATGGCGCGAACTACAATGGGACTGTAAAAAATGTCAGAGAGGACATAGCGAAAGTGTTGTACGAGTATTATAGTAAGTTGTTTGCATCAGGACCTGTTCATTCGGAAGATTTCAAAAGTGAATCTTTGTTGCTAATCGTGCCACAGTTATATAATGAAACAAGGGATACGTTAGAACTCTCAATATCGGAGGGTGAAGTAGAGAATGCAACTGATGAACTGAATTGTGGGAAGTCACCCGGCCAAGATGGGCTGAGTGCGGTTTTTTACAAGAAATTTAAGCATGAATTATCTCCTGTATTCGTGACTTTCTACAACGAAGCCTTTGAGGTGAAAGTTTTTGCCGCCGTTTCTCATATCATTCTGTATTATACCATATCATAGTATTAGCGAAACCCGAGTAAAGGCCGTGACGCGAGAAGTTCAGTGCGACGACGCCTTCCTATGTTATTACAGCGTTTTTCGTTTCTTTTGCACTTCGTGAACCGTTCTACGGTGGTAAGCGCAGTAATGAGGCTCTTCGCATAGGCACTTCTCTAATAATTGTGATAACTGTTGAGATCTTACTTGTCATAATTACGAAGCTGAGACGTTTAAAGCTGTGTAAAAGAGGAGGACAAACGAAAGAAATACACATAACACCACGAACTGATTATTTCTTGTATGTAAGCAACAGCTAAGTTCAGTCAAGGACCCCAACACGTCTCCACATTTCCATTCTTACATGTGCAGATAAGCATAAACATTAAATACTCTGACTAACAGTGTCAACAAGACAAAGAAGCCTGTAATTGAGTGATTATCGAGGAAACAAACCGTTCTTTTTATACATTCAAAGAAAATACAGGAGCATTTGCCAGGAAACAAACGGTTTATTATACTTGACAAATAACTACAGTAACGGCGAACAGCAAGTGCATAAGAACCTATAAGCGCGATTAACGGAACAGTGAACGGATGTTAAGACGACGATGACATAACAAGGCATGAGAAACCAAAAAGATACAACCATGAAAACATGATTTAAGAGAAGTAAAGGTAATGTGTCAAATACCGGAAAACAGGTGACTATGGAATGAAGTTAAAATCGGTGAGAGACTACACCTTGGCCGCCTATTTAGCGTACAACCAACTAATAAAACAAAGGAACGAGCGATCAACACAAAAAAAGTGACAGTTTCGCCGCAAGGGCGAAGCAATGAATTTGATAGCAAGAAACTGTAATACTATGCGCAGTGAGGCTCGCAGCTTCTGGAGCAATATTAATTGTAGCAAACATGCACTTACTAAGTGAGCGGCTTCCGTGGGCAGTGCGTGCTGGTACGAAGGGCTTTTATGTTGTGTCACAAAGCTACACATAAAAGCTAGGGGAGGCCGCTAAATGAACAAACAGAAGATGAGCGCGAACTATCAAGTGAAGCACGCACGAAACGAACGCACAGATATACGCCGAACGAGCGCGAATAAGCTGTCACAATGGACACTCCCAGTCTCAACAGCGCTCCTGTTCCAAAGGCGGCCGAAGCAGCGAAGGAAACTAGCGTGCTTCAAGTGTCGAGCTGTGACACTTGATAGTTCGCGTTCATCGTCTGTTTGTTCGCTTAGCGACGTCCCTTGAGCTCAAGTAGCTTTCGTACGCTCCCTTGCGCTCCTGGCGCCATCTCGCTGGTAATGAAGGAACGCTATAAGCGCCTGGCGTCTCTGAGTCCTGCCAGCGGTAAAGGGTGTGTATATAAGGCTCGCCGTTACCTCCAGAAGGATCTGCTCTTTGTGGCGTAGTGGTTAGCGCCGCGCGCTGCGGAGCGCGAGGTTCCTGGTTCGATTCCGTGCTTCGGAAGCATTTATCTGAAATATTTTTCTTTGGGATTTTTGTATA
This sequence comes from Hyalomma asiaticum, assembly GCA_013339685.2. Lineage (NCBI taxonomy): Eukaryota > Metazoa > Arthropoda > Arachnida > Ixodida > Ixodidae > Hyalomma > Hyalomma asiaticum. The sequence goes on along the minus strand of CM023481.1, from coordinate 84,073,673 downwards.
TATATAGATACTTATACATATACGGTTAATGACGGCGGCGACGGGGACGGCAAAAACCAGCCGAGACTGTCCATATAATTGCTATCGCAATAAAAAACTACCTGGGAATCTTAGAGTATACTTTCCAGAATGTCTAGTAAACGCAAAAGAGTCGGCATGCTGACACACTAACTATTAGTTTTTTTTCTATGTGGAAAGCTTAATCTCCCTTTCGGTCTGGTCTTCAGAGTTAAACAAGAACCTTGTATTCACAAAAATTGGTTTACAAGAAATGTTTCCTCTAACCTCACCTCTTTCTGTGCATCTGCTACAGTGCTGGGCCTAACCTCCAAGACTGTTCATTCCATATATAATAGGACACTGTTCCGTAGCCCTATTATTGAACCATCTGCCCTTTTCCTCGATATAAATATTGGACAAACGGGCAGATGTTTCAGCAATAGGGCACGCGAACACAAGTGCAATGCAATGAACAATGCAAGAGGTGCTTTGGCGCAACGCTGTCACAGTTGTGGAATTAAAGTTGAGGGCAGAGGACACATTCCTGCAAATCAATCTTTGTGAGTATAACTCTCTTGTTTAAATCTAAAGACCAGGCCGAAATGGAAATTGTTGAAGCTTTCCACACAACGAAAACGAGTGACAAGTGTGGTAGCACGCTGCCTCTTTCCCTTCAGCCAAAAGATGCAGCACCACCTAGACTGTTGACAAGGCCTGTTCATGTCCCTCTCTCCCGACGACATACGTCACGCTAGTGGTCCTCGGATGGTAGGGGAACGCGCGGTGCGCACGCATGCTTTGCCCAAAACTACGGGCAAGCTACGACAGTCTGCTCGCTGCTTCAGCTGGTTTGGTGCTGCATTGCACTGCGCTAACAGCATTCGTCCCTGGCCAAGTGTCTTATTTTATTGGGTTTGCATTTGTACACATGTGATTATGTGTGTGTGTGCGGCAGTGTCAGCTGCGTGAGGGGAAAGACATAACGATGTGGTGGAAAGGAAATATCTAGCTTTGTGCAACATGAGACGGCGTAGCGTTCGTGGGTGCCGCGTGTTCCCAGAGTGAGCGTTTTCGTGTTCCCCAGAAAATGAAATGCGAAATAAGTCCTGGAGCACAGCCTTTCCGCGAAAGGATTTCACACCAAGCATGCACTAAAAGGTAACAAACCTAAGTTTTTCAAACGGCTGAGCATATCGTCTGTGGTGTTGATAGCATCAATGTGCTTCAGTCATGGCAGTGCCGTACAATCAAGCGAAGATACTCAAAACGCGGTCAAAATGACGTTAATAAGTTTCATGGTTAGTGTACCCATGTTAATTCGCTCATTTTTATTCTTGGTGCAGGTTCGCGAACTATCACGAGAGTGGCTTCTTCACAAAGCTTTCGCACTTCAACGCAATGTCAGAAAATACATATCTAGTGTCAGATGCCGCAACATCTATTTCTGCGGACTCCAAGTCGCATATCACAAACCGCACTCCTTTGGATCTGCGACCTCAACTGAATTCAGCGAGAGTTTGAAGAGAGCCATCGAGAACTAAGTGTACACACACGCGCACACACACAAAAAAAGGTCAAGGAGTCATTGTTAACGTTTACTGGTATTGGCTAGGTTGATGTTACAACAACACTGTCCACACTCCATGTTAATTCACTTATTGCATCCTATTCAAATATTTAAATTCAGATTATAAATCATTTTACAAAGGTATTTTTGCTGAGAGTTTGTCTAGGGACTCATAGCGCAGAGGCGTGCTCAGGGGATAACTCGTACCTCTGCTATAATTCTGCGAACCTACATGACCCAGGACTCCACTATTTAGCTCAGACCTATTTTTTAACACACACACACAAACACGTACGCACGCACACACAAAGAGAAATTGCCTTTCATTACTCCGCGAAGTCGCAAGACTTGACGACAATGGCTACATGACTTCAGCCATTAAAAACGCGCTGCACCAATTTCATACACATGGCATCCCCTCCCAATTATTTCACATCTTATGTCACAAAGGCACATGAGGAACCGTATTGGCAGGCACACTACTAACTACAGCAATGATTTCCGGGTCTTAGACGATGGTTGTATATTCAGTGCACACCATTCTGTCCGAATTATACAAAATTGTGATTTCTTATTGGCACGCATACTGGCAAACAGAAAGGTCGAACACATCATTATTTGGCTTTATAAATAGCATCTCAAAAATTCGAAAATTGTTTTCACCTAATATGATGTTACCACATCTAATGACAGGTGACGGCCATTTTTTAATACTAACACCAGCGATTTAATATCACAATGTCTGACCACTGCGTATGTACACAAATCTGCACAACCCATATACACTACTTCAAGAATTTCCTACGAAAACTACACGTCACTCAAGCATCGCGCAACCGCACAAACCTAACAATGTCACACACACTTCCCAAGATATCTTTTAGCAAAACAGGAAAACGCTTGATTTCTGCAGCTCGCACGAATCGGCTGTTGTCACCCAACCACCCAACCACTACGCAAACACTTTTTAGATTTGTAAGTGCGTACCCACGCAGACTTCCCAACCGCGCATCTACCTTACACAGACTTTCTCCTTGCTAAAGACAAACCGACACTGCGTGCTGAACGCCATAGCTGCATTTATGCCCGTTCAAATAAATCCACACCGACGCAAGAAGCTTGGGACTTGTAGCCGTCCTTGTGCAGAAGATCGCTGGGCTTGATAGGGTTATCATTTGCGCTAGTCGGTCACACTCGAAGACGGAAGCGAATTATTCCACAACAGAAAAGGAATGCCTTGCCATCAACTGGGCTTCAGCAAAGTTCCGCCCTTACCTGTGAGGCAAGCCCTTCAAGGTCGTGAGCCACCACCACGCCTTATGTTCGCTAGCTAACTTGAAAGATCCATCAGGACGGCTCGCATGATGGAGTCTCAGGCTTCAAGAATTCATCACCGTCGTCTTCAAGAGCGGACGAGAGAACTCCGACATCCACAGCTTGTCTCGCGCCCCATTCGATCCACCGGCGCAGGGTGACAAGGACAATGACTCCTTCTTGGAACCCATAAGTGCCTACGACTTGGCGGAACGACAGTGAGCTGATCCAGTGCTGAAGAGCCTTCTGTACTACCTCGAAGTAAAATACGTCGTTGGGCCTAAGGTGTTCAGGCGACGTCTGTCTTCGTTTTTCATGCGAAACACCGTTCTCCTGAAGAACTTCTCGCCACTCCGAGCCGACCATCTCCTCTTGGTGCCTTCAGAGATACGTCCGGAGCTTCTGGAAGCTTTACACGACGATCCGACGGCCGGACACCTTCGATTTTCTCGCACACTCGCGAGGATGCAAGAGAAGTGCTATGGGTCTCGCCTAACTTGCGACGTCGGCCACTACATAAGGAAATGTCGAGACTGCTAGCGATGCAAGACGTCACCGACAAGACCAGCTGAACTTCTTCAGAACTCGAACCACCTTGCCGACCATTCCAGCAAATCGGTATGAACTTACTCCCGACTTCGACTTCACGACTTCGACTTCCGGCAATAAGTGGATCGTCATAGCGACTGACTACCTCATATGCTACGCTGAAACAAGGGACTGCCCAAGGCAGCGCCGCCGAGGTAGGCAAGTTCTTCAGTGCTAACACCGTCCTGCGTCACAGATCACCAGAAATCCTCATCCCCGACAGCGGTACGGACTTTACGGCTGGCTTAACTCAGCCAATCTTGAGGTACAACCAGACAAGCCACCGCCGAACCACCGCCTACCGCCCACATACAAATGGCATCACCGGGCGTCTAAATAAGACCATCGCTGACATGCTGGCTACGTACGTCGACGTCGAGCACAAGACGTGAAACGCCTTACTTCTATATGTCAGCTTGGCGTACAAAACAGTCGTACTCGAAACGACACAGGTGACGCCATACAAGATTATCCACGGAGGGAGACTAGTAACAACGCTTGACGCGATTCTACCAGTCATTACCGACGAAGGAGATCTCGACGTTGCCAGCTACTTGTAACGCGCCGAAGAAGCGCAACAACACTCACGCCTACGTATCAAGAACCAGATGAGAGTCGACAGCCGTCACTACAACCTTCGACAACACCACACAGAATACCAACCCGCCGACCATGTGTGGGTGTGGACGCCGATACGACGAAGCGGCCTGAGTGGAAAGCTTCTACGGTGCTACTTTGCGCCCTACCCGGTACTCCGACGTTGTAGTGCACTGGACTGGGAGGTCGTGCCCGCTGGCTTAACGTCATCTCAGCAGCGACGCGCACGACCTGAGGTTGAGGTTGTACACGTGGTGCGCGTTATGCCTTACTACGCGCCCTGATAACCTTCCATACCTTGTTAGCTTACTTAATTTATTACATGTATTTTCACTTTCATGTGCATTCAGCATCGAGACGATGATATTTAACAGGGAGGAGGGGGAGCAGTAGCACGTGCACTTGTTTTGGTTTATTCACGGGGAGCGCTTTTATTCCTTTCAATTTGGTCACCGCCCATACAAGTGCGGGGCACTCGCGCTCTGTGACTGAGTGATTGCGTTCAACGTTGGAAAGCAGGTGAGTGGCGTGCCCAACATCTCTGCCGTGCCCTTGTTGACGCTGGGACAAAAGAGCGCCAAATCTATAGCCGCAAGCATCTGCGTGGAATTTTGTTCGGCCAGATGGGTCGAAGTGAGCAAGAACTGGCCGAGTAGTGAGCAAAGTGATACGGGTCGCGAAAGCAGCACCTTGATCAGGGCCCCATGAAAGGGGCGCACCTATCTTGAGAACGTCGGTCAGAGGTCCAGCAATGTACGCAAAGGTTCTTACGAACTGACGGAATGGAGAGCGTAAGCCTACAAAACTACAGAAGTCTTTAGCGCGAGTTAGAACAGGAATAGGAGTGCGGACGCCATACGAATCGACATGACCAAGGATAGCAAATAGGTGGCGACCAAAGTGGCACTTCGAAGAATTGAACTGTATGCACGTTACACTGAACGAATAGACTAAAGAAGACCAAGGTGCGTTTCGAAGGTCGTTGAGATGCCAGAAAAACAATGTCTCAGTAACAAATTTAGGCAGATAGAAGCAAACGAGACAGGACAGGAAATAGTAGAGAGGGAAAGGCATAGATATGAATCAGTCCAGGACAACTGGTATGCCACTCTGCACAAGGAGAAGAAGGTGAGGGGATGAGGGAGATTGAAAGTTAGAGAGAAAAAGTCAGAGTTTCGCCAGATGGGCGAAGTAATGAATGCGATAGCAACGCATGATTAATATACGATGTAAGACTCGCTGCATTAGGGGCAATATGAATTGTAGGGAACGTGGGGTTCTTAAGTAAGCATGTGCAGGTGTGCTTAGGCATGACCAGACTAGCACCAAGGGAATAAATGACCACGACATGCCGCTTGCAGTAGAAGAGTACTGATGAGAAACGGCACCCGTGGGGAGACCGTCAAAGGTTACTTACGTTGCATATTTCTGCGGTATGCTCAGTATTATGTGACTATCAGGCTGTGGAAAGTGAGCAGAAGAGAAATGATTCGCGGAATTTTACGCCCCAAATGTCTCTATGGTTATAAGAGACGCCGTAATTTAGGTTCCCTGAAATTTCGATCACCTGTGGCTTTTTATCGTGCATTGACATCGCGCAGTACACGAGCCTGAAGATTTCGCCTCCATCGAAGTGCATCCGCCCCGTCCGGGACTGGGCAGAGGAGGAAGCGTTCGCTTTACGGCACGGGAGAAGATAGCGTACGTAAAGGCAGAACATGAGCAGCGGCTTCGGCTCGCTGTCGACTTCGCATGGCCACGATGCGGGCCACAGTAGATCACACGGCACGCAATTGGGAACGTGCAGCCCGAGGCACATTTGCTAGCAGTTGCTGCGGGTGCGGGCTTGTGCTTTGAATAACAGTGCTACAGTGATTACAGCGGCGGTAAAGGGTGCCTTGATTCGGCGCGAGTAGCATTCTGCTGGAGCTCCTTGGCATGCGTTCTGATGAGACATGGTGGCATGATGGCGTACATAGCAATGTGACGGTCGTGTGGCATAGACAACGCCCAGCAGAGCTGCGAGCTAAGTCGGGTTGATTTGATTTCTTCTGGCACGCGCTGCACACCACGCGACCGCGCTACGCAGAGTGAACTTTGCCCACTTTGCGCCGTCCAGAAACTTAGCGCGTGCAAGCGCCCACGTTCCTTGCGGCACTCGCAGAAGTATTCGCGTGAGCGCTGCGGAGAGGGCACTACCTGCGTTGCGACTATATGCAAGACACCTGGAAAGAAGCACGTGGTCAAGGTGCTGCTGCGCAGTTGAAAGATATAGTGGATATGAACACCAAGAGCATGGGCCTGAAGGGTTGGGTATGCATACGCGCGGCACTCAAACTCTGGTGCGGAGAAAGAGCGGGGAACCTGCTCCAGTTATCAGGTGCGAGAATGATTTAGCTGCCCTGAGCGACTAATTTTTCTTTTCTTTTCTTAGCCTACTTGCTTCAGTAACTTACTATGGCACTTGAAATGGATTCCTTGGGATGTATTACACTGTCTGAGTTAGTCCGAGAATTTGCATAACAATCGTGGACTTCGTTGCTTTCACTTAAATGCGCCGTCCATTGGAAACAAGACAACGGAACTTGGATGTCTTTTCAAAAGAATGAAGTACTCCTTCGATATTATTATGTTTACAGAAACTTGGCAGTCAAATGACTTGAATGTTTTTCAAATTGCCGACATGAAAACATTCTTCGTGCCTAGGTTAATCCGACGAGACGGAGCCGCCTCTCTACTAGTAAAAAAAATGTTTAAAACAGTTCTACTTAAAAATTTTTCTTGCGTAACTGCTGATTAGGAAGCAGTGTGGGTTCTTTTCAGCAATGTTGTCATTGTTTGTTGCTATCGTCCTTCAGATGACAACATGCCTGCCTTTCTTCTTTTCACGGATAACTTAAGTTATCCATGACATAAATTCACAAATGCAAGCAATTGCTTGCATTTGTGAATGAAAAACAGTATAATGTTCTCATTAGCGGAGATCGCAATAGAGATATTAATTACGATAACACAAGAGAGTTTGCGTTCGAAAATTTCTTTCATGCCCCAACTGTGTAAACACTGCAAACGTTCCTACGAGGGCAACCTTATTCTCACATACCATCTTAGTTTTGTTTATTACAAATTATAATGCGTCCTTGGTTACAACAATAGTTCTTTCGCGTCCTATTAGTGACCATAGGTCAATATGCTGTTGTATTATGACTCATAGTTCTAGAGTACACACTGATGTTGCTCTTGGTTTTCAGTGTGTCTCACAAAAAGCTCTGGATGCTTTTTATTCGAATATCAGTAATGTATGTTGGGACGATGTTTATCATTCGACGGATGCAAATGTTGCTTATTACGTCTGTACAGCCGCTTGTGGCTATAGACGATTATTAAAGTACAGGAAACGTAAACAAGTTCAGAAGCGTAGCTCAAGCGTTGGAGTCACTCCTGGCCAGCGTTCGACACCAGGCTCGCGCTCGTGCCACAGCGCCAGTACAGTCGCGCGCGCACTTCGTTGTCGTCTTCTAAGGCGACATGTCACTTATCGTGCTTTTCGGAGTTTTTTCGCGGCAGTGTACAAAAAGCACTTCATTTACGTGCGTTTGGAAAGGAAAAAAAGGCTGTCGCAAGCCACGGATGACACGCGAGCTTTCGCGCAAGATCGATCAAACAGATTATTTATGAAGTTGTTTTAAGAAGTAGTTTAAGCAGAATGGAGCAGACCTGTTTACATTTAAGCTGTTTAGCAATGTTTAATAAAGGAGTAAAAAGGACGAGAGAAATGTACTGCTTTAATCTGTTTTCTTCCTCTTTTAAACAAGCAGGTGTATTATGGAACAAATTGAACTCACTCACAAAACATGGGAATAGAGTCGGTGACGGAAATTTCACGTAGTGGGTAAACTATCAGTGGCTATCGCATGGTAAATGTGCTTAACAACTGTTTTGTGTACCGGGACATTGACACCGGACCATGTGCATCTTACACAAGTCTATCCTGATAAAGTAAAGACGCTCTCTTTAGAAGCAACAGTAGAATATGAAGTTCCTGTGGTTTTCCTGGGCCTTAAAAAACAGTTGTAGTTGTGATTCCGATGGCCTGCAAATAAAGCCTGTCAAATACGTAATCGATAAAATTGCTTCAGTGCTGACATATATATTTAACCTGCGTATTTCAACAGGCGCTTTCCCATCCAAAATCAAGTTGCTCGTATATATGAAAGGAGATAAAAAGACGTTTCTAATTACAGACCAGTGTCAGTACTGCCGATATTTTCTAAAGGTCTCGAGAACATAATTTATAATCGAGTATATCCCTTAATTTTATAACAGGTACGTCATAATGAAATGTCAGTACGGATTTTTAGCGCTCAACAGTACTTGCTCTTCTCGACCAACAGTACGTACTGGAGAAATTTGACAAGAAACAATTTGTCCTGGGAATTTTCGTCGATTTATGCAAGCCTTTGACTATATAAACCATGAAATTTTGTTCGATAATCTATAGACCACTATGACGTTCGTGGTCTTCCTCTAACGCTAATAAAAAGCTACCTATCAAAAACATGTCAGTTTGTCGCCATGGACATGACGGTATCACACAGAAAGAAAATAATCTCAGGAGTGCCGCAGAGCAGCATTCTCGGCCCTTTGATTTGTCATTTGTACATAGATGACATAATCTACATTTCTTCGGATGTCAAATTTGTAATCTACGCTGACGACACCATAATATTTCTTTCGTTTCAATCAGAGGACTGTCTCTTTCACTAAGCTAATGTCGTGTTAGAGGAATTAAGCACGTGGGTAGCTCATAAACAGTTAAATATAAATACAAGAGAGACTGACGCCGTGGTTTTTCATGCTACTGTTACGCAGGTTTCTGCAAAAAAGAATCTTGTTTATCGCGGCTCACAGATAGAGCTGGTTCATTGTATTAAGGTACTTGGCGTGCATTTCCCAAAATAACTACAGTGGGAGGAACACGTAAATACAGTATTATATAAGTTAGGTGCGATAACGGCTATTGTGAGTCGAAATCGCTGTCTAATCCGGAAATCAGTGAAATTGTTGATTTACAATGCCCTTTTTGCTTCGTATCTAAACTACGGCCATTTGGTACGGGGGACTACTACAGAATCGAACCTCTTGTGGCTATTACTTATGCAGAAGAGATTGCTGAGAATGACTGCAAATGTACCAACTGCGCACCCTTCTGCAGACCTCTTTAGAAAGTTCAAAATAATTAAAACAAGACACACACGAGTACAGACTGCTCCGTTAATATCGCCTACATTGCGAGCACCATGTGTCTGTTTTCATGAGATTAGTAAAGTTGCATCCAAAAGGAGCATCATATAATATACGAGCAACCGAGACATAAAATGTTTCGCATTTTCGAACTGGTTACGGTCGGCAACTGGCTTGTAACAAACTTCCGCGTTTACTAAAAGATCCCAAAAAATAAACAAATTGATATTCGCCATGGGAATTTGTCTGACTTGTATGGTTCCTTCTTAGCTTAAGCTCTTTGTCTAAAATTGTTTCTCTTCATATAATTGTACACTTAAAATGCCACTAATGTAATACCATAGTAGCGATGAGGTGTTGTGTTCGTGCGTCACGCTGATGTGAACACGGTGTATGCAAGTGCACGACGTTCAGTGCAAGATAGCAAACAATAGATGTATACCTTTGTGGTTTGCTCAAATTGCATGTCTTGCTTAAAATGACTTTCTTACAAAGTGTATGTATTAACCGTGTTAAGAAAAAGCTTGTTCTCAGCTGTTGTCTTTGCTTGTATGGGTGCGAAGGACTCCCTCAAGCCATTCTTAAATGCTTTTCCCTTCGCCTCCGATCACATGTGTTGTGATGAATGATAAAATCAAATCAAATCAAAGCACAGCCGCGGACCCTCGAGAAGTAGTCGGCTAGCCCGCGAGACCACCGCGCCCTCCCCAGTGGAACTACGTGTAAGCACGGGCCTCTTCGGCGGAGGACAGCTCCATGACACGCGTCTGTCACAAGAACCACGTCTGCCGCGGCGACCCACGCGAACAACGCACTACTTCCAAACATGGGCCTCCTTGGTGGAAGCCAGCTCGAGAACATGCCACGTGACATTGCGTCACGTGATTTTGCCTGAAAATGCCACGTGACTTGTTTCTGCCAACATCACGTAACGCAATGTCACGTGACATGCCGCCTCAATATTACGTAACGAAACGTCACATGACATGTTCTTGCCCAAATCACATAATTCACTGTCATGTGACATGTCCCCCGAAAATCACGTAACGAAACTTCACGTGGTATTGCATGATGCCTGACAAATTATGGCTAGCTTAGGCTTGTTGTTATGTGGGGTTAACGTCCCAAAACCAGCTCTGATTATGAGAGACGCCGTAGTGGAGGTCTCCGGAAATTTCGACCACCTGGGGTTCTTTTACGTGCACTGACATCGCACAGCCCACGGACCTCAACACTTCGCCTCCATCGAAATGCAGCCGCAGCAGCCGGGATTCGATCCCGCGACACCCGGATCAGCAGCCGAGTACCATAGCCACTAGACCACCGTGGCGGGGCGCTAGCTTAGGGAGCTTTCCTGTTAAAACTGGCAAGACAGAGTTTTTGCATTTACCTTAAGCAGCATCACTGCTAAAATAATGTACGGCCTCTCTCTCTCTCTCTCTTTGTGGGTGCGCATGTGTGTTTGTGTGCGTAACGCCCAGCCGAACCGCTGGTCCAGACCTTGTTGTAAACGCTGCTTAAATGCTTGTGAGGGTCTGTAAAGTCCGAGGACTTCGATGAATAATAACGAGGCTTCGAAGGGCGGCGGAAGACAATACGCCTGAAGAGCGCCGAGAAGCGAGACGCCACGAACCCTTTATTCCAACCGAAAAAACCGAGAACACCACGTCCCACGCGCTCGCGATCCTACTTCGTCTTCTTTCGCCCAATATTTCTTTTCTCTTTTTAACTTCCGCCGCCCTTCGAAGCCTGGTTATTATTCATCGAAGTCCTCGGACTTTAACCTTACGGGAAGCGACGGAGTTGTGCGCTCATGTCGCCTAAGGTTAGGAAACGGCAAAGTAGACACGCGGCCTGTGTAACATCTGTGCTTCCTAGATATGCGCCCATGACATTTCGTGGGCCGGGAGTGTTAAAAAGAGAAAAGAAATAGCGGGCGCGAAAGAAGTAGGATCGCGAGCGTGTGGCACGTGGTGTTGCTTGATTTTTCCTGTTGGAATAAACGCATCGTGGCGTCTCGCTGCTCGGCACTCTTCAGGCGTATTGTCTTCCGCCGCCCTTCGTAGCCTGGTTATTATTCATCGAAGTCCTCGGACTTTACACTGGTGCCGAAACCCGACCTGGCTTTCGTGGAGGTCCATGGAACGCCTGCGAAATGTGAGAGCTGCTCGACGGCGACACAGCACGAGGATCGTCCAAGAAGCCAACGATCTGTTAGCCAGCGCAGCGTTCGATCTGGCGGGTCTTCGCACCGTTGTTCAGCGAATCGAAAAAAGCATCGATGAGCTCGCGAAGGCCAATGAAGCTCTACACGCAGAGATGACGGATGACGAGATGGCTGCGGACATTGACTCTGTGCTTGAATACGAAGACCGGGCCGCAGGATGCCTTGGTCTTCTGCGGCACCAAATCGAGCAGCTGACATACGAGGACTAAGGCGACTTCGAGCCAAAATGGTGATCGCCCAACTGACCCTTCTTCCTCGCATCCAGCAACTTTGAGCGAACCCTCCGTCGTGTCCGGAGCAAGGCTTCCTAACATCGACTTAACGAGATTCGACGGTTCCCCCATGAAATGGCTTCCATTTTGGGACCTCTTCCGCCATTCAGTGCACGAGAACCCACGGCTTAGCAACGCCGATCGGTTCCACTACCTCCGGTCTCTGCTAGACGGCCCGGCGGCAAAGGCTATTGCAGGCATCCTGACGACAGGCAGCAGTTACGATGATGCCATTTCCATCTTGAAGGAGCGGTTTGGGGACGTGCGCATCATTGAACAAAAATACCTCGAAAATCTTCGCACATTACGGCCTGTCACTACGTCGGCGAACGTTAGTGCACTTAGGAGCCTCTACGACTTCGTCCAAGTAAACATCAGAGGCCTGAAAGGTCTCGGGGTCTCGGAGTCGAACTACGCCGCGATGCTGTGTGAGGTGCTGATGAACTCCATTCCACAGGACATAATCGTAGAATACTACCGACGGCGGCGACTTGCGGCGTCAGGGGCTAATGACCAGCCAAGATCGGAAGAATTTCAGCATCTTCTAGATTACCTGCGCATCGAGGTGGAATTCAGAGAGCTGGCTACCTACCAGCAACGCTTGTCGTACGACGGTGAACAGCGTCCGTCCAACAGCTTGGGAAACACGAAACATCAGCTGCAGTCCTCACTAACAGCGCCAGGACGAGGGTGGAGGGATGTGTCCTCTGCCAGCAGGCACATCCAACGCAGAATTGTGTTGCACCGATCCATGACGTGGAGAAAAAGCGATTACTGTCAGCGGCTGGCTGCTGCTTCAGGTGTACGACAGAGGGCCACCGAGCAATCGACTGTCGGTGTAAGGTGAGCTGTTCGCATCGTCAAAGAAGACACGCTACCTCGATATGTTCCAGAGCACAGCCGAAAGGCCCTAACGTACCTACGCCACCGCTGCAAACAACGAGCAGTACATCCATGCATGCTGTGTCACAGGGAGACAAGCGAAGTAATGACACCATACTTCTTCAAACTTTCAGAGGATGGATAAATGGCGCCAAAAGTTCGTGCTACATAAGGGGCATCCTGGATAACGGTAGCCAGCGTACTTTCATTGAGGAAGACGTTTCAAGAAAAATGAGCCTCAAAGTGTTAGGCGAGATTGACATTACCGTCAATGTGTTTGGAAACAACAATGCAGGTCGAAGTACTCGTCGCCGACTGGTCGAAGTCACTTTGCAGAGTCAGTTTGATGGTGTTCCCCATGTCATTCAGGCAATAGAAATCGGACACATTTGTGAAGACCTCATCGAAGCACCCAGTGACCACGAATTTATCAAAGACTTGCAGAATCATGGCCACAGGTTGGCTGACGCTCTTTGTTTCCCGCACATTAAACAAGAAGAAGGCATTAGCTTATTAACTGCGTCAGACCAGTTGTGGAAAATTCTTGGAAAGGACGTCACGCGGGATGACAAACACAAAGGTCTTCTTTCCACTGAAACGGCACTGGGTTGGACGATCCAAGGACCCTTAAACAACGAGGAAGCCGTTCGTCCGCATACAAACGCGAATGTTTGTGTACTCCGAACCAATTGCTGCTTTAATGACGAAGGTGCATGCTTCGACATCAGAAAGTTTTGGCAACTCGAAAGCTTAGGGACCACAGATGCTGTGGAGCCACCCTTTCATCACAAGCAAGTTTTAAAAGCTTTCAAAGAAACCACTGAGTTCTGCAACAAAAGATATGAAGTTCCTCTTCCGTGGAAAAACCTGCCGCCCGACCTGCACGATAACCGCGCCATAGCGATCAAGCGGCTTTGCTGCCTCGTTCATTCGGTATCTCGAGAAAAGAACGTTCGGCGCAGCTGTGGTGCAGCAGTCGGACACTATCCTGGGGATCGTCAAGCGGAACCAGTTACCGTAATCGAAGATGTGAATACCACAAGGTATTACATGCCCCATCGAGAAGTGATCAGAGAATCGTCATATACGACTAGAGCTGTCTTCAACGCATCCTCCGATGGCACCGGAATGACTTCGCTGAATGACCACCTCGAAAGTGGTCCAAGCCTCAACAACAAAATGTTGAAGATGTTGCTGTGCTTTCGCCAATATAGACTCCGGATTTATGCAGGGATGCTGAGGCTCGTCGCAGCGTCCCGCGGCCTGCCATCTCCTGAGGGGCACATAACGGCAGAGGAGTTTGCCAGTTCTGAAAGGTATATCATTTCGATTACCCAAAGGCAACAATTTGGTGCAGAATCAGCAACCCTCTATGCAGGACGAAATATTCTCAAGGCCTCTACAATTCGGAATTCGCATCCCTTTCTTGCGGAGGTGGATGGTTTGCTGCTCATCAGTGAAACAAAACTAGAAAACGTTGGGGACGAGAAAGGCATCAAGTACCCAATTCGGCTTCCTGGTCATCACGTCACCACTGAACTCGTCGCAACGCACCTGCACAGAAGGTTTTTCCATGCGGAAATCGCAACAACCATCGCAGAACTCCGAGAGCGCTACTGGGTGACGAAAGGGAAACTGCGTGTGAAAAAAGTGATCGAGAAGTATACTTGGTGTGCGCGAAGATTCGACGTCTAGGTTATGTTGGATACTCACACGCTTGGTAGAGAACCTTACGGGAAGCGACGGAGTTGTGCGCTCATGTCGCCTAAGGTTAGGAAACCGCAAAGTAGACACGCGGCCTGTGTAACATCTGTGCTTCCTAGATATGCGCCCATGACATTTCGTGGGCCGGGAGTGTTAAAAAGAGAAAAGAAATAGCGGGCGCGAAAGAAGAAGTAGGATCGCGAGCGTGTGGCACGTGGTGTTGCTTGGTTTTTTCTATTGGAATAAACGCATCGTGGCGTCTCGCTGCTCGGCGCTCTTCAGGCGCATTGTCTTCCGCCGCACATCGAAGCCTGGTTATTATTCATCGAAGTCCTCGGAGTTTACAGGGTCCTGGCATGTGAAGCCTTTTCAGCGTGGTGCTTGCCATGGCGCATCTGTTATTGATGGCGTTATTGTCTTTCCTCCTCGCAGATTACTGGATTTCTGATAAAAGACGCATGCCGTGGCACGGACGCTTATGAAATACTTTAATAGAAATCCCAAGCGATAATTACTAAAAACATCATGTTAACAAAATCAATGTGGCTATCACAATGTTCGTGGGTATGCAGATTGACATAAGGAAGAGGTAACCTGGAGTAAGATGATTATTATAATTGACTATAGAGAACTTACTTGTACGTGCGACACGCTTCAGTTAATAGTCAAGTGTACGCATCTGTAATTAGGACAGCTCTGCCGAGCTCACCGTTAGAGGGGCACGACCTACTGTTAATCGTTTACATTTCGTTCTAATCCCGAATAAACTTTCAAATTTGTTTGTAAAGCCCAATTTCAAACACATTCATGTTCAAACAGGAACGGAGATGAGTCCATTCGTTCGACACAAGCTGCTTTTTGATAACGTTAGCATCCGCATAAGTCCCACGTGCCCCATTGGAGAAACAGCGCAACTAAAGCTTTGAGTTCTAAAGTATTTTTTGACATGCAGTAAACTCAGACTTACGATACCATGACATATCGGCCAGGTAGCTATTTCGCTGAGTGAAAAATCGCAATTGCTTACGTGACCTGCCCAGTACTGGCAATACGAGGAACTCGCAACTGTCGCACGTAGGTCGAGAGGCCACCTCAACACACCAGGCGAAAGATTGAGCGCGCTTACTAAGTTACGGTGTGCAGCTACAGTGAGCCTATGTTTGTTTTTCTAGCGCTAAAAATAATTATGCTCGCATTGTTCATAACAAATAAGGAAGGAGCCTTTTATGATGAAGACCTCCCGAAACAGGTGAACGCAACTCAAGTATAAGGCTTGCATATGCATCGTCTATGCGCGTGAAACTCACAGGAAGCGGGGAAAACACAGAGACGCTGAACGCTTGCTGTAGTGGTGGCCGCCCTTTTCTTGGCTTCCCAGTATATTTATGATCATCTTGAAAACGATGCATATTACTTGCACTGCGAGAGGATTACAACGTTTACACATAGAAGCGGTACGTATTATAAATAAATAAATAAATAATAAATAAATAAATAAATAAATAAATAAATAAATAAATAAATAAATAAATAAACATGCTCTTACATATAAGTGCAGAGCACGGACTGACGAACACCGCACACCGCAAGTAACTGATGTGAGAACTCGTTTTCGCGGCAAATCCGTGCATCTTGATTCGCCTTGGTAGCTTAACTGTTAATGTGTTGCCGTTCTATTCGCCATAGAAAGCGGGTACTCCCTATTCAGGCCATAGGACTTCCACAATGAAGTCAAGACACCGAGGTGCAGGCACACATTGAAACCGACCAAATGCGCAAAGACTAGAAAAACCCCCACCCGCCCTGACACCGTGTGGCACACACGCCTATCGAAGAACATTGTCAAACCTGTTCCGGTCTAATGGCCTTTCTATATCTAATATCTAAGTGGATGTTATTATAATTTAATTTCTTGTATTTCATGCTCTGAAATAGCAATTTCTTTAAAAAGGTAAGCCGCAGTGCATTTTAATCCCGACTATTCTTAGTGCCCCTTTGGTTGTTATCGTGGACCTACGCGTGGTACACAGTAGCTTGAGAGCGAAGCCTCTATACTCCCCGTGTCGCAAGGAATACTCGGACCACGTGGCCTCGAGTGGCTAGAGGACGCTTCCAGAGGGTCAGATCGGAAGTCACTCTAGGTGATCCGCAGCGCTAACCCGTTACTAGTCCAGAACGCAAGCGAATGACATCGCCCCGTGTGATCCGCTGCACCATCACGTGACAAGTCTAGGGTGCAAACTTATAACGGCTGCTTCGCTGGTTCTTGGACGGATCAGTCTGCAGTGTCATCATTCCAGCAATACGCTAATGACGTCGCTCACTCTTGTCAGGCGATGAGCGTTCGCTTGTCGCACGTCACCTCATATGCTGCGGAGCCATCGCAGCGGCGCTAACTCGGGTGCTTGCCACTGATGTAGGCGATCATGTAATGGCTGCTTCAGCGTCGCTTGGTCACTCGGTCTCGCCATGGATGCGCCGCCGGCGTGGCCGTCCTTGAGTTCTCCTCGCCGCTAGTGTCAGGATGAATCCAATAACCCAGTGGATGTAGATAGAGAGGAGGCGGCAAAGTTGGTATCGGATGGAAAATTGTGTGCGACAAGACCGCAGCAAAGGCAGGTCTGTTTGGCACTATAGAGAAGCCAAACATATATTTCCTCCGCGATAACTGGGTTTAAACGAGTTAAACGTAATCCACCTTTGTTTACGTTTACTCCTCACCTAACTGCAGCTGTGCCGTTGCAGGTGTTTGAACCTCGACCTTCTGCATACCATTGGAACATCATAGCCGTTAAGCCAACACATGTTCTATGTTACGGCAAACACACATAGCTCCTTGCTGCAATAATGAAAGAAGAAATCAGGGAGGTAATGGTTCACAAGTGCACGGCAGCCGGTACGCTACCCTGCTCAATGCGAAACATATGGGGAGATTCAAAGTTAGAGAGAAAATAGAGAAGAAGAAAGGAAGCGCATAGCACAGTCTCAAACTCGGTCACATTAGTGTACGGAATGCGAACAAGCCCCTCTGACCGTTTTTATTGTCTATCTTCTGGCATTTGTACTGCTCAGAACTCTTCAGGACGTCGAACGACTCGGGAAGGTACACTCCGTACAGGAGACCGACAGGCGGCACGCCTCCCGCCGCTTCGAGAGGTGTCAGCGCTCAAGCTGGCACCGACGAGAGATGATTTGATTGATTTGTGGGGTTTAACGTCCCAAAACCAGCTCTGATTATGAGAGACTCCGTAGTGGAGGTCTCCGGAAATTTCGACCACCTGGGGTTCTTTAACGTGCACTGACATCGCACAGCACACGGGCCTCAACATTTCGCCTCCATAAAAATGCAGCCACCGCGGCCGGGATTCGATCCCGCGACCTTCGGATCTGCAGCCGAGTGCCATAAGCACTAGACCACCGTGGCGGGACGGCACCGACGAGAGCTCTGCCATGACCTCTCCAGGGATGAAACCGGGTCAGAAACATTAGTTGGTTTGCACAATCATGACTGACAGCAAGTGAGAAGACGTCTGAGAATCTGATGGAGAATCAGCTGTCGTCGGGGACCACAGCGTCGCGAACCTTACCGAGTTAGATATAGACGAAGGTAGCTTTCGGGTTGTGTGCCATCGCAAAGACAGGTCATGTGGCATTTCGGTACTAATCACTCCAGCTGTTGAAGGACTTGATTTAAGCAAATGAACCCTATTGTCATTTACTCAGAGATTGAAGCTGCTCTTGGCAGAGCCCCAGTCAAGATCCACCTTATAGCACAGGGAGCGTTGCTTCTAGATGTAGAGACAGAAGGACAAGCTAACTTACCTCTCGAGACCAAGAACATCGGCAGTATAATTTAAGACGCAGGTACTGGAGCGAATCTCTCTCAATAAGTTTCGTGGAGTGCAATTCCACGAAAACTTACGATGGGCACCGCACGTAGAATTTCTCGTGAACAAAATAGCCAAATCAGTAGGTATGCTAAGCAGATACCGTACCTTGTTACCCAAGTCGTTGAAACGCCAATTATACTTTTCTTTAATTCATTCCCGTTTGCACTATTGTGTTCTTGTCCGGTGAGTTACGTCGCAGTATAATCTAAATAACCTGTATCTTATGCAAAAAAAGCTCTTCGTTTCATTCGTAACTTATCATATCACCAACACGTATATTCCTTTTTTTCATCAGACCATATTCTTTGTATTCGTGAGATATACAGGCAGCGTCTCTATGAGCTTGTATTAGTGGAATGCAGAAATGACCCCCAGCAATTCCTTGCTACCTACACTAAAAACATTCAAAACTAAAACTTGAGACATTCTACTTTTTTGAAGCCAAATACTAGAACTACCTATGGTCAGGAACTTTTAAAGTGGCAAATCCCTGGTCTATTAAAGATTCATCCTAGCAGCACTAACCTTGATAATGCATTCCTCCTCCATACGGTCTTTCAGAAAGAAGTTGCAAATGTACTTCTTTGAGCACGTTTAGTCATTTCATTTACTGTATAGCTTCCATTTCTTCAGATTCCATTTCTAATACATGTATGCATGAAGTGTTATATATGTACCCCATTCATATGGCTATTCATGTTTAAAAGTTTGTATTTATGCTCCCATATGGAACAACGATGTCTACACTGCTATCGCTCCTTTTTTCTTGTGTCTTCAATGATACGCATGTTATGTAACAGATTTTTGAAGCCTTGTTGTATTCTTAATTTTTTATAAGCTTTCTCCTAGTTCTCCGGAATGTCATTGTGATCTTGTATTTTCTTTTTTCCAATGCAGTTGCGTTGTGGGGCGAATGTACAGTGTGGTGCTAGAGGCCTAGTCAGGTGACTCATAACGTCGCCTTTCGTCTCCTGCATCACGACAATCATGTATTGTCAAACAAATAATGAATAAATAAAAAAATAGTTGCCCTTGTATGGCATAGCTAATTCAAAAGCACGTGTATCATCAAAGGAATGCCGAGGAGCACTCTTTGATGATACTCATTTGGTGCTCGGATGAAGAGCTCCTCACCTACCTGAGATCTCAAAGTGTTTTACACGCACGAAGAATCGTCCGTCGGGTCCAAAAATCCTCATCGATATGGGAGGGAACGTGCACTCACTTTCATAGTCAAAAGAGGAGGCGTGCAAGACACGGACACAAGGGGAGAAGTGAACAACACGAACGCCGACTAACAACTGAAGCGGAGCACAGAGGCGAAAAAAAGAAGACAAACAGCTTAACTGCGCATGCTCGGAATGGTAGCGCCACCTGTCAAAGGATTACACGTGCCGGTCTACGCGATAGACAACTGGTAAGGCATTCTATCTCCTCTCTGTTCAGGCTAATAGACGGCTGACTCACGCACACACTTCCACTATTACTGATATGCCAGGCCTCGACCAATAAACGCGTCTCTTCATTGTTATGTCTGTACAGGATCTCGGTTTCGTCTAACTCGAGCGTGCAGCTACAGTACGCGGAAACGCCACCACACTGTGTTAAGTGCCAGAAATTCGGACATGTGGTCAAGTCGCTATCGTAGGGAGCAGAAATGTAAGCGCTGTGGTGGACCTCATGACTTTAAGAGATGTGCGACGGAAAAGAATTTTGGGTGTGCTGACTGCGGAGGCGATCATCCAGCTATAGCTACAGGCGATGTCCTGCACGGGCAGCTGCTCATCAAAGGCAGAAGAGCTTCATTTTGGGTCCGAAGGCTCCAAACGTACCGTCGAACACGGCGAAGACGTCTAGTGCACCACAATAAAGTAACCCAGAGGCAGAGTACGCATCTAACTTCCCGCGCCTCAAACTGGGAAAAGAGGTCGCCCAGTCGCCTCAAATACTCAACGCCGCTGAAGAACGCGTTCCAAATAAGTCCGACAAGTTCACCTGTGCAGCCACATTGACTCGACCTCAAGGGCCATAGGGAAACAGCCAGGAAGGCAATTGCCAACACGTGATGCGCATTCTGTTTATGCCACTACGCGCACACGTCGCAACGTTGCCTGCGAGCTCAACAAAAGACATGCTGCAAGCTGTACGGCTCTTGAGTAAGTTGTACACTGCTCTACTTCCACACACGCTTAGCCGCATAATGGGAATTTCTCAACCACCTGGAAAATTCGCTTGTTCAAATGTACCTTTAATAATGCAGTGGAACAGTGCGAGTCTTCCGAGTCGTCTATGCCAACTGAACCTGTCTTCGATGCATCCTTGTACCAATTCTAGGCCTTTCCGGTGCTGGTCTCCCACACGGAAGGATGATTTCGGTATGCGTCGGCAACCCCAGTATATCGTACTTTATAAACGGAATGCAATGGCATAAATCACGCGAGAAATGCCCCACGTGGCCTAACCAGTTCAAGACCTTTGTTCGGACTCCCTGGAGGTCGTAGCTGTGAAAGTGTGCCTTGGAAACCGGAAGCTCAGTGTGGTGTCGGTGTACGTAAGTCCACGAAAGAAAATCTCCATGGGCGCCTTTCTAAAGAACCTCTGCAATCGTTGCGTCCCTTCTAGAATAATATGTGGATATTTCAACGCACATCATATTCTCTAGGGAGATAAGACTGTTGATACTTGAAGCAAGGATCTTGTGGGACCAGTGATGCTGCAGAGTTATGTCTGGCGAATGACGGCAAAGCGACTTTCTTCAGACCACCTGACTCTAGGAGTGCCATTGACCTCATGCTACATTCGTATGACCTTTCACAACCACCCCAGACAGGATGGGTAGGGCATATTTCCCGATATTCTCCAGTATCACGGAGTTTCAGAGTGGTGGTCGGCAATTCTGCACTGTCATACGCTGGGACCAGAGTCCGTCAATTCTTTCCTGGTCATGAAACTCCTCCGTAACGCTACGGGGAGAGCTTGCTATGCTGCCGCGGCGGCCGCGCCGGGAGACGAGATATATGGCTGGAAGGAGGCGAAACTTGCACTCAACCCGAAAAGGAATTACATCGCACTGCCGTTCGCACACTGCTTCGAGTGTGCAGCCCCGAACAACCATCAAACAAGCAAGCAAGCAGCACACAAAGCAAGAATTGTCAGCGTGCGTCCCCAGTCGGGATAGGTACTCGCGTTGCATGAGTTCACCGCTCGTGTATAACTTGACTTCTGTTGTTCTGAACGAAGAAACTAAAAACCGCGAAGGCAAGACAGCTTCCTTGGAAAGGATGGAGTTCGGAGAGCACTGTAACTCACCCTCGACTAAGTGACCTATCCGTTACGGTTAGCCCGCGGCGGTCGTTGAGAAGGACAAGTAAGGTACAACTTGTGACGACGCGCTGCAGCCTATTATATTTTCTGCCATTTTAGTGTCACCAAGGGCGGGCGAAACGAAAACAAAAAAGACAAAGATACAAGAAATAGAAATAACAAAAGTAAATTCATGGTAACTTTATTGAACCTGACCGAATTTCGCTGAGCTATTTTATATACCATATTTCTCGGCTCGAATACTATTAATCTTTTTTTTCTGAGAGATCACGACTTGTCACTGCCGAGAGCAAGCCCTCCTGGACCTTCCTTAATTCCCTCAGAGAACGACCTTAATTTATTTGTGAAAGACTCTTGCTGTTTGCGCTCTCGTCTCTGCTGCGAGCTGGACTGCAGATGCACAGTTCTGCTGCGTTCGAAAGCGTTATCATGGCAGGATTGACGTATGTATAATATGAAGGTGAGCGACAAGCTCGCTGGGGTTGAAATGTAGGCGGAACGCAGCCTCTGTCTGTCGAACATATTTATTTTTTTTCCAAACTCACGTTGCTCATATGACAGTTAAGGTCGTCCTTAAGGTCGTATCAGAATGTGAGGCTTATGGCGTGCATCCGTCGCGGCGCTATGATCTGCGTGTATTTCTCCCTAACGAGTAGATGCCATAGGTTTCTATTTCTTCGGTAAGCAATCTTATGTGCAGCTTCGAAGACAAAAAAGATCTGTCTACTCTCGTTTAGTATGTTAAAACACTAGGTTAGAGCAGAGTTTACCCGATGGAGTGCGGAAGAGTACGTGATGACTTGGACGTCATGCTTGCGGGCTTGTGTGCGATAACGTACTAGGTAGATTCTAGCATCCTACACCGCCCCACACTGCCACCCGGCAAAACGAAAACCCTCCGTCTATGGCTGTCGGTAACTGTGCGTGCCATTTCTACAGTCTCTTAGTGGCAGTGTTTTGATTGATGACAGAGCATATGCTCCAGTTGGAAGTCGGCGCCCGAAGAAAGGGCAGAAAATGGGCAATCGCCTGAATGAAAAACGGCGGCTTGCGGCTTTAACCCCGCGGCCTTTTGGTATACTGTGTCGCCGGCACTATACCCCTTCCCCACTGATGCACACACGCGTGGATTTTATTTCTTTTATTTTGTTCTTTTTATATCGCGCGTACAAGTGTACTTACGTTCGGGGCATTTGCGGACGTCATTTGGACAGTGGCACTGTAATGGCTAGTTTAGTTGGTGGGTTATATTTTTTTATTGATGGCTGCACGGGAGAAGCATAGAGCACATCTTAAATGTGTCCATCTACGCCCTGCCGTCTGCTGCAAGCGCTGTAGCGGAAGGGTGAGGAGCGTCTCTTGACACTGGTACCGCAGTTATCGTCCCAAGAATCTGCGTTCGATGGTCGCATTGCTTTGTCCCTGCTGCAACGAGCTACTGAAACAGGGCATATAGAAGTCTTGTGAGCTATGTTCCGTGAAGTTTGTTAGCTTTGAGCTAAATGTGAAGCTCCACGTGCTTGGTGCATTGCGCGAAACGACAACAGGTGCCACGTCACGATGTACATTGGTCACGCTTTCCAAACTTCTGTAATTTAGTGAAGCGACGTGAGTGAAGGAGCGAAATAGAAAGAAGCAAATGTGTTCCGGCCGTCCGCATCCCTTCGTCAGAGTGAGACTCCGTGGAGCAAGGTCAGATTACCTGATCAAACTTGGTACGTTACACAAGTGTGCTTCAATTGAAGAACCCTGCCCACACTTACAACTGCAGTGCCCGTGTATCCGCGGCCATCCCTGTATGTGCACCTCGTACATCCAAGCGAGGAAGTTACACTCACCCCCTCAGGAAGGAAGACGGACAAAAACCCCTGCTGTCCGCTCCCGTGATGTGGTAGGATGCCATGCTATATATATATACTTCCTTTTCTGCTAACACAACTTAAGGATAGGCATTTAATGTTTCGCATAAAGTGTGAGGGAGCGAACTAGATAGGCAGTGTCGATCTCTCCTCCCGGCAGCCAAAAAAAATTGAAGAAATACTTAAGCTGGAATTGGCCTCATAGTGGTTCTCGGCATCGGTGTCCGTATTTGCGATGAATGCATCACTCATAGCATTGCTTTCTTATCGTGGTTTTCATGGCGTCTTGCCCAAAATTCGGGCTCGTGACTGCGAAAGATGAGCTCCGGTTCTCGCGTTGTTGAAGCTTTCTTTCTTATTTTTTTCAACCACTACACTGTGGGGCTCCGGGGGCTTCATGAGATCACCTAATTTCATAATAAAGCGGCAGCGCAGGACCTCCGAGGAACCTAAACAAAGTATAAGCAGTGTTTAAAACTAGAATCAGAATGGTGAGTTGGTTCACTCTTTCGCGAGCTCCAACTCGAGAACCAGATGTTTGGTACCTGCTTTGGCTTCCTCGTAGCTTCTCTGGTGTGAAGGAGACATATCTTACAAAGCTGAATAACAGCGTGTTCTTTATATAAGTGTAAAGAATTACGTGTGAAAACAGTGCTTGCCCCGCCGCAGTGTTCTAGTGGCTATGGTACTCGGCTGCTGAACCGAGGGTGGCGGGATCGACTCCCGGCCGTGGCTGCTGCATTTCCATGGAGGCGAAACGTTGAGGATCGTGCAGTGTTCGATGTCAGCGCACGTTAAAAAATACCCAAGTGGTCAAAATTTCCGAAGCCCTCCACGACGGCGTCTCTCATAATCATAGCTGGTTTCGGGACGTAAAACCCCAGAAATCAATCAAAACAGTGCTTTGCGCAAGTATTTATAAAACGGCCCGCCACCAGCCCCCTACGCCGCCTCCAGGTGGATCGCCACATTTCCGAAAAGTTAAATCAATCTACCAATAACTTCACACCCACACCCCTTTGTGTATCCCGGCCGCGGCGGCTGCAATTCGATGGAGGCGAAATGTTGAGGCCCGTGTGCTGTGCGATGTCAGTGCACGTTAAAGAACCCCAGGTGGTCGAAATTTCCGGAGCCCTCCACTACGGCGTCTCTCATAATCAGAGCTGGTTTTGGGACGTTAAACCCCACATAACAACAACAACAACAACACTCCTTTGTGTTCTGGCAACTCCACGAGTAGCACTCTCCCAGAATCGAAACGTAACGATTCAGATGTACACTATAGTAAAAAAGTAGTAAATGCAGAAGTTGCTACCTCCATGGCAACTTTACTAGGTTTTGTGAACAATGGCACAGCATTCCATAGATAGATAGATAGATAGATAGATAGATAGATAGATAGATAGATAGATAGATAGATAGATAGATAGATAGATAGATAGATAGATAGATAGATAGATAGATGGGTGACCTACACGGTATAACATGAGCTCTTCCATGTCACCTCCACACATCATATGTACTTCCGGAGCCCCTGCCGGACTGTCGTGCCCGTCTGTGTTCTAAACGTCGCTGCTGGAGCTAACTCGATTCCTTGCGGTTGACGGTCATGATAGCTTCTGACCAGGCGTGCCTCTCACATGCTCCGCAAGACGGGTAGCCGAGCCGCCACGAAAATGCGAACATTTAGTCGAAATATTCGGAGCATAGAAACAAGCGTTCTGCCGAGAAGGCAGTTTGGCAGTTTCCCTACCGCGACAACTGATTGTATCGTGGCAGCGTAGTGCTCGCTGGGGGTTTAGGCCAGACCACCTTGCGAAATGACACGACTGAAGGAGTCAACACCAATAGCAAATAAAATTTCCTACCGGTAAGCGTACACAATACTTTTCCCTACAACCATAAGTGCCACGGCCGGCAACCGTAACATCCCTTGCCCATTGCCGTCAAGTGTCGTTTCAAGGGGGCCCCGGCATTCTCAACGTTTACTTCGTTGTATAGTAAGAGATGAAGAAAAACGTTCTGTTATGCGCTTAATTGAAGTTCGCCTAGAGAGAGGTATCAAGCGGCACGCCCCTGAAAGAAAACTAATACTTCAATCCTCCAAACCTGATGGTGGCTCTATTGCTGCTCTTACTGAAGTACAACACGCGCCTGGTCTGACTTCCTCATACTTCAAGAATATTATCGCAGCAGCGCACGCTGCCCTTGCGGCGGCAGTCACAATCACCATCTCCAAGACGGTCTTCCCCAAACTTCAGGAGCTACCAAGTGGCGCCGTATGGGGCATTCGCCAAGCCGTAGACGGGAAAACTAACGGCAAGAACCTTCAGGAGCGAGGCCGCCGATAATCGACGCGAGCAAGGCCTCCCATCGACGCGAAAACGGACCAGCAGATTGATTGATTGAATTGTGGGGTTTAACGTCCCAAAACCGGTTCTGATTATGAGAGACACCGTAGTGAAGGGCTCCGGAAATTTCGACCACCTGGGGTTCTTTAACGTGCACTGACATCGCACAGCACACGGGCCTCAACATTTCGCCTCCATCGAAATGCAGCCGCCGCAGCAGGGATTCGATCCCGCGACCTTCGGATCAGCAGCCGAGTGCCATAACCACTAGACCACCGTGGCGGGGCAAACGGACCAGCAGCGATCACATGACGACAGCAACCGATCTCGAAAGACGGCTTTCTTTGGAAATACCTGTTGTGCTTGACGGCCGTCACGACGTTAGCGCTTTATTGGACACAGGGGCTCATTACTCGATCATGAGCGGGAAACTAACGACGGACCTGAAGAAAGTTGTTACGCCGTGGTATGGAACACAAATTCGCACTGCCGGCGGGCGTGTAGTCAGCCCACTCAGTATGTGCACAGTCAGGAGTGGCAATTCGGGGACGTACCTTTCACTCCAGCTGCCTTGTACTTCGCGAATGTTTCAGAGACCTCATCTTGCGAATAGACTTTCTACGGCAGCAAGGCGCAATCATCGACCTTCGTGAGCGAACAGTGACCTTTTCGACAGAAAGAGCAGCAGAAAAAAAACAACGTCAGCTGCCGCAGCACGTTTCGCGTTTCTGCCGACAGCATAACACCCCCCCCCCTCCCCGGTCTAGCGTCCTGGTTGACGTCGTATGTGACGGGCGATCTGACGGTGCGACAATGGTCGAAGGCAACACGTCGCTTTTGTTTGCTCTTGGTATCTAGCTGCGCTGCCCACAGCCGCGTCACACTTCGCGACAGACGTTCTACGCTTCCTGTTACCAATTTCAGCAATGAATACCGTCACCTTTTTCGTTCCACTGCGATAGCTTTCGCCTGCCCTATGACAGGCGTTGTTGAACGCTTTACGCCTACGTTAACGGAAACTGGGTTGCAATCGACATCAGGAAACACAACTTCGTCACTCGGCAAGGTCGATATTAATTCAGCTCTCCCGTATAGCATCAATGAGCAGTGCTGCAGGAATTGCTCCTTCAACTCAAAAACTGCTTCGCTTCTTCATCTAAGGTGCGTCAGACGCCAATCAAGAAACACGGAATTATTACGTACACGGACGCCTTGTCCATAAAACGATTGCCCTACCGCGTTTTGGCCAAGGAACGTGCAGCAATAAATGCACAAGTCGGAGAGATGCTCCGGGATAATTTTATACAGCCTTCCATAAGTGTTTGGTCTTCACCGGTCGTCCTAGTAAAGAAAACAGACTGAACACTGCGTTTATACTTTAACTGCAGGAAATTTAACTAGCGTAACAAAGAAAGACGTTTGTCCGCTGCCTCCCTTCGACGATTCACTCGGCAGACTTCGAAGGGACAAGTATTCTTCATCAATAGATCTCAAAAGCGGGTACTGGCAGATTGAAGCTAACGAACAGGATCGCGAAAAAACTGCTTTCGTTACACCGAATGGCCAGTACGAATTTAAAGTTGTGCCATTTGGTCTGTGTTCTGCACGTTCGACATTCCAGATATTGATGGACACTGTTCTTGCCGGGCTGAAGTGGCATACGTGCCCAGTTTATCTGGATTATGTCGTGTTTGCGACTACCTTTGACGAGCATCTGAAGCGTCTGAACACTGCGCTGGAAGCCCTGCGCTCCGCTGACCTAACGCTAAAGCCAGAAAAATGTCACTTCAGTTACACGGAAAGCAAGTTTCTTGGCCATGTTGTGAGCGCAGACGGTGTTCGGCCTGACCCCGACAAGACCATTGCTGCCTCCACCTTTCCCGTACCGCGTGACAAGAAAGCGGTACGTCGCTTTCTGGGGCTGCGCGCGTACTATCGCCGCTTCATCGCCAATTTCTCAAGGATTGCTGAACCCCTGACTCGTCTGATACGTGATGGCATACCATTCGTCTTTATGGACGAGCAGGACGCGGCCTTCTCCGAGCTGCTGGATCGATTGCAGATACCCCCAGGTCTGGCTCAGCTGATACCGAGGTGCAAACCGACGCTAACCATGTAGGTCTTGGCGCCGTTCTTGTCCAACGCAAAGACGGCACAGAGCGCGTGATAGCTTACGCCATTCGTACTCAATAACGTGCCGAAAAGAGCGATCCCACCTCGAAGGAGGAATGCCTCGCAGTAGTGTGGGAAACAATGAAACTTCGGCCTTACGTTTATGGTCTCCCGTTCAAAGTAGTGACCGACCACCACTCATTGTGCTGTTTAACCAATTTACGAGATCCATCGGGGCGACTAGCATGCTGGAGCTTTCGTTTACAGGAATTCGACCTCACCATCGTGTACAAATCCGGTCGCAAGCACGAGGATGCTGATTCGTTCTCGAACGCACCAACCGAGGCGTGTAACCCTGAGGCTGAATATGATGATGATAGCGGCTTCCTAGAGGCTTTAACCGCGACCGACTTGTTTGTCTGACGACGCGAGGACTCCAAAATCTGCGCAATTATCGAAAATCTAGAAGGACGCAAGTCTCCCCTGCCTCGACGCCTTTCTCGCAGTCTCGTGTCGTTGAGCCTGCGAAGTGGTGTCCTATACAAGAAAAACTCGAGGAGTTACGGTAAACCGTACCTTCTTGTTGTACCAAAAGACATGCGCGATGAAATCCTTCAAGCCTGCCATGACGGTCCTACATCTGGCCACTTGTGTTCCTCGCGAACTCTCGCCAGAGTTAAACGAGCGTACTACTGGTCCCGACTTCCTGCATCTGTGAAGCATAACGTCAAGAGCTGCCGTGCATGTCAACGTCGTAAATCCCCGCCACTGAAACCCGTGGGACTGTTACAACCGATCGTACCACCTAGGGCACCATTCGGTCAAGTGGGCATGGACTCACTCGGACTTTTTCCGTTATCATCGACAGGCAGCAAGTGGATCATAGTCGCCAGAGATTATTTAACAAGGTACGCTGACACAAAGGCCCTACCGCACGCTACGGCTGCCGACGTTGCCCAATTCTTTATAGACCAAATTTTTCTTCGACATGGTACCCTTGCGAGCGTTATTACTGACAGGGGAGCAGTTTTCACATTCCAGCTGATTGATGACGTATTCAAGTTGAGCTATACGAGCCATCGCAAGACAACCGCGTATCACCCACAAACCAACGGCTTGAAGGAACGACTGAACAAAACCATCTCCGACATATTATCAATGTAGTACGTAGATGTCCAGCAAAAAACGTGGGATCAGCTGCTACCGTACGTAACACTTGAGTACAACACTGTCACTCAGGAAACAACGCGCGTTACACCGTTTCACCTTGTCTACGGACGTGAAGTTCAGACCATGTTAGGTGCTATGCTTTCAAACGACCTCGACGCTTCAATCACTCCTGACGCTGACGAACTTATCCAGTTCGCCGAAGAAGCTCGCCAATTAGCACGCCTCCACATTACGCAGCAGCAGGTCACAGACGCACGGCGCTACAATCTTCGCCATCGACATGAGGAATACCGCCCAGGCGATCACGTTTGGGTGTGGACTCAATTCGTCGCAAAGGGTTGTCTGAGAAGCGGCTCATTCGCTACTTTGGACCCTACAAAGTGTTGCGCCGCGTTGGTGACGTGAACTACGAGATTATCCGGGATGGCGTTATGCCATCACATCGTCGAAAGCACCACTCTGAGATTGTGGACGTTGTAGTACTTAAGCCATGTTTTTCGTGTTAGTACGACAGAACCTCGGCCTTATTCTTTTCTTCATCTTCCGTGCACTTACGGTTAGTTTTACCGTCTTTATTTTATTCGGCTATGCCTGTCCAAACTCTTGTGCATTGGGACGATGCCGTTTTCAAGGGGGGGAATAATGCCACCGGAATATGTGCGGTTTGCGCGAGCTAGCATGGACAACAAAGAAGCGAAGTTGCTTTTGGGTCAGCGCGCGCCCCAATCGGAGACATCTTGTTTGGCTAGTAGTGCTCGTCTACCTGACGGTGCGGTCTCTGCTGTCATAGTCCCTTGTGTATCACGTGACAATATTAATCGTGCATTCCTCACTCATTATTTTATTGCAGCGGTCACCTTCCCTCCACCTCACGCGGTCTACCACCGCCCAACCTCACCCTCACCAATTTTTTGAAGCCTATCCTCACTTGACGCGCCTATCTCTTCATAAGAGTAAATGAGAGCAAGGATGCCTTCCTGATAGTGGCCCCCGTGTTTTCAAGGAATATCGTGGAGTCTAACAAGTCAGTTTTGTTTCTGCAAAAACGGCGCTGCAAATGCAAGCGTTTCCAAAGCACAACAACGATCACGAGTTTGTGAGACTATAGATAAGCGACTATAAGTTGCAGAAACGATATTCGACTCGATAATCGCAGAGCATCTTGCCGCGGTCATCTAATAGCGAGCCCGAGTTACCCAGAGATGCGCACGTTCCTCGAGGTTTTCTACATGACAAAGTGTACGAGGGAGCATTACGCCTGTGTGACGCTACCTGAGGAAAGTTCAAAACGAAGGTGTCGGCTTTATTTTTTATTCAGATGCGAAAGAAATATAGTAGCCTACCTTCCCATGTTTGGTCTTTACTTAGCCATAAAATTATGCGTTCCGTTCCATAAGCATCGTACAGAAGGGCGACCATCAAGCTTCGTACAGAAGCTTGATGGTCGTATGGCTCCAACAAATAAAATTTCCTACACAGCTCGAGAGGGTAGAAACTCTTCAAATATATTGTAGTAGTCGAACATGCATGTACACCTAGCTTCCACCACTCAATTTGAACCAACATAGTAGGGCCGCAAAGACGAAAAACCTTCGCGGCGCTAATTGTTCGCCAACTTATTGCTCGCGATAGTACCAGATGGTCCATCTCATCGCGTTATAACACAATCACACGCGCGCGCGCACATGTTCATCTACTTCACGTTCATCGTAGTTTAGCGCAAAGGTAACACACACAGTAAGGAAGGACCACAAACAAAGGCGCTTTTTAGATGCGAAGCAGCTCTTTGACTAGCCTGTGTAACGCTGTCCCAGCGTCCGCACGAACGCGCCGCAACGCGCTCCCCTCGCCGCAGGTGTTGGAGCGGTGCCAAGTAGGTCACGCCGCAGCTGCGCGTTGACGTCACGCTCTCCTCGCAGTGCGCGCTGACGTCACTCTCTCCCTCGCCTGCCGCGCGCTTGCCGCAGCGCCCGCAGCTGCCGCTCACGGAAATCTTCGATAAGCGCTTTCTCAGCTCGCAAGGAACGAGAACACGCCCTCGCCCTCGAGGGACAACGCTGACGCAGGCAGCGTCTGCTAGCGTCAAACCGATGCAAACCTAGTCAAACCGATGCTAACGCGTTGTGCACCCCCCGTGCTGCTTCGCATCGCCTCATGGTGCCCTTTAGCGGGAGATGGTGTAATTTTTTGCGAACCCCTTCCTGATGCAAAATCCAAGAAACATTGCACGGCAGGACGAAGATACGATGCTCGTCAAGAGCCAGTTGACATCCTGAAGAACTTTATAGGACACAGACAGATGAGCCCGATGTAGAAGAAATATACTTTAAAATAGTTAAAAGTTGGGCTAGTTAGTGTTCAGACTTCACGTTCATCGTAGTTTAGCGCAAAGGTAACACACACAGTAAGGAAGGACCACAAACAACAAAAGCACCTTTGTTGTTTGTGGTCCTTCCTTACTGTGTGTGTTACCTTTGCGCTAAACTACGATGAACGTGAAGTCTGAACACCAACTAGCCCAACTTTTAACTATTTTAAAGTTCATCTACTCACCCCGGCCGGGTACTTCGGAAGTAGTGCAGCGGTGCAGAATGCGAGTGTCAAGGCGCTGAGAACACGACGCAGCTGTCCACAGGTCACACGCCACAGGGGGGCCAAAGCGCATCGGCGACACGGTCCGCCACACAGGAACTTCACCGCACACGTGCACACAATCCTTTCTCGTGCAATGGACGATGCAAAAACACTGCAGTAACCGTTCGCCCAACATATATATGGCCATCTGTAAGGAGAGATCTATGCGCTATAGCGTCAGCGGTAATGCGTCATTTTTGGACAACTTTCGAGTACTAGCGCACATTTGGTACCATTTCGAAACTCCAACATGTAGCATACTCAACTTTTTTTTTTTGCGCAAGAAAGATTGTGACGGTATAATACTTTCTTGCTCATTCAGCATTTCAGGCATAAGTTGCTCCATTGGGAGCACAAGTTCTACGTAAAATTCTTGCGAGTCATTCAAGTCATGTATACCTGCTTTCAGTGTGAACTTGCTATAACCCTAGTGCGTGATATATTTTTTTTTTCATTCAAGCATCACGGATAACAGAGAGACAGGAAACAAACTGATGCGGCAGGAGAGGCAGCGGCGTGTGTGGGGCTGTCGACTATTCGCAATGCACACGGATTATAGGTGGCGCAGAAGGTAATCCATCATGGCGGGCCGAAGGAATATCCGAGCTGTTGACTGCACGTCCATGTCGTATAGCGCGCCGGTCTCTTTCACATTTTGCTCGTCCTTTGTCGAGTGTATTCGTGTTTTTCTTAGTTATCGGCCACAGAATCCAGCTGCCTCTCACAAAGCTGCTTTTTAGTGGAGAGAACTCTGATGACCTTCAAAATACCGCAAGGAAAATTTTTTTAAAAATTAAGTAGGGGGATCCTGTACGCAACCGAAGGGGAATAAGTTTTCAACGCCGGCCATCTGATCTGGTGTGGCGTCAAAGCATTGCACGCTGGTAATGCTGACCGCTAAAGCGCCATTTACGCTCAAACTAGGCTTTTCTTCTGGCATGAAACGATCGCCACAAAGTTTCTTGGATTTCACTTCAACAGTGCACGTCGACTTAATATTTGCGTATTAAGCTCCTTAGCACAAAAGCGCTTGATACGTTATACTGTCCGCTGTTCGTGCTTGTTGCTTGCGTAATTAGCGAGAGTCGCTGCTCTGCTTGCCTGATACCTATAGCGAGTGCCTTTCTGATTGCAATAACGTCCACAAGGAACCTCTGCAGGATGGCGCAAATAACGATATGAGGTTTCGTGTTGTCGCAAAAGCATTACCGTTTACTCAACACTAGATCCCTATGCACGCTTATACAGGAGCAACAACGGTGATAGCAACTCTTTCTTTTTTTACGCGTCGTGATAACAGAGCCCATAAAGCTGCGACGAACTTTAGTATTCTACATATCTCCTTGCGCAAAGCCCTCTATACCGATGTATTCGTTACCGTACATGCAATTCTCTCACATCTTTTCTTGTACAACAAAATATGGAGCACCGTCAGCTATAAGGATCGAGCAAAAGAAATTTTCGTAGTGTATAAATAAGCGCTAGTCCGTCCTTAACGTGTAGTTTCGCAGCTTCCTTTATATTTCGCTGATTGCCTACATAATGTATTGTACGGTCCAATAGGTTCCTTCTGGTGCCTGCGAGCCCTATCGACGTACATAAAATAGCCGCCTTCCGCATAAGTCTCCCGGAGTCTACCCATCCACGCCTTGGTCAACAACAGTCAAGTGTGCACATACGACGTCATTCAAATGGCTGATGTGGGTAAACCACTGGGCCCAAGGCAATCCCGTTAGTGCATTCTTCACACTTCTTATAACAAAGCGCCATGCGTGAGACATTTCGTTACTACACTATACGCTCTCTTTTAAAAAGTTAGTTAAAAGGTAGTAACGGGAGCGGTTAATACCTTTCTTACAGCTTTCTTATATTTTTCTGATAGTTTAACCTGAGGAGTATGTCGATGGCGTCCTTACCACTAATTGTGTAGGGGGTAGTAAACTTTACTACACGCGTACGTGGCAGGTTAGTAAACGTTTACACTTCCACTGGCAGTAGTATATTATGCTGTACTTGCGGTAGGCTTACGCAAAATTTAAACACTGTAACTGATTTTATTATGTTGGAATAAGTCTCGTGCAACGTCGTAGAACTCGTGTACCGAAACGGTAAAACAAGAATCTGGAACGAAAGCATTGATTACTTCTCTGAATGCATGTCTGTCTCACCGCTACAACGTGTGTATCCTTAAGTATAACCATAAATAGCGTTAATGTTGCTTTTAGAGTATATGCAGCGTATCTTTTGTGTGCGGCATTGTGTGCCGTTCTTTCTCGTTCGAACATGTTTCTATCTAGTCTGTCACCGAAACATTTTTATATTCAAGGTAAGTTCACAGCGCTGATCATATGAAGTAATTAGCGATAGTTAATTAGTGTAGCACGCTGCAATTATTCAGTAACAGTGTCCCGGGTCAATGCCACAGCGCTTCATTTTTATTTGATCTTATTTATTGTAATAGAATCGATTTGATATGGCAACGTAGACATATAAATCGAATCGCCATAACCCGATGAAAGATTGCCATGGTAGCAAAGTTACAAGCTTTGGTAACTACCCTCGCCTATTGTTAGTAACTACAGGTAGTAATTGAAATGGTAGTTAGGCTAGCTGCTACTATGTCGCCTACTCTCTGTAATTAATACTTAGTGAATGTTGTGACGCGCATTTACTACCTCAAAGTTGGTACGTAGCGCTACCTATTTTTAAAGAGTGTATCGACATGAAAATTTGAGCGATAAACACTGCAACACTTCACACATGCGGTACACGTATGCTGGTTCAAATGTTATGGCACCGGTGCAATTAAAAGCAAAGAATGAATAAAACAAAATGTCATCAGCGCGCGCCTGTTTTTTTTTTTTTTTTTTTGATACAGAGCGAGAAACCTCGACGCCTGCTGCCCTCGGTTGAAGGCTCTTGAGGAGAGATGAAAGCATACCGATCGCTGTCATCAGTTTTACTCGGGTCCTTCGGTGGCAGTAGTATCGGCTTGAGAAGCGGAATTCAGCCAACGTATATGGTTTCGCAGGGTCATGTTGCGACAGCGATATGTAGTATCTTAATGAACACGATACGTTCTCTCTTGTATTAGAAATAAAGGTAGCAATACAGACGTCTTTGCAGCCCTATCGTGATGCAAGCATGCCCAAAGAGTATTCCAGATATAGCACCCAAGGTACATGCATCTTCGATACGGCTCCGCATTGCTTTCGGAATATTGAAGATAGATATTTTATTAAAATGTCGACCAGGGCAAGTAGCCCAAATACTTGCTGGGTTTCACGTGATTCTCTTGTGGCCGTCCCAAACGAACCCAGAAAGATTGATATTGGGGGAAGGAATGAGGAGAAGGATAGAGAGAGGCAGGGAAGTCCGCCTGCCTCTACAGACATTCTGTCGCCTGCGCGTAAACCGCTCTGCATCCGAAGCGTTTATATTTGCAGGTTACTGCAAAGAACGGGCCACGGTGATTGCATTTCGATGGAGGCGAAATGTTGAGGTCTGCGTACTGTGCTATGTCAGTGCACGTTAACCCTTTGAGGCACACGGGGCACATATGTCCCGAAAACCAAAGCCGGTGCATTTAGGGAACAGATGTTGCGTGGTCGGGCTTCGTAAATGCCACAACAGCAGAAACAATGGTTCAATAAGCGTTTCGCACAATTTATTTTGAGGAAAACTGCCTCGGGACAGATGTGTCCCTATGTAACACAACGGAACATGGATTATATATTGAATGGGCGTATATGAACACACGAATGATAATGTTCTGCCCTACGAAATGTCACAGTAGACCTTGATGAAATTTTACTTTCCCAATGTGTGCGTCCGTAAGCTATTGCTTGACTTTCTCTCCTAATCGTGTCCTCGAATCAATAAAATCATTTTCGAATCAATAAAATCATTTCTTCTTCTTCTTCTTCTCCTGCGTAGCATGATCATGCCTGGAAGGTGGAGCGATTCTTTTGTTGTCGGAGGTGATTTTCAGAAGTTTGTTTACCGATGACACCACTGATGAATCTATGCTGCAGATTGACTACGACGATTTCGAATTCGAATGAACAAGTGTAAGAAAAAAAAGAAGTAACGTATGGATTCACAATGAGTATCGAACAAAGGAGGAAAATTACGTTTCACAAGTAAACTCATCAGACAAACTACAAGGTGCGGCTACAGCGCTCATCAGTCCTGCCGTGCGTGCAGCAAACCCTACTAAGGAAATCAAGTGGTGAATGACATATAAAAGTGAAAAATTCACGAATAACTGCGGTATTCTGCACTGACTAGTGCGATGCGTGCTGGGCGAAGATAAATACAACTTGAAAGGCGTTGATATACTTCAGAGGAAAAGATTGCCACACCACTTGAGATGTTTTCAGCACTGACAAACTTCGCTGAACTTGTCTCCGGCGTATACTTGTGAAAGACAATATTGGTTACCAACAACAAAATGGGATGGTTTTTACAAAGAAAAAGGAAGAAATAAAAGTAATTCTGTAAGTAAACTTAGGAACTAGTCACTGCCTCACTCCAGTGCTATGAAACGACTAGTTGCCCCACGGTGGCTTGTCGTTCATTGCCATTATGATAATTCTTCATTGTGTTCAGCAGCTGCGTAATGCTCTTCATTTTTCAGGCCCGTCTCAGTTGAACAGAGATGAGCTCAACATTGAGACACCCTATGACGAGCGGCCTGTTCGACCATGGTAATGACGTATATATCAAACTGATATTTTTCACAGAAAAGCAGAAATGTCTGTCTACAAGCACATACAAAACTCTCGACAAAATCAAGTGCGCTTTCCCTCTAGCAGTTTTTCTTGCCGCCAACTCCTGGAACAGTTGTGCGCAGCCGTAGATAGGCACCACAACATTCACCAATCCCATAGCTGCTACACAGGGACTGCGTGACTATTTCAATTCCTACGCCTATTGCGCAATGTCCATCATTGAAAGCAACATGTTCGACTGTTGCACATTTTGTACTGCGCGCTTGAGCTTTAGGTGGAAATAAATGTTATTTCTTTTTTAGTTTTTCACAACGTCTAGAAATAGCGACAGTTGTTTGGGCAAGTAGGCTCCTTTATGGTATATAGGGACATATGTGTCCCAAGCTATATTAACTTCTGTGTTACAAGAACAGTTCTCTTACTCTCTTGCTGTGTTATTGGTAAGCCCAAAATGCACGAAAAACATGATTGGACCAAATTTTCTTTCGCTGGCTTTCTCGTGTGCCTGAGAGGGTTCAGGAACCCCAGGTGGTCAAAATTTCCGGAGCACTCCACTACGGCGTCTCTCATAATCACCTCTGGTTCTGGGCTGTAAAACCCCAGAAATCAATCACTCTGGGATGGATCACAATAATGCAACTTTCAGGTTATCTGCCGTCTCTAAAAAGGTCGGAGCACCTTCTCTAAGAATAGTGAAGGCGTGAAACAAAGTCCATAGAACGACTCGCAAACTAGGAAAACACTTCTCGCTAACAGTGCTTTCGTAGGCGGGACTAAGGAGCGCCTAACGTAAGGTTTGCCGACCCACTGTCCTTTTCAAGCGATCTCATTATACATATAAAATCGCAGGAACCAGTGCTATAAGGTGCGGACCTACGCGTTCGAAAAGAGAATTGAACCAAAAAGTTGCAAATAAGAGCGAAGAGGGCTAGTAAAGGTAAAATTGTGTTAACACTGCAGTATTTCACAAAGGTATACAATTTCAAAACAATAGCCCAAGTTGATTTATTTGTAGGGTTTACGTCCCAAAACTAGCTATGATTATGAGAGACGCCGTAGTAGGAGGGCTCCGAAAAAGTTGACCACCTTGGGTTCTTCAACGTGCACTGACATCGAACATTACACAAGCGTCAACATTTCGCCTCCATCGAAATGAAGCCGCGGCGGGCAGGATTCGATCCCGCGGCCCTCGGATCAGCAGCCGAGTACCATAGCCACTAGACCACAGAAGCTGGGCAACACAATAAATTGCGAACCCCGCAATTCAGACTTCAGTGCGCCGCCTTGTAAGATGAGTATATCAGGGTGTATTAACCCGTGCATCGTCAGGAGGTTTAGTTCGCTTCATTTACGGGGTTTTACGCCTCAACACCACGATATGATGTGTGAGAGACGCCGTATATAGTGTAGGTCTCCGGGAATTCGGACCACCTAGGGTTCTTTCATGTGCCTCGAGATTGCATAGCACACGGGCCTCAACATTTCGCCTCCACCGAAACGCAGCGGCCACGGCAGCGATTCGATCCCGCGACCTTCGGATCAGCAACCGAGTGCTATAACCACCAGACCACCGTGGCGGTGCGAAGTTCGGTGAAGGAACAGATACAACATTTAAGAGCGTTCTTCATCTTTGCGCGTATATGGACGCTCACCTGAAGAGGAAAAGCTCCCCAGGCTTTCTCTCTCACTCTGGCTTTCACGTTTCCGGCAATGTTAGCAGAACAAATATGTCCATTAGGCAACTACCGAAAACAGCGGCAACTGCACTGTTTCACGATTCAGTTTCGGTTTTTCCTGGGCGCAATCAGCCGAATTTCAGCGATCTGTAGATGTTGCCAGCGTTGCCATCTTGAAAATATTACGATGGTTGTGGATTTCCTGTGCGAATAACTGGTTCGAGCATCTAGCGGTCTGGTTTCAAAGTTAGAGTTATTTCGTTAATTATTGTTCAAACTATTGCTCCGGCCCATACTGCAGTGCGTGGCCCCAGGAACAAAGCACCTCCGCAAAAGTGCACAAATATCGGCGTTTCTTTATGTATAAAATTCTCGGACGCATTTTCCGAAACGTGTGTGTGTGTGTGTGTGTGTGTGTGTGTGTGTGTGTGTGTGTGTGTGTGTGTGTGTGTGTGTGTGTGTGTGTGTGTGTGTGTGTGTGTGTGTGTGTGTGTGTGTGTGTGTCGCGCTAGGGAAACTCCCCAGACATCCTTGTGGGTTCCGAAAGGCCGGAAAGGGGGGGTACTGGGCGCTGTAATGTTTGAGAATTGCACAACAAATTTTACCAGCAGGATTCTCTCAGCAGATACTCCACTTGGAGCAGCTTCGCTGTTAAAAAGTACTTTGTAAGGCACAATTTAGAAGTGCATGCAGCGTCTGCGATAGGCCGTGGTTGCGTTCAGCGTGTCGTCAGTTGTCTAGAGCCACATTACTCTACTGCGTGAGGCGTTCCCCGACTGAGACGTAATGTTTCGCTCGAAGATCGATTTCACCAATGCGGGGGGATCTGCTCAGTTAGTACAACATTTGTTTATTTCCAGTAGCATCTGAGGCAAAGTTATAGAGCCAGGCAGAACTTGCATTTACGATGTACGCCAGTGTAAGGCGGGCTTGTCATAGCGAGGGTAACGTGACGTAACTGTAATTCCCTCTCCTTCCAGACCACAAGTGATGCGGCAGCGAGTGTTCCCGGTTTACTCCGTCGAGGCATACGCGTAGCCTGACGTCAGAACCAAATATGTATTTAGGTTCCTTATTGCTGGGACAGCTGGTTTCATTGTTCAGTCGGAAATTCCATAATTTCGTATCAGCGCATCGCACCATTCCTTTTCAGGAATCTACTGCATACGAATAGTACTTAACGTCCGTTGACAGACGAGCGTACGATGGCGCACGGTTATCAGTTATGAATTTGGCCTCTCAGCGTTTCTATGTCGACACAACGAGAAAT
Source organism: Hyalomma asiaticum (assembly GCA_013339685.2). Classification (NCBI taxonomy): domain Eukaryota; kingdom Metazoa; phylum Arthropoda; class Arachnida; order Ixodida; family Ixodidae; genus Hyalomma; species Hyalomma asiaticum. The sequence continues at coordinate 84,034,259 of CM023481.1, read as the reverse complement.
CTCTCCGTCCCTTTTCTTACGTGAGGCGAATCGCTATGAAAAAATAAATAGAGGAAAGAAAATGAAATCCCTTCGATAGGGGTTGAATTTCGGAGCTACACCCTCAGCCCCGTAGCCTTACCTACACGGCTACCGACGGTATAAAAAATTGTGGCTGATCCCTCTGTGACAGGAATACGTATAACACGAAAGTGGGACGTGTCTTCACAAAAACAATTGAATGTTTAGTGTACGTCGAGGTTAGCTTGCCCATCTCTATCGGTGTTTCGCTGATACGGATCCGTTTTACATGGATGAACCCACGTTCACGCATATCCTCCATAACATCCATGACGAATGTTATGTTGTAAATGAAGTAGTTTACGTAATGACCGGACACACTCGATACTCACGTAAATGATGTGCGAGAAAGGCGTCAATCATGTTTACTTGCGCCACACCAACCTGCTGACGTCATTTCCGAATTTGGGCGCTTAAAGGGTCCCTGAAACGTTTTTTTTTCACATTGCGTCACTTCATTAGGCAACACAATTGTGAAATCATTCACACCATAAATAAAGCGAAGCACCATGCGCTAAGGCAGCTATGGACTTATTTCTGTCGCCTTCCTCCTTACCACTGCTGTTCCTCCTCAACTCGATCTGCTGCGGAGTGCGCGCTAGCGACGACAGCGCCTCCCGTGTCAGCCGCTCTGCCGAGCCCTCCGTAGCGACATAGCGCCCCGATATCCTCACTGAGGTCGCCCACCTCGGCAGTGCTAGCTTCTGTAATAGAGCGCCGGCGACTCGTGTGTACGCCGCCAGATGCCGCGACGATACCGTTGGCTGAAACCAAGGAGTACGTTGTAGAAGCACGTTGTTCGCAGCTAGATTTTGAAAATTACGTGCACGTGACTGGTTCGGGGCCAATAAGCGGCCTCCCATTCGATCGGTCGATGGCGGGGGCGTTTGAAAACGCCTTTTGGCGAGCCGCTGAAATCTTTTGCGATACACGTATTGAAAACCTTATTGTAAATTCCACACTTTACGCACAGCGCTGAGATCTTCCCTCAAATGATCCTAATGACTCGCTCTACTGAACCACCATATTTGCACAAAATCGTCAAAACCGTTTCAGGGTCCCTTTAACGCAGCAATTTTCTTGTTGCCATCACGCTCGGAGAGCAGGCCTCGGGGAAACGCCATCTACGACGGAAAGTGACCAGCGACGCACCTCCACGCCCGTTCTTCGAAACGCACTTTGGACCGTACTGGGACGCTGCCGCAATCCAGGAAAGCGAAGTGAAGCACCGGCGCGCGCGCAGAGCCGCACAAGCGCATCATGTTTCACTTTGCCTCTCCTGGATAGCGGCACCATTCCAGGCATGTTCGAAAGTGCGCCGCGGCCGCTCCTCAAGCCAAAGGGAAAGAAGCGTCAAGAAAGACCATAAGCTGCGTTCGTACAGCTTTCGAACGTATGCGCCAGTAGCGTATTGGTAGAGAACCAGCCACCTTTCGTCGTAGGGCGGGGTCCATTGAGTTCGATTGCCCAGCGTGTCCAAGTAAAATTTTCTGCATGTTTTTCTTTGTTATATGTAAATATTACTGGGTCACTTCCGTTACGGAAATGACGTAGTTGGGTCGTAGTGGACCCCGGCATAAAGCACATTCGTGTTAAAATGCAAAGTGAGAATACCTGGTAGAATAAAAGCCCTGCCCAGAATTCTCCCTTCGTAACAGCGCAGCACTGAACGAGGATACACTGAGAAAAAATTGAGTACAACGTAGCGTTAACTTCCATCAAAATGTTTATTTCCGTATTCCCAGCAGTATTTTTTAGCCTCTCAAATTGAATGACACGTGAGCATCTCATACACCCATGTAGCTTGAGCATTTCATACATTTTTGCTCACCCAGTTCTGAAGATTCCTTAGCTGGAGATACCAGATGAACTCAGTCATCTGGTCGGCCAGTCGTACATGTTTCCACATTTGACTTTCCGCTATGCGCGGTTCGTGCATACTGCGCAGCTATGTTCCAAGGAAGGTGCCGCACAGCCGTGCTTGTCGGAGGCATTCCGAACGCATAATCTTCATGAATATGATCCTGTGTCCATTTTCCTTGTCTTTACTAAAAAGATTTAACCGTCTTGAGACAAATTATCCTTTTCTTACAAAACAAAAAATTAGAGGCTGTTGTGGACTTCATTGGAGCCCTCGAGAATGACGGGTTAATGGTCTTTTCTGCCGACGCCAAAAATTTGTTTATTCACTGCTACAGTCGCAACATCTAGCCTGTGTCGAGAGCGCCATTGATGACTTTGGTACCATCCGATTCTGTACGGAAGCGGGTAGTTCAGTTGAAAGTTTTCTAGAACTCCTAAACTTTTATTCAGCAGACTGGGACCCTGCACCTGCAGCAGAAGGGAGTTTGTATAGGTTCATGCCCAACACAAGTCTTCAGCGATTTGTTTTTAGTTAAGCTGGACAGGGATCTAAATAGGTGCGTTGACGGGACTAAGGTCATAAATGTTTTCAGTACGCTGACAATTTCTTAGTATTTGTTGAATGCACCTTTCAGAGCTTTGACAACTACCGCGCTGTGGCCTGCTCTAACTTTCGTGACTGCCTAGATATACTAGAAGTGGCATTTGAAATACCACGTGACGAGTGGATTAGTTTTCTCGACATTCACTGTGTTCACCGATAACAGGATCTGTTTGGTGTACGAACCTAGAACTAACAAACACGTTTTACTCTAATCTGCACAAACTAAATTGGTGAAGAGAAGCATGGCCTGCACGTGCCTTAGGAATGCGCTGAAGAAATCATGCCAACACATGATGTGCGATAGTTTCGGTAAAGAAGTTTCGCGCACAGTACTCTGGACATCCTGTCCATGCGATAGTGGCTGTTGAGGAAGGACTGCTGAGGAAAGAACTCAGCTCTTCCCAGCAAGTGAACGGCCCAAACCCCATAATACATTTTTGCAGTAGTACCGTATATCCATGACCTCTCGCATCGATTGAAAAAGACTGCGGGAAAAAAAATTAAAATCAACGTCGTGTTTTCAGCCCCCAATAAGTTAATAAGCCTGCGCGAGAAAACGAGGCCAGACAAGAACAGGTCTACTACACGCGAGATGGAGCATAAGAAGAACTTCATTGGTTGCACAACCTCTGTGGTACATCGTATTTTTCTCACTTGTGGTAAGTCCTATATAGAACAAAGCGGGAGATGTGTTAACTCAATGTTACATGAACACAATGACGAAGTTAACAAAGTGGCGGCTGATGCTTTCCTCGCTTTGCATTGTGTAATGGCGTTTTTCACCGGCGGATCCGGAGCAGTCACCGAAATCCCGGAGGGAGCGCTCAGATTTCTCGAATCCGAATCTGCCAGCGGAGTGCGAGAATGCTCCGCGAGCGAGTATACAGGAAGTCAGTTCAGCGCGTCATACATACCCCACTTCCGCTCCGTGCGTTTCCGTGGCAACCAGAGACGCTTTCCCCGGGCACATTTTGACTGCAGCAGTTTCTGAATTGTTTACATTCAATTCACGCATTCTGTGCTCAAGCTTTATTACTCAGAGAGGGCACTAAGCGCTAAATAAACGGTACGATTCTGCGTTCGGTGCCGTAAGCTCCGGCATGAAGCGTACGATGGGTGGGGAGGGGAACGATGAGCACGTAGCGACGCAGGCTCGGGCCGCATTTTGCACCTTGGCATACGCGCTCGTAAGAGTTCGTGTCTTCATCAACAAGTAGAAAATAAAGAGTTTTGCACATCCCCGATCTATAATGCCATTGAAGAACACTCGATAAAGCTGTGCCTTCGCGAGCGACAAGCACATCCAAACAGTCTTACGTCAACGACGACTCCGAGGGTAGGCTTAACGACGCCGCTTCTATTCCGTCGTCGTTCGCGACGAACTGCGAACTCGCAATGAAGCGCTTACTTTTGCCAACACGAAAACGTTTGTACTCACATGTCAGGCGTTAACACATCCAATCGGTTTTGAAACATCGGTGTGGAGCGCAGCGATGGAAACGAAGCGAGCCACATCGGTGAAACGGCCAGTGCCACTGTTTACCTTTCGTACCGCGGCTTCAGATCTATCGAATGTTTTGAAAATAGGTGCTGCTTTCCACTTTAAACATACTTACACTCATTTGTAAGCTATTTCATTTCACAACCCAATCACAGTCAATATATTACACGCCATACCGGCAAATGCAGCCTGCATCACACCTATTCGAGCGTCGGGGAGAACCAAACGGTGGCCAGCGGCGCGACGCTACACGTACGTTCTGTCTTCTGAGCTGGAAAAGCTTCTGCTTGTCCTGCTGTCGTCGCTAAACGGAAGCTACACTTTCTTGTACACTCCAGCTCCACACCCGCAACGAACGCAGCCATTTTGACAGGCAAGACGGAAGTGACGCGAGGACGCGGCCCGCTTCCGCCCGAATCTGTCTGAATCCGTGCCTCGGCGCCGGAGCAAGCCGGAGCGCTCTGGCGCGGTTTGAGTTGCTCCGAATCTGCCAGTGAAACGCACCAAACCGCTCCCGCTCGACCAGTGAAACACGGATTCGTCGCGGCGGAGCAAAAAAACCTGCTCCGAATCTGCCAGTGAAAAACGCCATAAGATGTAGTTGCAAGCAAAAGTATCATCAAACTGTTATGTTGGACACAAACAGGTGTGAAATGACAAGGTTCGTTGTAGAGCCACTAAGCATATCGGTAGCTGGTCACGCATGCGTTAGTAAGCGTCGTTCACGCTGTCACAAAAAGAAACCTTGTACCAGATTCTGGCCATTTAAGTTATGAATGTGTTGCAGCCCCAGGATGCCAGCAATGCACACCTGTTGGTGTCTCTTCTGCAACAGAATATCCATGCGCTGAGTAACTAAAGCAGCTAGGGATGAAAGGGAAAATTTGCATCTTATATATATATATATATATATATATATATATATATATATATATATATATATATATATATCCACCTTGCGGGTTTTCACAGAACTCGTTTGCCGTAAGGACTTTGTGTAAGGGTTTGCGGCGTGAGCATTCTCATCTAGCGCCATTATATAGGAGCACGTCAGCTATGGCTAAGCTCGAGGGCGCGCATTTTATTCCCGAATATATGGTGGAACATTCCATTGGGTACGAAATACAAAACACCAGCCCCGTACTTGGGTTCAACTGCAAGTTAAACAACATGTCATGGTTAAGGTTAATCCGGATCCCCAGTACGGATTGCCTGATAATGAAATTGTAAACCTGGCACGTGAAACCGTAGATATGTTTTTTAAACACTCAATACATGGGCATAGGGGCCCTGTGGCGTGACAAAAGCATCATCTCTAGCGCGAAAGGGGAACTTCGGCGGCGCTTTCACCATCTTTTGATATCGCGGTTTTCCAACGGCACTGATATAGCATCGTTGTATAAGCAGGGTGGTTCAGTTTGCTCAGAAACTCACCAAAAATTTTAAATGACATAATCAACGATGTCTTCAAACCGAAACCAAAACGGATGCTTCGTGTAGCGTATGCAGTGACGTCACGGCCTCCCTCAATCAGAAAGATGGAGACAGTACGCAAAAAATGAAAACGGCGATGTCATCCGACAATACATTGAGTGGTGCCAGTTTTCCTGAACTTGACAGCGATGATTTGAACGTTGAAGCATCACAGCTTCATTCCTGAGTGCCGGCCTGCTCTGGTAGGCAGTGTTGAAGGTAATGACGTCAAAAACTGAAGGTGGGCCCCATGGGAATCCGATAAACAATTTTCAAATCCATTTTCAGGAAAACTAAACGACTTGCAACTACATAGCTTAGCGTATATTATTACAGTACTGAGGACAACATATATTGAATGTTTCACTGAGATCCGTGGAGAGTGAAAAATTGCCGGAGTTGCCGTTTCTGCACTTCGGCTGTCGCTGCGGCTCAGTACACTTATCTCCGAACTCTTGAAGTTCGCCATCGGGGCATTTGGGCTTGTTGGTAAGTCGTTCTAATACTGACGTTTGAGAGCGCAAGTAAATGGGAATATGCGCGTGTGCCTCGCGCGATAGGCATAAGCTGCGGTTTTTACGTCTTTTTCTTTAATGTTTGCAGTTGCTTGTGAAGATTTTGACAGCCTGACTCCTTACGTTGTTTGATCTAGGCTGACTTTCTGACCCGGTTCAAATTGTTTGAGTACGTGGTACGTGCGTTTTCCACGCGTACTCCCACTGAAAGAATTAAGAGTCGACGTTTTCACGAATAAGTTTCTTGGAAATTTACGCTCTCAACACCTTCTTCCGCTATTCAAAACTTAAAGGTTTCGAACAGCGCAAAAGTCTTAGTCACGCACGCAATCCTGAAAGTGGATTTTGTGCCTGATTTCGCTCGACCGGTATTGTTATTAACATGATGTACCCATTTCAAAAAGTCATGGGCCAATATTCAGCATTCTGTCGACATGTCTTTCAACATTTCTTTCAATAGTCAAGGCTTTTTACAAAGGCGTGCGTTGACGTTTCTCAATCACTTTCCAACAGTCATCTTTGCAACGAAACTTTTCACAAGGGCTTCTCTCTCTCTCTCTCTCTCTCTCTTTATATATATATATATATATATATATATATATATATTAGTGTACGGATTGTTCAAGCGGGGCTTGTATTCCACTTGTGTGGTACTTGTGCTGTCGTGGAAGCTGTCAGCGCACGACAGGTGACAAGTGTCTTCGTTTCTGGTTTAGCACGCACGCACGGGCAGTTACCAGCAGGGACACGTTTAAACAACTCCGTGACCTTTCTGGGAGCACGTTCCGTCAGCATATCGCTGTCAAAAAACAGCTGGCGGTGCCTGCCGAGCGCCTCCACCAAAATGTTGTAATAGACGAAGAACTCTTTACAGTGGGTATGCCTTACGCTGACCATGCAGGGAGTCGCAACACCTTCAAAATAACTTCACCCGCCTTGTGTCCCAGATCTCTGTAGCCGGACAGCCTACAACAGGAAGCCGTTCAGCATCCTCAAGCATCACGTAAAGCTATGTAAACGGACATATACGTGGAAGGACGCATTATATATATATATATATATATATATATATATATATATATATATATATATATATATATACGTGGTCAAGTGCTTATTTCTTAGAAACAACTTAACAAGTTCTTATATATATATATATATATATATATATATATATATATATATAGTAAACCCTCGTTAACTCGGACTCGCATATCTCGGTTCAGTCGAAACTTTTTTTCGCAGTGCATTAACCTCCCATAGGTGCATGTATTTGCCCCCTCTTATCTCGAAACGTTTTTCGGAGGGGACAGCGGATATCTCGAAAGCCCCTTCATGTTGGAAAGTACCGCCACTCTTTGAACCACGCCGCGGAACCCTCGCCGGAGCCGTCAACCTCCTCGTTTTCTCCCCCTCCTTCGCGGAGCCAGCGCATCCGCAACGCTGAGTGGCTGCGGCGCGCAATCAGGTGACCTTGACGTCACGAAAGCGACGCACTTGTTTTCGCGCGCTTCTTGTTTCCCTCGCCCGCCATGCGCCTGCCCAGCGGTGGTCGCCCTGCGGCTTCTAACGTGCGTTTCGCAAGTGTTTCCGCCTTTCTGTAGCGGTGTGAACTTCGTTTGCTGTGGAAATCTCTTGCTTCCATTCGTTTCAATGCAGAAGTAAGCCAGAGAAAGGGCTAGCATGGTTTTCGATCCTTCGAGGACAACTGAATGTCGTGCGCCGGAAGCAGTAGCTTCAAAACGCCGGGGAGAAGCATGTTCCCCTTCTAAGCACACAGTTCCGTGCGAGTTTACTGTCACAGTTTTCCTTAGGACGTTGGTGAAGTTGCATGGATATTTCAATGTACCTTGCATGCCCAGACTCTTCGTTCAGTACAGTAGAGAACGCCTATATGCTTTGTTGACTTCGCGCATGCGCTAGTTTTCAAATGGTCTAATTCATAAGTTAAGTGCCTGTAACTCCTGCTTCGTAATTGTGCGCGTGTGTGCGCGCGTGTCTGTGCCTGTGTATATGTATGTGTGAGCTTGCGATAGCGTGTGTGAACGCGTCTGTATGTGTGCGCGTGTTCGCGCACGTCTTGTTTGCATGTGTATCTGCGTGTGTTTGTGTGTACATGTTCGTATGTATGTGTCCGTGTGTGTGCGTTCGCGCGTGTTTAATGTATCTATGCGCGTATGTATGTATGTGCGTGCTTTTATTGTGTGTGTCTGCCTATGTATGTATGTATGTATGTACGTATGTATGTATTTGCGCGTGGTGGTATCTGTGCACGTGCGCATGTATGTATCCATGTGCGAGCGTGTGTATGTATGTGCTTGTCGCGTGTGTGCTGATATATGCGTGTGTATGCATGTGCTTGTCGCATGTGTGTTGATAATATATGAGTGTGTATGTATGTGCTAGTCGCATGTATGTGGACACATGCGTGTGCATGTATCTATGTGCGTGTGGTCGTACGTGCATGTGTCGTACGTGTCCGCGTGTGCGTGTACTATATGCGTGTGGTTGTATGTCCTCGCGTGCGCATTTTTGCGTGTGTTCGCACGTGTGTATATGTATTTGCGTTTGTGCACCGTGTTCATGTGCGAGTACGTGTGCGCAATGGGGTCGCATCCGCATGCGTGTATTTTTGAGTGTGTGTCTGCGTATGTGTGTACGCGTGCACCCGTGCGTTCGTATGCGCGCGTACGTGTAATAGTTGGCGAATGTTCATGTGTGCGTGTTCCAGCGCGTGTATGTATATATGTATGTGCGTGTGCGCATGTGTTGGTATGTGCGTGCGTGCTGCGCTTGCATTAAACCACGACAAAGAATATAGGCATGTGCGTTCTGTATAGGCTCTTTCGAAAACACAGCATGTGTTTTGCACAGTGGCATTGATAGAAAGGCATTCGGCCCGCCTGTGCGGGAAATTCATTTTAAATAAACTATTTGTTCTTCGTTAGATATTTATTTAATCTATTCAGTAACCACTTACATGCAATACATTCTCCTGTCTATTCTACGCTGCTTGCATTGTATTCGTCACCGTAAGGCGAGCCCAACGGACGACGGCGAGGCAAACCGCGCAGCCACTGGCAGGGACTCATTTTTTTTCGCTGCGCTCTCGCTTGTTTTAACCGAAGCGTCCCGAAACAAAAACATCCGTCATGAAGTTATACTGGAAGCATACTATCCTCACACCAGTTTCACAAGGGATAAATTCCTAATTGGCGCTTCAAAGGGCCGAATAAACAAGCGCGCGCAATACATCTCAATGCAGGTTGCAACGCGCCACTGGAGGGTTCAGCGTGCCGTGCGCACCGCTCCGGCGCGGGGAGGGAAGAAATCCGAGGAGGATTGAGGAGGAAAGCGCGCGTGTGGAGGATAGCGTCGTTACTTTCCGACATCAAGGAGCTTTACCGTTGCGGCGGCGGGTGCGCCACCGTCGAGAGAGAGGAGAGCGGTCGCGCCCTGCTTGCCCTTCGCGACTGCGGCAGCTAAAAGGCTGTGTCCTCGCCCTGCACCGCAGCAAAAAATTAAATCCTATTACAGGGCGTCCGAATGGTTCTTTGTAAAAGTAGCAAGTCTAGATCTGGGGGGACCCTGGTTCCCCAGATCCTAGTTCCTCAGGACTCAATTAAAGTTCTCGTCATGTCATGTGTAGCGTTGTGGAATCGAACTGCTGATATTTACAGCAACTTTCCGTAGACGAATTTGCAAAACTTCCCAACGCGCCGGTAAGTGCTACATAGCAGCGAATTATGCATTGAAGCAGATTTCTTTCCCTTTAAAAGAGAACTTGGTGTTCTTTGCATGAATTGTAGATGCTAGGAGAATTTTCACTGTGGCACAAATTTGGGAACATCTGCGTGCTTTTGAAGCACGCAGATTTTCCAAAATTTTCCCAGATGGCTCGTTTTCCCAAATTTGGAGCAATCTCATAGTGCAGATATGGACATTTGTAGGTTGTTTTGGCCCAATAAACGTTCAAAAAAAAGGAAGAACGTTCAACAAGCGTAACTTCTTTAGAGCATCATTTTAACTTTGTTAGTTTTTATAAATTCCAATATACTGAGTGATTATAAGCGATTATACAAGCAGTAAGTATGCTTTTCCTTCGATAGAGAATTGATCATTTTTCCCTTTCCCAATTTTTGTAAGGATCACATACTTCGCACATATTTCTCTCCGTACATACTTCTCTCCCCCCATTTTCCTCCTCCCTTGTTTACGAAGTGGTTTTCGTGGCCGGACCCAGCAGTCATGTGTATAGCTCAGGCCACATTCAGGTGTGCCAATCTCAAAAAAAAAGAAAAAAGGAAGGAAGAAACAAAACGGGTGGGGATGGGTGAGTACAACTGCAATGACGTCAGTGGCAATGGCGTCTACAAGTCTGCGTCCGGACGGGTTAAAGCGTGCACTGACGCGCCTGCACGTTTGACGACATCCAGGAGAAAAGAAGGAAAGAAAGTTTTAGAGAAATAATTATAATAAGACAGGTAAAATATAAATGGTCAGGAAGTGAAAAAAAATTATCAAGTAGGTTTACATGATTCGCTTTGCAAAACCACGTCATATTTCAATGGTCCGGTTCCCGCTGTACATACGGTGCCACAGGTTACATGCTTGCGAATGATTTTATTATTGGGATGGTTCCAGGGTTATCATTTATACCTTTCTCGATCGTTTTGAACCGGTATATTAGGTATGATTCTCGTTGCTCACGTTCTCGCTTTGACTTGAAGCCCGTTTCTAATAGTGTCACTGTTAATTTATCAAATGAATGATTTAGGAGGTTTAGATGTTTCGAGAGAGGTATATGTGGAATAGATTTGTCATGGGCTTTTTGGTTGTTGAAGCGGAGCCTGAATGAGGTTTCTATTTACTATGTACTGCACTACACACAGTACACTCCAGCATATAGATAACATTAGAGGAATCACATGTTAAATAACCGCAAATTTTCACAAGTACTGTGATTGGAAGTACTGTGGTTGGATTGGCAGTACTCGTCTGCTGCATTGCCTTACAGACAAGACACCTTGATTTCAGGCATGGCCTGCATCCGTTGTGTGGCCGTGATGTATTTAATCGCGAGTTCACAAACGTGTCTCTGAGGTTACGTGATCATCTGTAGGTAACACAAGGGGCGAATGGAAATGCACGCTTAAGTCGCTCGCTTTCTTCTGTAATGTTGTAGTGCCGCCTTAGGATTTTGTTTACATTGGGGAAATTCGTGCGGTACGGTAAGCATAGGTTTGTACGTTGAGAGTCCCGTTGTGTGCGACGGTTCGAAATGAGGTCTTGTCGGTTCAGTGTATTGGCCCTCTTGATGGCGTCGTCGATAACACGTGGTGGATACTTTTGTTTGTGAAGGACGGTTTTTAGACTTAGGGCGGCCGAGTCAAAATCGTCATCTCTTGAGCAGATTCGTTTGAAACGGTGTGCTTGGCTGCATGGAATGTTGTTCTTACAATGGCGTGGGTGGTCGCTGTGGTAGTGAAGATATTGTTGTCGATCGGTAGATTTCCGATACAGTTTTCTTGATAGTCGGCCGTTTTCAATTTTCACAGTTACGTCCAGGAAGTTTATATTTGTTCGAGCAGTAGGAATGGGTAAACTTAATATTCGGGTGTGCGCAGTTGTAGGAGGTTATTAATTGTATCAGTTCATTTTCGCTGTGCATCCAAACAAAGATATCATCTATATGTCTCTTGTACAAAAATGGTCTCAGGGGGGATTGAGAGAGATATTTTGATTCCAGTTGTCCCACAAAGATATTTGCATAACTAGGTGTCATCTTGATGCCCATAGCGGTTCCGCTAATTTGCCTAAAGTATTCATTTGTGAATTCAAACGAATTGAGTTCCAAGACTAGTCTAGCTAAAGTTGCAATCGCGTGGTCGTCTGGAGCATCTGGTTGTCTGTGAAGCGCGTACATGCTGATTAGAGCGGCTATTCCGTCTTCATGCGAGATATTTGTGTAAAGGGAGGATACATCGAGAGTCACCAGGTATCATCCTTCCCGTACACATATGTTTGAAATTCCTCCGAGGAAGTGGGTCGTCAATAGTCCGAGGAATTCCTCCGAGGAAGTGCCGTCAATACCAGCCGGTTTCTCCCTTTTGAAACTAGTGACTATTCTATAGCAAGCACATTAGCCCCCCCCCCCACGGTGGTTTAGTGGTTGTGGGGCTCGGCTGCTGATCCGAAGGTCGCGGGATCGAATCCCGGCCGCGGCGGCTGCATTTCAATGGAGGCGAAATGTTGTGGCGATATGCGATTCCAGTGCACGTTAAAGAACCCCAGGTGGACATAATTTCCGGAGACCTCCACTACGGCGTCTCTCATAATCAGGGCTCGTTTCGGGACGTTAAACCGCACGAAACAACAACTAGCAAGCACATCACCAATTAGAGTCAGAATAAAGGCAGAAGCTGGTGTTGCTTTAACTATTTCAGGACAGCCGTTCGATAATGAAAACAGTCCTCCAGAAGTACATGCTGATGAAACACATGTTGATTAAAAATATGAGCAATATGAGCAGGTCGCAAAAAAACGCATACGCCAGTTTAATGTTCCCGCTATCTTTACCGTGAAGGTGGTTAGTTAATTTTCCTTTTGGTTGGTGAAGGGAAGATGTTGAAGAAAAGGTGCGTTGCCGGCGCCCCTCGATGACCCGAGTGCATGGTGGCAGCGCGAAAGGAGAGTAGTAGGCCGGTGAAGGAAACGTTTTATTCCACTGCGCCAAAAGCGTCTGTCCAGGCTGAAGCCTGAACCTCTGCTCTCCACCATTGCTCACATGCGCTTTTAACAAAGACGCTCCGCGGGGTGCGAGGGCGCCAAACCCCAGCCTAACCAGCTAGTGACTACAGACATTCCTCGACATGCTGCCTGAACTACTCGTTTCCCCGGGGCTGCCAAACCGGTTCCCCGTTACCAGCTAGCCTGTTCCCAGCTGCACAACGAATTCCAACAATAGAGAGTTTTAGCAGTGCTGGTTACCTTACGGTAATGCCGTACGGTAAGTACGGTAATGCCGTACGGTCGTGGTCGGCGCGTCGCTATTTTAGTTGGAAACACCTGCACTAGTTGCTAGGGGAGTATCGTAACGTCATCGGATGATAAAACTTGCTGGTAAAGTTCTCACAAGCTCAATTTTCTGCGTGCGGACCACGACGGTACGGCATTACCGTATACGGTAACCAGCACTGCTAAAACTCTCTAATGGTCGCCTCCTGCCCCGCATGTCGACCACGTGGCTGTGCGCCTTCCAACGAACCCGAACCACATTCTCTTGCTTGAGGCCGGCACAAGGCGACAGCGATACCCCGCGCTTTTCACGTCCCGTATACGCCAGGCCACAAGCAGCAACGCAATGCTCGCACCCCTCAGACTGATTTGGATTGATCAAGGCCCACGTTCGAGCCGGGTTTCTGACAGATAACAGAAATTACCGATTAACGTTTTGCAGATCGCATAATGGTGATAACTATTTCTGGCGATTCTGTGAGAAGTACGAAGTTCGGCTCGGCATTACCAGGAGAGCGTTTAAGCCGTTTCCTTGGTAAGCCGCGGTGGGCGATAGCTTTCAAGATTTCTGGCGAGAGCCGGTTGCGATTTCTTAATTTTTTAGCCGTAATAAAGCGGGAACAAGACATTTCGTGGTGGCTCATTTTCAAACTATGATAAACGTCGACAGGTGACGCAGATGCAATTAGAGATGACTAGAAAAATTCTTTGACTGAATTGTCTAATTTATGATGATCAATAATCGACAAGTGCTCCACGTTACCGGAGCCGTCGTCTTTCATTGAGCGAGACTGAAGCGACAGTGGTTTTGCAGAAAAACGGCAGGAAGTGAAATAATGATCAGCTATAGGCGTTGCGTGGTGACGCTAGAAGTCAGAGTACGGTTTGGCGCCCCTACTGGTATGTTATTCAAACAAGAACACTTTGTTTGATAGTTTATCACTTCCTCTCGCGTAAGTGCAGTAATTGCGTTTTGTGGGCCAAAAGCTAAGAGAGCACATAAGTAGTTCTAGACATGCATCTTTCCTGGACATGGTATATCCATATATGTTCAAGTCACCAGTGAGGAATTTGAGATATCTCTCACATTTCTCACTGCTGACTTGAACAGGTCTTCACAACTAAAACGTTTCAAAACAGCTGCTACTGAATAATAATGCGACTGACGCTGTTTGAGGGGGGTGGGAGATAGCCAACAAAGTTAAGGATAACTGGGAGAAACTAAGCGTTATTGAAAGAACCTCAGCATGTGTAAGGCTGATTTCGTTATCAGATACACTCTACTTTTCCTTCACAAAAACTTAAATTCCACTAGCCCTGCGAAACTTTCGAGTTGCAAATTTAGCGGTGTAGCATTTCAGTACGTAGAATTCCAAGACTGACCCTGGTATATTAATTGCAGTAAAAACAAAAGCATCCCCGCAACTGTGTGCATCTTCTGCTTTAATTCGGAATTCTTTCCAATATTTGCGTAGGGTGGGAATATTTACATTTACCAAAGTAAAATCTAAGTCGGAATTAGAACCAAAGTGACCCTTAAATGATTCAAAGTCAGAAAACTGGGACTGGAGCAACTGGCGTCATACTCATTTGATCTTTTTAATGTCAGCTTCACTGATTATGCGAACCAGTGGAGCGCTTTCGTCCTTCTTGGAAAAAATTTTGCCTCCTCTCACCCCCACAAACTTGTAGTTGCTGTGTTTTCCTGCAGATCTAGTAAGCCAGAACAAATGCCGATTTATCTTCGTTAAGTTTTCATTAAAGAAGAGCCTCGGGAGAACATCTGGTTGGCACAACTCTCGCAGTTTCCCATATTTTTTGAAGCCGTCATCTGTCATGGCTTCTGTGAAAAAGTGCACCAACACTGTTGACATTGAGTCATGCTTACCAGGGAGGCGGTGCACCGCAACTACACCATTGTCGGAGAAGTCACGTGGATCAAGTTTTGTGGCAAGATGTTTTAGCGTTTGTTTCAAATCTTCCTCTTGAGGAACCGGTAAGCCATGAATTTCTAAGTTCGCCTATCTGCTGCATTGATCAGACTCATCCTGTTCGTTATGCAGCCTTCGCAAGATAGTTGCCTGAGCTTCAACCGCCTTGTTCAGCTTATCAATATCTTTATCTCCATACATTGCTGCGCCTTCAAAAGACGTGAGTTGCTCGTACGAGGTATCATATTGCTTTGACAGAAAATTAACGGCGTCCTCGAGGTCAGTGACTGATTTCGACAGTTTGACAAATTCTGTCTTCCAAAGTAAGCGAGTGAGCCTTCGCGTGCAGTTCAGGCGGAACTTTCAAGCTTTTTTTCACTTCGCAGATTTCCCCAACTAGAGCTAAAATAGTCACTGTTGCTCGGTGTGTGCGGTAAGTCACAGGAGGCTGAAGCAGCACATTGCTTAATGTTAGCTCTGCAAGTTTTGCACACCCAGTTATCTCGTTTAGCCTGACCCATTGTAGTAAAGCTGATAGACGCTATACCAGAAGAAGTTGGTTTTAGGTGGTAACAATATCTATACTCGAGACATTCCATAAAGTGCCCATCGTTGGGCACTGACTTCTGGTATGAAATGCAAACATCTTCCTCAATCATCACAACGCTTCAGGAAAGCAAACACTCGACAGTCGGCAGCAATTGATGTGCGGTAACTATGGAGTGAAGAAAAAAAACAATATACCTGTCAAAATTCAGATGTACAGTTAACAGATCAGCGTATCGCCGCCGACTGCCATATATTATTATTATTATTATTATTATTATTATTATTATTATTATTATTATTATTATTATTATTATTATTATTATTATTATTATTAAGAAACCAGAAAGGAATTCATTCTCGTCATGCTAAAAAAGGACAACCTGAGAAATATCACTTGTCAACAAATGCATAGGGGCCACGCGGGTCTGTCTCACTTCGCCAGCCAACCACACAAGCAAACAAAATGAACGTCACGCGACCTTTTGAAAATGGCGTCGTCATTGATACCATCGCCACTTTCTAGGCGCCTGCTCTCTATCACTGAGGTTAGTTTCCTCTATAGAAGCGACAAGGTATCCAAAAGACGTGGAGAAAAATGTGTGGAGCCTGGGCGGCGCCTTCTTCAAAATTAGGAGATACAGTTCACTTTGTTTGTCAGCCCTTTCCACCCGTAAAACGCCACCTGAGTTGAAACTCTGTAGGCAACGTGCACCACACGTAGCGGCGTTTCATTTCACTGCAATGAAAAATTAGAATATCCACGATCCACTCGAATAAACGCTTGAAAACAGAAATTTGTGCCTGTAGTTCCCTGTGCGCTTAAAACAGCGTTTTTGCAGTTATCGCTTTATTTCGTATACAAGCGTTGTTTGAATTATATGCACTATTTAATGAATCGCGGAGTAACGGTCGCTGGCGGTTAGGAGGACCTGGGACAGGCTTAATGCGGACTTCAGTTGTATCCCACTGCAGAATTGTCTGGATTATCTGTCACACCATCTAATTTCTGAAAACAGTGCCGTAGCCGATGACGTAACCAAGATTTTCTCGTTTAGCATACGTTGCGAAGTCTTCATGACGTCCTGTTCTACTCAAGGTAGAATTATCTACTTTCCGACCCCGTCTAGACATGAAAAATTCAAGTTGGCTCTATAACTACTTTGTGGCTACTTTCTGCCCATTCACTGGCCATTGTTTAAAATTATTTGGGTACAAAATTACGAATATGCCTAAGAACTGTGAATCCTTCCCATGCTAACGAGACGGGGCACACTGAGACCGGGCGGCGCACCTGCAAAGACGGAAGGACGAAGGCGCGCAGGCATGGCTTTCTCACTTCTGATGCTACACCCCAATTTAAGAATGCTGCTGCACAGCGCGTGCTCGCTTTTGGACTCTACGTCTTCAGCCGGAGTGCGGACTGTACATCTTCAACCTTATTTCACCACGTAAAGGTGGACTGGTGTTATGATGGCTCTTAAGTAATCGACTTCTCGGTTCACAGTTTTGAGGATAAACTGCTCCGACGCTTAATGTTCCTATTGAGTTATTGGACATAAAATTACTAAGGCAAGAACTCGTCTCTATTTTAGATAAGCTATGTGCAGGCGCCCCGAACTTATAATTTATTTAGTTGTCTTCAACTACGCCAGTTCTTTCAAGACCTAGAAAGAAGGGAAAACCTTGATCTTCATTATCTTTTGTTCTTTATATTGACGTTATTTGATGTTCAGTAATAAAAATGATCCATAATATCGCTTCTACATTATTTGACTAGAAATTGGGCGCTGAGATTAAATCGAATGGTTACTTTTGCTACCTTTACCTTGAGATCGCCTACTAGTCGTATCTGCATGCCCTACAATGACCTTGCTGCTGACCCGAAGGTCGCGGGATCGAATCCCGGCCGCGGCGGCCTTATTTCGATGAACGCGAAGTGCTAGAGGCCGGTGTGCAGTAAGATGTCAGTGCGCACTGAAAAACTCCATATGGTAGAAATATCCTGAGCCCGCCTCTACGGCGTCTGTCATAATCATATCGTAGCTTTGGGGCCGAGAAAAGGTTGCTATTATCTTTCACACATAACGCCAGTCAGCCCCTCGCTCTCTTCAATGGGCTTAGCGGCACCCCGACAAAGCGGTTCATTATTGCACGGCGCCTTTTTGCATTACAGGTAACAAATCATTGCGCAATTCACGCACTTTGTAGCGTATGTGCCGCATCGTTAGTGTTGCCAAACCAGGGATACTGTCCTGATATCGCTCGCGAATGTAAGTGCATCATTCTGCAACTTCTTTCACTTTCTGGTGACATGGAGCCTAACCCCGATCCTGACCCTCGCTCCACTTCGGAGCGGGCTCCCTGCTATGTAATGGCAGTACTAGATGAAATAAAGTCAAGCCAGGCGTCCCTTCTAAATGAAATAAAGTCCTGTCGAACTAAACTTTCTCGAAGCGATAAAGAATTTGACGACATCAGGAGGCGCCACGAAAGAATTGATGACGATATTTCCTCTGTGACTGCCCTAAAAGTCAAAATCAATGATGTTGCTTTGTTGTGGACGAGTATACAAAAGCTATAGCTAACATACCATCCAGACTCGACTATTCAGAAGGCAGGTTTCGCCGTTCAAACATTGTATTCTTTTTGCATAGCTGACTGCGAACAGGAAACATGGCAGCAGTCAGAAGGTGATTGATGTTTGCACTTACAAGCTGAACATCAGACAGGCCCCGTAGGTAATAAGCGGGCACATAGAACTGGCAGATAGAACGCTTCTAGAAGCAGAGCAATCGTCTTTGAATGATATCAATTCAGAATCAAACAGCACACTCTTTCAAACCCTAAATTCAAGGGGTCAAACCTAAGCGTATCATAAAATTAATTCTCCAGCACCTGAATAGCACGTAAACAGTACGTCGCTGTCGGAAAATTCCAGCAAAGGCCTTTTAAACTGCGCTTTGACAACTCATTTTTAGACAATAATACTTAGAAGTAAGAAAATGATACACGTGGTACTATATCAACTTCATATCTACCGCCTAACGCATTTACAAATCCTAACATGCGCTCTTTATACTTTCCTTATGTTCACATTCGATGCGTGCTATCCATGCGTGACGACCTTCATAGTCTCCTCGCAAGCACCGACTGTAACTTGTTGTACTAAAAGAAAAATAGCTCAATAAATTCAATTGTTCAAAACACAGGGCTGGCCTCCATCTATCCTGATTTCAATATGTGAAGCTTTTTTTTACGGGCCAAGTCCACATTCAGCAGAACTGAGAAAAACGCAGTTGTTTGCTGCTGGCAATATGGTCGAGGCTGTTACAACAATTTTTACACAGTGAGCTGATATGACCAAGATAGCTCGGAGTTATGTTGCAGTTAACGTGTATGTTGCCCACTATCACCGTAATCCAGGGGTAAAGTTTTGATTTGGCTCTTAGAGATATGGTACACAGAGGCTGGCTCCTTTTGATTGAACCATTTTGTGTACACTTGCATTGGATACCCCCCCAAAAAAATCCACGCATATCCACGGAGTGAATGATGATGAGTGGGCGAAGCTCCAGAGTTCGTCGTAGATCGTGCCGAGTTCCGGATTAATTTAGTTAACGCGCACGCTACGAATCCTTATGGTTCAACTACGCACAAGTGAAATTTCCTACCGGCACTTCATTGCTAGTCAAGATCCAGTGCCTATATATATATATATATATATATATATATATATATGGGTGGCCGGTGAACGGTTGTCCAGCGCGAGCAGTCGGTATTTTTCAGTCAAGAAACTCGCTGGAAGACGCTGCCTGCGTCAACGTTGTCTCTCGCGGGTGAGGGCGCGTTCTCCTTCTTTGCGAGCCGGTAGCGCGGACATCGAAGAAAGAGCGTTTCCATAGTCAACGCGCGCCTTTCGCTCTCTCTCTCTCTCTCACAAGACAGCAGATGGAAGAGTGAGAGAGCTCGCGCGCCGGGAGGCACGCGCCGCGGGCGAGCGCGAGCCTCCCGGCGGCGCGAAGTGGGTACATACATACTACTGCAGAGGAGGGAACGACCCACACCCTAAGGAGCTTCGCCCCTAAAAAGGTATGCATACCAGCGCGTTAGCAATATCGCAATACTTCGCGACAAAATTAGCGTCTCGAATTTGTCTTCTTTGGTTGCATCATCTGCTGCATGGGCCACCTGCACGCCCTATCTGGGCTCACTCATTCTCATGAGAATAGGCCGGTCCCCAATCTCTTCATTTCCGTCGTGTTTCACTTAAAATGTACCGTATTTGACAAGACGAACTCAGAAGCACGATGACAACGCAACTACCGCACCTGGAACAGCTTCGATGTGGCTACATTTGTTCGGGTCACAAGCGCACACGGCACCGGTTGAGTGGATCTGGCTCACTTTGATTCAAGCAGATGCAGCACTTGGCTCATTCTTTATTCGAAACTGTTTTTGAGTCCATGTTGCAATCGGAAATTTACCTGCTTTTGATTATAGTTATTATTTAACTAAAAGAAATCTAGATGTATGTAAATTCCCGTCAAATGTATCCCAGTTTCGGTTTCTGAATTTGCCTCTTTCAGATAAATACTCCTCATATCGAGGTGCTATAGTGAAGGAAAATGCGGCGGTGGCGTTCTGTCAGCTTTCCATCAAAGCATGTGCTGCAAAATCGTGAACACCGCTTAACCTCCGGAATTAGTGTTAGCTTGAGCAACAACTTATACCCTCGAACTCTTCTCGGTTCATGTGTTCTCGGCCTCCAACGCAGGTGCTTCTTTCTCACTTCATTTTCATGAAGCATTGCAAACTCTTAAATCGCACCTTCATAGTGCCTTTAGTCCGTCGCAGTGGTTTAGTAGTTATGGTGCTCGGCTGCTAACCCAAAAAACGCGCGTCCGATCCCGGTTGCGATTGTCTCATTTTCCATGAAGGCGAAAATGCCAGAGGACCTTGTGTTGTGCGTCGTCAGTGCACGTTAAAGGACTGCAGTTGGTCATAGTTTCCGGAGCCCACCACTACGGCGTCCTCTTCTTTCTTTCTTTTTCACTCCATTTGTCATACCCCCACAGACTCTGAACCGTGCTCCCGTCATAGGCTACAGAAAATAGCGTCCTCTTCCTTAACCGAACCACAATTAACGCCTTTAGCAATTGACAATAAGTGCCAAAATGATGGTGTCATCTAGAGAACAAAACAAGAAGTAAACGCACAGCATTTCGCCAATACACAAATCGAAATAAAAAAGTAGCGCCGTCAAAATCGAAAAGCTATGACGCTGTACACAGAATTCTGTCATCTATTGGACCGATATAAAAGCAGCTCGATATATTTTGCCCCTCCAAAGCTTCATAGCGAGTCAAAGACAATATATGCAAAATCGGTGCACATATTTATTTGCAAAAGGGAATTGAAGAATGCATAGGATGAACAACAGAATTAGAGGGTGCCAATACAGTGATGACTGCCATTTTACGTGTTGCAAAAAAAAGGATTCAAATAATACAACATGCTGTTATACATCACTACATCTCCTCATTTGCAAGTCGCAACCCGCATAAACACTTGTTCCTTATTTATACGTCAGCCTTGTATTTCTAGTGTCGACTTTGGTGGCCACACCTTTTGTTTTCTTTTTAATAGACCCATTCGATTGCACATCCGCCTTTAGGTATACTATAAGTATAGGTATGAGCCACATAAACGTTCGATAGGAGCTCTTACTACTCTGTCACACATTTCATTCATTTCACTCTGGATATCACATTTTTTTCAGCAAACACATAATTGTTAGCCTATCCCATTTGGGGATTTCGTGCCATGTTCAACGGAGTGAAAGGCACTGCGGTTACAGCAGCTTATAGCGGAGATCATAATCATCACCTTCAACGCTTTGAGTGTCGTCGCTTGACATCGAATATTCCAAACCAACAGCAGCAACGACACACGATGGACCATCTCGGAAATGCGAAGAGGCCGGCACTGCCCGAGCCTCATTACTGGCATCAATGCGTCCGTCTTCTTGTCGCTGCTTCCGCCGTCACTTTTGCAGTCCTACTTTGGGTGCTCGCCTTCCAAATGAGTGGATCTGCGCGCTCTGCCAGCGCCGGCACTGAATCAGACTGGACAGGCAAGCGGTGCTCCTGGGGCCGATGCAAGGAGACGGCGCGGCTACTGAAGAGCCTTCGGTCAAATCATACGAGCCCATGTGTCGACTTTTACGAGCACGTGTGCGCCGGCGTGCACGGCACATCGGAGTTGAGCGTCGGTAGTGCCAACTTGATCGTCATGCGGCAGTTGGCCGCCGCCGCGACGGCGAGCATTGTGAGACACGCCCTGGTGCGAGGACCACCTCGGCTGCAGCAGACTGCCGGTGAGAAGGCATCGGCGTTTCTAAAGATGTGCAAGGCCCGAGCGTTGCGCCACGAGGACAACTTGTCGGCACTCAGGTCTTACGTCCAGGCATCCGGACTTCTTGACGAGGACGCCAGTTTCAATCCGTTGGTCAAAACTGCCGAATATCTTTTCGTACTTGGCCTGCCCGTTTTCTACCAGGCCGGCATTGATGACGCACTCGTTTGGCGACGCAGGCGCCTTCTTACTGTGGAGATCTCAACTGTGACAGAGCTGTGGCTGAAAGCTCAAAGGGCCTTTTCTGACCAAGTAAGCTATACGAGGTACGTTCTCAGGGTGCTGCAAGCAGCCGGAGTTGAGGCAGGCAGAGCTGACGCGCTTTCATTTACTATCGCTGACCTAGAAGACATTGTTGACGCCACGTATCATCAGTATCTTGTCGAGAAAAGCAACAATCCCAGAATGCTTGTTATGAGGCTCGAAGAACAAGCAAGTCTCTTCAGCAACGACACGCAGATGAAACAAGAATGGAGTGAATTTGTTGTGGAAAATGTTACCATGGGGTACTCTTCGCCAGTTCACGTCTTGATAGGGGCAGCTGCTGCAAACTTTTTCAAGAACATTGTCGAAAAACTCGAGCATGCTGAACTGCGAACGCTGATCGCTTGGGAGGTGATCCGCGACATCGTCATAGCTTCTGGTGTGGTGCCTCTCGTAGGACACTACACACAGTGGTATTGTGTTCAGAAGACCCTGCGCGTTTACGGGCACGGGCTGACAGTTCCCTACTTTCATTCATTTGTATCAAGCAAGGTGCTTCGAGAAATCACCACCATGTACGCCAACATTAAATACTACATGACGAAAGCCGTGAACACGTCTTGGTGGCTCCAAGGATCGTCGCGTAATGCCACAATGCAGATTATAAGGCGCCTGAAAACAAGAATAATTTTCCCGCACACGCTAGAGTCGAAGAATTCTCTTGATGAGCACCACGCCAATTGCCCAGATGTCAGGTGCCCTTTCCTTAGCACGTATCTGAAAGCTACGAGGGCACGCGCTAAACATTTGATCGAATTAGCGACGTCTTTGTCCACTCGTGTGTCCTCCAGTGACCCGCGGAAGTTTGTTGCTATGGCAGTTTACAACCGCAAAACACATGCTTTGTTCCTTTCCGGGAGCTCGACTTTTGCCCCTGCTTTGGACACGAAAGGACCAGTGGAGGTGAACTATGGATTTTTCGGTCGCATCGTCGCTCAAGCCATCGTGCGTGCACTGGCAAGCCTCACGGATGAGGCGCCCAATAGTTCCCGGCACAGTGGAGTAAGTTTGATGGTTGATATTCATTCCAAATAGAGTGCGTTTCTTTTAAGGTATAGCGCTGTCTAATATGAACAAATTTGCGCGGTGTATGAGCGTAGCCGTAGACGTACTCGCATGTGAACTGTCTGCGTGCACAACTTGCTCAGGTCACAGCTAATGTATTCATTCGCGACGTTCCTATTGCCCTTGCAAGCACCAATGTTTACGCTTTATTCATGAACACAGTTGCCTTTTCTGTTGCCATGTAGCCCATCGTGGTATATAGAGCTCAAGCATTTCCACCGAGAAGAGCCGAACAGGATTTCTAGATGGCGCGTGAGAGCGCAAGCGTAAAGGAAGGCTTTTGTCGATACCTAGCAAATACAAACTTCGTCAAATGAAATAAATTGGCGAGAGAAGTGCCTTGTGCACTTTCCTAACGCTTCTCTCTATAGGTCAATGCTTGGGGTACAGTCGTTGACGCCTGTGGCTGAAAAAAACACCGCATCCGATTATATGGCTGTAGGTAACACTGGCCAACATCCTCCTGACTTCGTATACGTACAACACCTTCAAAACACTCTATAAACTCGAAGGAAGATGGGTCGGCACAGTAGTTACAGTGGTAAAGCACCTCACGCCCACTGTGGGACGTGTGGATTCAACTTCTAATAAGTGATGCAGGTGATTTTATAGACCCTTCTCGTAAAAGGGCGCCACCTAGCGCCGAACACGCTAACTACAGCTAGGTGTCATGATGAGAGCCCCCTAGCAGACGACGCGAGCTTCGGCGAACGTCAACGCCCGAGTGCGTGAACCTTCGGCATCGCCGAATAGTGCATCGCTCCTGTTTGTTCTTGGGGTGCTTAATTGTTTGAGCCTGTTGTACAACAATCAAAAGGGGCCACATTCTGATGTGCTAGCGTTGAGGATGCCGTGACGAGAACAGTGAAAAGTTATAAATTTAATAGGAAGCCAGAGGAGCTATTGCGCACCACACGTGGTTAGGAAATGGTACGTGTATTCAATTTCATTATATCGTAATGGCCGTGATGATAACTGTGATTAACGATATCTACAAAGATTCATTTGGCTACAACCTTGTAGATTACAGGCGAAGCGGTCACTGTTTATTCAACAGCTGATCTCCTGTAACCCAAGCTATTTGAACCGATTCTTGTCTTGTTTATTATTAGAAGGGGCGGAATGTCCGAAGCTTTCTGCACGTCACAATGCTTTTCATTACCTCTGAGGTCGGCCGACAGTTTTTTCTTACGAAATACAAGAATTCACTACAGCCTAGCCTCGTACGGCTCCGAGTTTAAAGAACCTGGTTTTAACAAACGCCTCCGTACGATAAATTTGTAAAAAACAGGCTTGCCGATGGGCTCTCATTCGTAAACGAGCTGCGCACAGGAAATTTTTATTGGGACACTCTAAGCTTTCTTTTCTTTCTCCCAGCATGCAATGGATTGCGACACGCGAGTCTGACGGTTCACTAGGGCTGCCGGAGCCAAGGGTGACTGCAAATATCGGACGCAGAAAACGAAAATAAGGTTGCGTGCATTTTTTAGGCGATGACCGCAGCCATGAACAGTGTCGTGAATAACAAGACAGCATACAAGAAAGGTTTACAGACGCGTCAGGAAAGCGATTACGCAGTTGTTTTGGGCTGATGCCCTTACAGAGTTCGTCATTAAGGTTCAGCCAAGCTTTATTTATCATAATAATTCTCACCGTCAATTTATCTTTTTTACCTCTGGTGTCGTGCTGTGAGCATTTTGCAAACAAGCTAGGCGGACAGTGATCGATGCCGTTAGGAGGGGCCCGGGAAATGACTAATAAAGACAACCAAACTATGCTTCATGAACTTCATTGAAAAATACTTCTTTCTTGCTGTGGCACGCGGACGACAAAATAGAATGGTGCCTCATCGCTTTTCCCTCCATGAGATAAAAAAAGCATCCGTAAATGGTGGGAACACAAACGTCGCCGCGTACATAGCACCGGCAGCATGCTTCTGTGTACGCACAGAACGGTAGCGACTCACCATTCTTGTTCCTGGGAAGCACGAAAAGTTGATGTGTAGCGAAGTAAATGTCGCCAAAACACGGCGAGAGTTTATATTCGTCCTGGTGCTGCCAGGTGTTGATGGTTCATGCTGCCGCAGACTTTGGCAACGCACACTTGCAGGTTTATCATCATCCTGCAACTGAGCCACTCTTCCCGACCAACCTGTTAACGGGCACAAAATACCACAGACTGCAGAGAAGAAGCGCTTGAGGGGCACAAACACTGCACGAAAAGCACGTTCGCAAACAGACGAGATTTCGGCGAGTCACACAGAAACCAGCGGTCACCACACGCACGCCTTGCCCCCGCTCTCCAGCAACGCCCTCATGATGGCGCTCACGAACCCGAAATTCTTTGCAAAACGAAACTGACGAAAAGCCCACCACCAGGTGGCGTATTTATGAAAAGGATCTATTGCGATAGCAACTTATAGACAGTCGCGACGGGGTTTTGCCGTCGCCGTCATGTCCTGTATAAAGTCCAAATTCATAACAACCTCAGCGCATCGTACGTTATACCCGCGGACAAAAGCACGTGAGTGGGGGCGACGAACAAGGCTGAAGCAAGATCAAACGAGCCCGGCCCACCTCCGTCGTTCGGAGGGCGTATGCGATAACAACACACGATCGGGACGCCTGCCGCCGATGCGGAGAGGAAACGCCCCGCCCGTCTTTAACGAGAAGGATGGAAAGAGGGGGGGGGGGCGGGGGCTTCTCGCTCAAGCAGCAACTGTGGACTCCATGCGATCGCCATCGCTGGCGCGCGTGCTACCTCGGCATCCATCAGCGGGCGGCTGGTAAACCCGTCTACGTGCTGCGCTCTCAACGCGAAGAGACTGCGAAAAGTGTCCCTGGAGCGGTCGTATTCTCTCACATCAGCGTTTTGTAGAGTTACGCGAGATCGTATCCAAAAGAGTTAGCTACTAGACTCTCTTGGTATAACATTTTACACCATGCATTGCTATTCCATTCAGTGTTTCGCCCTCCTGGCGAAACTGTGACTTTTTGTTTACTATTTTTATTTCCATTCCGGGATGACCACCTGTGCATTAAAAACGTCACTGTAAGCTAAAAGCTCTGCCCGAGCCGTGCCTGTGCTATTTTCTGCTATGACTGCATTGCCTCGGCGATCTACGTGCACAGACTCAAGCGTTTTGCTTATTCGTTCGGTGCAAGACGTCTATGTCATCGTCGTAAACTACGCAGCCGCGAGTTGTGAGAGCCCGTGCATTTCGCCTTGACCACTGTAATAATTCGAATACGTCACCAGCAGGCATTGCGTTCGCACGCGAATTCCGGCGCTTTTTCTGCAGCTGGGCGCAGGGCTTCAGAGAATGACATTTTCGTTGCTTTAAGAACTCATACGGCGTCGTCGTCTCTGTGATTGCAAACTTGCTATGACGACAACCTCAAAATGCCGCCAAGAAGAAAATTAATTAGACGACCCTAGTTAACGATGCAGGATGTATGCGTCTCACGATTACAGACGTCCGCCCAGCATGAAAAGTTTCCTTAAGAAAATATTTTTCTATCGAAAGGTCCATGTTCGCAAAACTTTGAAAGTGCTGGCTGAAACACCTGGTACAAAACTAAAGAAAAATGCGATAGAAGCCGTATCAAAATGTATAACATTTCCACAGGAGAACGGGCACCTCACGTTAGACACGAGGATAATACGTGTGCCAGCAGCATGGCGGCTACATAATCCGGCTTCTGTGTTCGCTTCTCAAGTTTCATTCCCCGATCAGCGCAAGTTTTCTTTGCGAGCTGTAAGCGTACGTTTTTACGGACGTCATTTCCGTGACGGAAATTACACTGATTTCTCCGGGGACCTCGGCATAAAATACATTCGTGTTAACAGATGAACGTGGCTTTGATAACGATGAAGAACAAGGAATGCCACTAGAGCCAACGTTTTGAGAAGTGGACTCAGGGCAGCAACATATTTCATGAGGAGGGGGTAGGGGTGTGGCATCAAGTCCACTTGTCGAAACATTGGCTCTAGTTAAATCCCCTGTTCGTCGTTTTCAACGACACCTTCATCACATCAAGTCTCTATGCTGCCCTCGAGCGTCTGTTCTAGTTTGGATTTCGTGTGGACAGTTATTTTGGTTGTTCCTTTTAGCTATATTAAAATGTCATTTTAATGCGTTATACGGTTTCATCAAATCCAGCTCACTCTGTTCTCTTCTTCCTCACGCTCGATTCCGTTGCCCAGTAACTTTGTGATGGTCTCTTTTCTTTCACCACATAATGGACGTGAAAAATGTTCGGTGACCTTTACTAGATCTGCATGCGCCTAAACATTCTCAAAGGTCAAACTTTCGGACGAAAGAAGGGCGCACAACGGTGGTTGGATGCCAGCCACGGCATATTCTCATGAAAGGGGAGTTTGGTCATGGTGCTTCCATTTATACGCAAGTTAATTTGTCTGTGAAGTGATCGTGTTTATGCCGCAGTAAGCAAGCACTGCCGTCCGCCGTGGTGGTACAGTGATTATGGTGCTTGACTGTTGACCCGAAAGACGCGAGTTTGATCCCCGCCGCCGCAGCCGCACTTTAGGTGGAGGCAGAATTGCTAGAGACCCATGTACTGCACGCTAAAACCACGTGTGGTCAAACTTTCGGAGCCCTCCGCTACGGCATGCCTCATAATCATATCCCGGTCTTGGCATGTAAAACCCCAGCACCTATATTAAAAGTGTCGCAGTGATGTGCACAGTGATCGCGTATCGGCATAGCCGTGTGATGCGGGATGTATACGCGGTGTTTCAGCGAACGCTTTCAAGAGTTCCTGAAGGTAGGATTTTTCAGGAAAAAAAAAAGAAAATTTCTCAAGGAACAGCCTGTCAGGTTCGGCGGACGTCAGTAATCATGAGAAGCATGCAATTTTAATCGTTGATCACCTAAGGCCATGTAATTAACTTTCAATGAGCGATAATTCTTGTTAATATGAACGGCAAGTTTGTAGGCACAGAGACAATGATACCGTATGATTTTTTTAAAAATAATGGTAAAATCATTCTCTGAGGACCTGCGGCCCGCAATAACCGGACATTTCTTTCCTCACGAAACAGAAACAACCTGCAAAAGAAGCGTCGGAAGTCACGCGCGAACGCAACGTCCGCTGGTGGCGTGTTCCAATGCCTGGGGCGGTCGATTCGAAACTTACAGCCTCTCAAAACTCGCGACCGCGTAGTTTGCAATGATAAAGAAGCTTCTCCTCGCGCCGAGCGAATAAGTGAAAGATAACGCTAGGCTAGCTTCTGCCTATGCTGACCATCGAGCCTTTGTAGCCTCACGGGAAAGCAGCACATATAGCGCATCGTACATTTTCACCATAATCTTTGGAACACTTCACCAGCAGAGGTTGCATTTGCACGGGACTTCCGGCGCTGTTCACGAACTCAGTTTGTGCGGCAGAAAAAGCTTAGGACTACCAGAGCTACAAGAGTTTAAACATTGACATATTGTTTGTTTTAAATGTTCATGCGACATGGCAATCTCCGTGGCTATAAGAAGTTGCTATTGACTGTAACCGCTGTAAGTATCTGATTGGAAAGTTGATTGGTAAGTCTTAATAATCAACTTAAAAATTATCCTTTTTCAGGAAATTCCTGACGTCCGCCACGGCTAATAGTTCCTTTCTGAAGAACTTTTCGTTTCATTAGAACAGCCTGCTTTTAAGAATGTTTGACAATATTCGCTTAAACACCGTGTTTAGTGAAGCGTACTCTAGTCGGTGCTCCCGTGTGGACATTTTGCCACTTCGGAAGAAAATGTTCATAGGACCTCGGAACTTGCAGGTCTGGACGAACGACACGGGTCGAAGCCTCAGGGACGTGGCACTCTGTCTGGGGAAGCAGGCTGACGAGCTCGAAGAAAGCAGTGCACAGTACAGCCAAAGGCTCCACCGGTTCCGGTCGGCAGCATCGACTACAGCGCGCGGCGAATCTTCGGTGCCCGGGTCAGTGGTTCTGGAAGCACTGGGTCTGGCGCCTCTTTACGAGGCGTACACCGACGCCATAAAATATGACGTCCCCCGCCAGCTACTCGTTCTGCCAGGACTCGAAGACTTGTCCGAAGAGAGACTCTTCTTTTTCGCTTGGTGCTACTCACTGTGCAGTGGAGAGCGGATGCCGAAAAGCCGTGCCCTCGCGTCTTTGCGATGCAATCTGGCAGTGGCAAACCAGGCGGCGTTTGTCAAAGCTTTCGCCTGCGACCCGGGACTGCCAATGAACCCGGCCGTGAAGTGTCCCCTGTGGTGAAATCGACGCCGCCCTACCGCTTACAGGTATAGGGGGGCACTTCTTTTTAAATTTTTGACAAAGGCCTGTAAATGTGACGTGATTTATAGGTCACCGCGCCTTTCTTTTGTATCCATTCAACGTTTCTGCTTCATTGACTTGTACTACATGCACAGCGAGCGCCGAGCTCAAAACCGAGTCCTTCCGTTTTGGCTGTGTGATATACAGGGGCAGAATAAATGCGCTTTATTTGGATATGTTCAAAATCATTCAGCGCACAAACAGACAAACCCGAAGAAAACAAGACACACAGAGACGAGTGCTTTCTAACAGCTGATCTCTGGTCGGTGCTCCATATGTGGACGTTTTGTATGTCAGTTTTACCACATCAGTTGTTACAAAGCGCTCGTCTCTGTGTGTCTCCTTTTCTTCGTGGTTGTCTGTTCGTGCGCTAAATGGTTTTGAAAATGTATCTATCCCAACTAGGCCGACTCACAGTTTTACTTTATTTTGATATTGTTACGATACCAGCCGCGGTATGTTAGCGGCTACACGTTGATTTATTTGCAAAATTTTACGACCCAAAACCATCCATGATTATGAGAGACGCCGTATAGTGGTGGTCTCCGGAAATTTCGACCATCTGGGATTCTTTAACGTGCACTGGCGTTGCACAGTACACAGGTATCAACATTTCACCTACATCGAAATGCAGGCGCCGCGGCCGGGATTCGATCCCGCGACCTTCGGATCAGCAGCCGAGTGCCATGACCACTAGGCCACAGCGGGGCACGGCTGCGTATTGGCTTGCGAAGCTCGAAGTCACGGTATCAAATCCTGCCCACGGTGGCCGCATTTGGAAGGGGGCAAAATGCAAGAAAAAAAGTCTATATACTTAGATTTAAGTGCACATTATGGAACCCCGCATGGTCAGAATTACTCGGGGGCACTGCACTACGGGTCTTCCCTCATAATCATGGCTAGTTTTGGCACGTGAAATCCTATAAATTATTAATCATTACATTGTCACGATGAGGTAAAACTAGTCTGCTGGTGAAGGCGTAGCCCACGCGGGGCTAAAAGTGCTCAAAGATATGCAGCAGAAGAAAAAGAGCCCTGAGACACAAACAAAACAGACGAGCGTTGACTCACATTTGATTTTATGCGCACGTCAGCCATCATTTATTGGGCACAAAAGCTGGTCATATCACCCAATACACCATCGACAATGACAAGATACTAGGAAAAAAAATAGCTGAGACAAAAATAGTCACACGTGCAAATAAAATCAGTCGTAAGTCGACGCTCCTTCGTGTCTATTCGTGTCTCCGTTTCTCTTTTTTCGCACTGCATATCTTTAAGCATGAACCGATTCGCCACGTCACAGTACTATGCAAAATAGTGCGCGCCATGGCTGTGGGCCATGCGTCTACAAAATCGTACGCGCGTGCGTTTCTTGGGGTGATCACAGGAAGCTGCGCGGGATGGCGGGAAGACAAACGGCACGTGAAGGCATCAAGCCTCGCTCAAGAGATAATAAATACACGGTACGGAGAGTCAAATAACTAACAAATGCATAATTAATCATGCTAATCGCGTGTTAGGTTACTTACGCCGTGACTTTCTAAAGGCACTATCTCATAAATTAACGTTATATAAACGTCTTCTAAGATCTAAGCTTGAATGTGCATGTGCTTCGTGGAAGTGCTTATTAACCAATTAGAGTCAGTGCAAAAACGGCAGTGCACGTTTTATATTATATAATTACTTCCGCTTCTCCAGTCCATCATCCATGAAAATGAAACATACTCTGCAACTTCACAATCTTTCTTTCCGTAGGAAGGTGCCTCGCTTATCATTATTTCATAAGATTTTCCATAATTCCCACCGGAAGAGCGGACTTATTAGTGAGCCTTCGTATTTTTCTGGTCCTTCTAATCAGTGTCATAAAATTGAAGCTTCTTTTTTTCATACTAACTCGTTTTCCGATTCCTTCATGCCCAAGACAGCCAAATAATGGAACCATCTGCCCACCTTCACTGCCACCACGTGTTTCTTCTACGTTCAAATCCACTGTTTAAAACTATTCTTTGAACTAGCCGCTAACAAATGTGTTGTTTTCTTCACCTACCACTCCTTTCTGTAACGCTTTGGTGTTGAATACAAATAAATAAATAAATAAATAAATAAATAAATTGTTTCATACGCACACGCGATATAGTCCAACTCTGCTTAGCGTCAGGGGATGACGAACCTTTCACCTCTTTAGTGAACAGCAAAAGCCTCGGTTAACGGAAGGCTGCCCACGCTGGTCGTTCCCTCCTATGATGATGATGATGATGATAAGCCTTCAAATATAGCGCATACTCACTTCATGGGATTGGCCAAGACCTGATGTGCTTAACTTTGAGTTGGTATATTGTGCGAATGCCACAACATGATGAATAAAAAAGAATATGAAATTAATAATAATCGAGAGAAAAGGAAAACGGAGGCAAAGAAAAAAAACTATGTAGACTGTTTGTGCACCTCCAGTATCAAAACAGGTAAAGTGTATCCCTTTTTTTTATGCATAAGCTTTACCATACGCTTTATCATAGCCTTAAGAATTTTGGCATGTGAATAATCCCACGTGTACCTGTTTTGATGCCTTTATAAATCCGCACATTGCATCAAATTTGTCTCTGTGGCTGAAGCCCAGTACCGAGGCACCAAAAGTAAGAATGATTTCCAATGAAAAGGTTAGCCCAAATTTAGAAAGCGTAATTTCCAGGTATTTTTTTCTTACTGGTGTATACTGGCGGCATTGAAAAAAATAATGATCAATTGTTTCAATTTCAAGACACTGGGCACAGAGGCGATATCACCAGACCAGCCCTGTGCGAGTAAAGATTTAATGGAGGGACTCGGCAGCGTAATCTCATAATCAGCACTTCAGCTTGTCGCGACGGACACCATTGTCTTTTCCAAGGGAATTTTAGATGTCGAAATTCTGTCCATGTTGTTATTGTCTCAATGGCATCCCTGTGGATCGCATATGTCCGATATCTTAGCGCAGTAGGAAATTCTAGTGCTGGGAGAACCGATACTATTGGTCCGTTAAGCGATGCTCTCGCTAACGAATCGGCCATCTCATTTAGATTTAACCCACTATGGCTAGGAACGCATAATAATTTTGCTAGGTCTGTCTGTGGAGGGACTAAAGTGAGGAACATCTGGAGGGCAGCAGACTTAGGAGAAGCTGTTAATGTAGTGCAGACTGAAAGAGAATCTGTTACGATCGCCGCACTGACTGCATCTGACGGGAGTTTCCGCAAGGCTAAGATTATCGCTACAAGCTCTGCTACAAATACTGGGGTGTAATCTGGGAGTCTTAATGCATAAGACCAGGTGAGCGACGAGGAGAAAATTCCCACCCCTGCCTCTTCCTCTTTCACGGAAGCATCTGTGGCTATTATATACTTAGTTTGCACTTGAGCAAGGTAATCTTGCAGCAAGTTGTTTGAGAGCTTGTGGCACTGAAATTTAGAATTATTGGGGAAAATATTATCGAACTCAATATTGATGTTCCGATTTGATTCTGCTATTACAATTACCTCTCTGATATTTACGTTTATGCTAGCTAACT
Organism: Hyalomma asiaticum; assembly: GCA_013339685.2. NCBI lineage: Eukaryota > Metazoa > Arthropoda > Arachnida > Ixodida > Ixodidae > Hyalomma > Hyalomma asiaticum. Next base: position 84,001,141 of record CM023481.1, on the reverse strand, counting down.
GTTTTTGTACAAAAACAATTTGGGGTGTATGAAAGCGTGGCCAATGAGCTAAGAAGAATGAATCAGGATTCTTTATAAGGACATATACCGGTCGTTAAACTGAAGGCTGTCAAATTCTAGAAACGTTTGTACCGGTTAAGATGCGGAATCTGCAGGGCAATGTTGGCAGGCGCGCTTCTTGGTACAGAACATTATTCGCTACAAACTTAGGGAGTCCCAGACACAGTCGCAAGGCTTCACGCTCCAATACAACCAGAGGCTTAATTTTATAAGCAGGGCAGCCAGAGAATAGAATACAATCAAATTCTAGTATCGGGCGCATGCACATTTTATAAATCGTTAGCATAGTGTCCCTACGAAGACCGTACTGTTTTTTGCTCAACCGGCGTAGTATACCTAAGGCATGCTGCGCCTTGGAAGCTACGTTTTCTATGTGCGGTCTTCAATTGAGTTTTTCGTTATAAGTAATCCCCAGATATTTGAGAGAGGTCACCTGGGGAATTATATCATGCTTGTACGCTAACGAAATGGAAATAGGAACTTTGAATGGGAACACCAGTAATGCACTTTTACTAATAACATTTAACATCATGCAAAGTTTGTCCAGCCAGATCTCGAGCATACCCATGTCTCTTCCTTTTTGTGTGTGTGTGTGTAGTATCATGGTTGCACCCGCACGTTCTGCATTTGAGTGTCATGTTGGTGCCCGGCTTCTGACGACTGCTGCGTTCGCAAAGCCGGAGGTTCATTCGACCCGGCTGCACAACTTGTTTGGATTGCGCACTCACCAGTCACTTAATAGCCTCATTATTTTTCTCTGGCAACTGCATTCAGAGCAAGCGTAAATAATCTTGATCCCAGTTGTCACCTCTCAGCGAGCCCAGGGGCTGCACTTTGGTCACGTGACAACTGATGGTGAGCGAACACTGGCGGTGATCATGTGATGACAACAGGCCCAGACGGTATCCTGTGGCCGTACGTTACACCTCACCCGTAGCCTTAGCCAAAGACAGTGGCTGCCCTATGCAGATTTGATTTGATAGATTTGATTTGACGTTAAACCCCACATAATAACAATAACGTGCCGTACAGGCTTGCAACGAGCTGCTTTCAGTGACTAGAGCGGACGACGCCTGCCGTTGTAAGTCACTCGATGGCATGTTGTGAGCACGCACGCGTAAATGGTTTTGACAAGAAAGGGCATCGAGGCTGTTGCGTATTCTTTGTGATCTGCTGACTTGAGCGGTCTTGCGCGGTTCCGTATCGTACTGCGGGGCCGGCTTCTCAGTATTTCCGCGCGCTATTCGTGTTGCAACAAAGGCGCGCACTCTCCAGGATTTCCATCAGTGCCGTTATAGCACAGGGCCGCGGAAATCTGTTGTCCCAAACTGCAACAGTGGCACATCGTGCAAGGTGTAGCTGATTACTTTCAAAGTTCCCAGTGGCCCGATGAAATTGGAGGTGTGGGCTCGTGCAGTAACGAGGAAAGATCGTGAGCTCACGTACCCATGACTATGTTTGCGAGGAGCAGATGCGTCGACATTAACGCGAGCCTGGTGGCGAAGTCCTTTTAGACAAAGCCAAGCGGGATGTCTTGTTACCAGGCGCCATGCCGTCAGTGTTTCCGCACTGTCTCAGCTACCAGTCTTCTTTTCGCTAAAAGAAAAGAAAAAGAAAAGAGACAACCCACTGGACCTGACGCGAAGTGCGGAGAGCGTGCAAGGGAGGGGACTTAAGCGGTACACAGATATGCTCGCTGCTTGCCACTATGATGAAAATGAGATGGTGCGTCCCCTCACGTCCCTTTGCCTTTTGCCATGAATCCAATGCTTTCAACAATAAGGTGAGAAACAATGACGTATGTGTTGTTGAAAGAAAACTAAAAACGAGACAGTGCCGAAAGTTCTCGTGCCGACATAACCAACCAGGCCCGCGTTCTCAGAGTTATAAATTTTGCTTTCCAGAAAATGTTCTGTGCAGGTCATTGCTGTGTAGGCGAAAGTTTTTTTTTTTTTTTTCGTTAGTGTATCGAACAATTTGCAGCCACAGGGGAAGCGCAAAAAACATCTCTTACAGTGAATCTGCGCCGGTTGGCCTTGAAACGTTGAACCGACAAGCTTCCGCAGAGAGCGCGACGCTCGTGCTTCTATTTCTCCGCAAGCTGACTCGTAAGCCTGCATGTATACTCCGTTTCATACCTCAGGTGCAACGCTGTGAAGGCTACGCAAGTAGTCCGTAAAGGAAAAGGAGAGGTGTATCACTCCCACAAACAAACGACAAACATAACGTACAAGTTGGCATATTTCGACTCTTTTCCAAGCAATAAAAGCGTCTTTTGTGAAGCTTATGAGCAGTGTGTCATCATTTAAGGCTGCCAGCGAGGCAGTTATTGTTTTTGGCTCACCGCAAGCAGCGCACTACTTTCTGGTCGCGGAAGTACACAGCTTAAACATGAGCGCTAGCTTTGACAGCGTTGCACCTGATGTATGAAATGGAGTATACACCTATAGTGTCTAGAATATATATTCTAAGTAGGCTCCCTAGAGCCCTACGGCGTGACTTTACCGAGCCGCCCGAACAAGGGCTGTTTCTCCTCCGTGGACTAGTGCACTGCCTCCGGGATGTCCTTGAACAAACCAAGCAAGCAGATGTGTCCGATTCTTTAAGGAAGAGAAGTAAAGCCTTGTTCGAATAAAGGAATTGTGTCTCCTGAGTTGAACTTTAGTTATCATATATACAACACAGACAGCCACGACCGACGTGTGGTCTAATACAGGTGGCCATATACTATTTTCGATGATACTGTATACTTGAAATTCTATCCGAACCAGTCGCTGGTCTCTGCCTGTCGTTCGACAGCGACTGCTTCGGGTGGGATTTTTCGTTTTCTTCTTTAGGATACGTCTGGTCCCACCTAATGCTGTTTGCGCTCGATATTGTATTAGGTTCACCGTAAGGTGCAGGTGATGGTGGCTTTACTTTGGCCCGTGGCTTTGCCGTCTTGGAGGAAAGCAGAAAATTTCCTGCGAGCAGTGTCAAATCAAACGAAATCGAATCAAATAAACCTTAATTTCAACATACATCCGATGTTGAGGGCCATGGACAAAACACCAATAAGGCTTGACGTGGTCCATGGCCCCGTTTTCCAGGCAGCAACATAACAACAAAATGGAAAGAACACTTGAATTGTATGAAAAAATAGAACGACCACAACAGTAAGTGCGATATTAATAAGAAAGCAAAGAACACATATCAAGCATATCAGAAATACAGTTATAACACATATCAGAAATACAGTTATAACGTACAGGTGGCGTTCGATACATTAGCCTTATGTGACAGAATGTATGGAGTATTTGATAGAACAGCGTATACAGGACTCAACGGCATAGCACAAAGCAATAACAAAAAAAGGATGTTAAAGAAAAAAATTAAAACTCAAAGAGGGAAATACAAGAAAATAAAAAGAAAAGAAATACACCACATCAAGCAACCTTATAATGATTACATATACACTTTCAGTTAGGTACATGTTTATCATAGCACAGTAAAAGAAGCGTCATAATACATTTTCTGTGTTTAAATGATAGGGTAGTCGGAAACGTAGCATTTGATAGCTGTAATTTGTTCTAGACCTGGGTAACTACCATATTTCCGAACTCCTTGTGTTTACAGACACTTCTTTCAGTGGTACGTAGCCTTCTAGTTCTCTAGGGAGAACACGCCGAATTTTCGCATTACGCGCGTTTAACCTTCACTCGTTTCTTACATACAGCGGTCTCGCATACAAGCGAGGACAAGATGGCATTGAATGGCATTTTAAAAAATATATTCAAGACAATTTAGGCAATCAGAAAAGTACGCCTCAGCAGAGCACAGCGCGATAGCAAACGCCATCGTATTCACTCTACTTTGAAGCGAACGTGTTTACGTAAATGGTTTGAGGAAATCTTCGTGTACGTCCGCCCGCGTCCGCATCAGAGCAGCCGTGGTACAGATGTGGCCATCTTCCAATGGTAGTGCAGTTTGACAGTGCCGCTTTACGTCGGGACTGAAACCATCATCGAATAATTCGGCTACGCAAGCGTGCGCACAATGAAGCTATATAGAGACATGCGTTTGCGCGAGCCTAGCTCGGTGCTAAAGAACGTTCAGGAACATTGTTCCATTGTCCGCGTACAAGGCACCTGATGGATTTCGGAAGTCGGAAGAGCTAAATTAGTCTTTCTGTAAAGGTCCTGGGGAAGGAAAGAAAAGCGTTAACTTTTCTCTTGGATTTCCAACCAGGCTATATGAGTGAGCATCACTGAAGAAGGTAGGCGTTTTTTTTAAATATATATCTGTTTTCCGTTGAACTTTTCCAAGTTGTATAATATCCCTTTTCCATACAAAGCGGATCAAATATATACTCCAGTTTTGAACTTATGCGTGTGTTGTATGCTAGAAGGTTTATACAAAATGGTGCATTTTGAATCTTTCTTTTGAGGAGCCACAGCTTTCTGAGACCGAATGCACAAACATCGTGAATTTGTTTTAGCGCAACGCCATGGTGTATATGAACGTATCAACTTCTGAAGTGGCATGAACTGAATAAAAATCACAGCATATCCACGAGGTGAATGATGATGAGTGGGCGAAGCTGCGGAGGTTCATCGGTAAAAACCGTGAATCTTCCGTGAATCTTGCCCAGTACATCATCAAAGACGTGACAAACACTGTGTGTCGCCATCTAGCGCTCTCCTATCACACTTCAGCACGCAGCGAGCGCCTCCGCGCCATCTATTGATCAATTCACGTACTAGCTAAGCAGCACCGCAGCGCTCGGACGGACGGACGGACGGACGGACGGACAGACAGACAGACAGACGGACGGACGGACGGACGGACGGACGGACAGACAGACAGACGGATGGACGCACGGACAGACGGATGGATAGACGGCCGGACGGATAGACGGACAGACAGACTCCCATGCTACGCGTTCCCATACATCTGAATGAAGCGAGCACCGCAGCGCCATTCCGCCATCTAGTGAGCACTTCATAAACAGTGGTGTAGGTTACACGATACTACGATACGTGACAACCGACCCACAGCTTAAGGAGCTTCGCCCCTAATACAGTGCGCTCACTAGGTTCCCCTAGTAACACGGAGTAGTATGTTTGTTCTTTATTTCTTTTTTTATGAGGTCAAAATAATTACCTAAAAATGGCACCTATCTCTAGTTGCACAGACACTGTATGGTATCACGTGATCATTGGTGGATGGTCGTAGTAACAAACGGCAGAGCACAACGGGTAACGGGACGACACGGACAAAAAAATGCGTGAGACAAGCACGAGCGCTCAAGTCTTAATAAGCAGGCGGATTATCTTTCTTCAAATACGACACAACAATGGACAAATAACCAAAGGATACAGCACCGGGAACCCCCTCAATCAGATCACATACATATCTAACAAACAACAATGGGCTCAAAACATTGCCCTGCTGTAATGCCGAGGTAACAGAAACGAAAGGAGAGAACCAATTTTTGTTATTTATATGAGAAAGATGTGCATTAATCCGTCCAACAATGAACAATAATTGGTGTGTGTGTGTGTGTGTGTGTGTGTGTGTGTGTGTGTGTGTGTGTGTGTGTGTGTGTGTGTGTGTGTGTGTGTGTGTGTGTGTGTGTGTGTGTGTTTAGGGGGGGGGAGCCTTTTTAACCACTTCAGCAGACTTTTCGTAGACTCCTCTGCACATTCTCCTATCGTGTAGCTTTAAGTTTGAATGTTACCAGTAGCATCACAATATCTTCGCACGACATTCATAGCGCTAGTAATGATTTTTTGGTCACAGACAGACAGACAGACAGACAACGAACTTTATTGAGGTCCTGACGAGCGACTCTGAAAGCCTCTTACCGGGGTGGAGCCGCCGCGGGCCGCTCCCACGTCGGGACGGGGAGGCCGTGCTTGACCGCCGCGTCGTGGGCCCTCTGGACGGCCCATAGCTGAGCGGTGAAGTCGGAGCTCTTAAGGGCCTTTTCCCACTCTTCTTCCATGGTGAGATCATCGTCGTCTTGTAACGAAGGACACCGCCAGAGCATATGCTCTAAAGGGCAGAAGGGAATCTCCGCACTCCGGATAATCGGGCTTGAATGAGTCCGCGTACCTGCTGACACTGGCTACGCTGGGATAGGACCCGATCTGCAACATGCAGAATGTGGAAGACTGAGGTATGGAAAGCTTTGCGTGGGGCAGGGGACAGACCTTCTCCCGAGCTGATAGTGCTTGGTGATTTCGTTGAATGTGTTTTTGATCACAACAACAACAACAACAAAAAAGCTAACATCAGGGCTATCGCAGAACCTTCACCTCACACGCAACTACTTCGCAGTCCCAAATACATGAGTTATGTATTGAAATACGAAAGGCTTCTAGGTACAAATCAAATATAAACGGCTTAAAGCGGATCACTTTAACACGGACATGTGGCTCATCATAAACAGTCATCGATGTTCCCTGTTTATTGATGATTCACATTCAACTCTGTTGAACAGTTGTCATAATCGCTCGTGACACTTTCGAGCATCGCACGTAAACGCCAACGTTTTCTGAGATATTACTCTGAGAAGCTCTGTCAAAGCAACTCTCTCAAGTCAATCTGAATAAATTGGCACTGTTCTGAGGCAGAATTCACAGAAGTTCCTTTTCTCAACTGTATGCTGCGTGGTCGGATTTGCTAATATCTTGAGGGTCAGGATTGGCTGGAGCATCTTTTTTTATCGCAAAATGTTTTGACGAATAGCGGGTCCTGAAGTACGCGTGACAGCATTCTAAGAATATGGTTCGTACTATAATATTATTCTTAAGAATCGTCCTTAACCACAGTGCTGGCTTAGAAGTTTGTGCGTCGCTTGATGAAACGGGTTCGATTCCCGGCCATGACGAGCACATTCCGATGGTGAGGCGAGGCAAAAATACCCGCATACTTAGGTTTAGGTTATCTTAAAGGACTTCAGCTGGGCAAAATTAGTCCGGAAAAGAAGAGTGTCATTGTTGTGGTTTTCGCACGTGAAACCTGGAAAGCACGCCTTGTTCATTTCTTAGCGAACTTCCCATAACTTTGACTATCTATCTATCTATCTATCTATCTATCTATCTATCTATCTATCTATCTATCTATCTATCTGTCTGTCTGTCTGTCTGTCTGTCTGTCTGTCTGTCTGTCTGTCTGTCTGTCTGTCTAGCCGCGTAAGTATCGGTGCCCTCCTGGTCATTTCGTTCACTTAGCAAAAATGTGGATGGCAGGGAATGAATGTAGGACGAACATGAATGATCGACCTTGACACCGCTAAGATGATATACTTGTCATGTACGTAACGATTAAATTTAACACAATTAAATGTGCCTCACACCCGCAACGTTGGGCCTGTAATAGGCGGGTGCGTGTCGCAGCTGATTGAACGTGCATATTTCAGCTCAGCTAATCAATCACTCATACAAATAGCTATTTCAAATTTTATCAGAACACATTCTGCGTAAGTTAAACAAGGATAACAGATACCCTTTATTGTAGCTTTCGAGTGAAATCTACGCAAAGAAGACAGACACAGATAATTGTGCTGTAACAATCGAAGCAACCTAGCAGACGTTGGTCACGGGTCCCCGTAGAGACCACGTCACTGTAAATACAGACTCGCACGAAGCGTGCCGGAACTTTGCTACCGGCAGGATCTCGCGAATAGCGTAATTTTGAGACCGGTACCCTTCCTGAGACAGTCACTATCCGCTGTTATGTGGACGCCACGAAACAAATATCTTGCTGGGAATCAGAGGGCCACGCCTCTGCTCGAGGGCACACTCACCGAGCCTCACGGCGAGATGACCGCGATGACGAGGATTGTCCTGGACCTATGCGAAAACAATTTAACGTCACACTCGAACACTGCAGAATACAGAGCAGGAAACATCCCCCACTGCACGACTCGCTCACCCACGCCGAAGCGGTTTCGTGGAGGCTGCTACAGACATACACTTTTTCGCCCCGCACACTATACTAGTACATGTACCCTACCCAATGCCAGCCACAATGCCCAGACTGCGATGACCCCGCTGCGCTCTACCATGCCACTTGGGCGCGCCAGCTCACGAGCGCCAACCCCACCGCACAACAGTGGGAGGCATCGCGTGTCAAGCGTCACCTCTGGGGAGCAACTCGATCTGGTCACGAGAGCAAGCAGAAAAGTATTGGCTCATTGAGTTTTTAAAGTGGTCCTGAACCACCGCTCGGGCTTGGTTTTGAAAACGGCTGGGTGTGTATTCAAGGCCTCTCAGAAATTCACAGCCGAAAGAATTTTTCAAAACGGTTTGTTAGGAGCGAAGATATTGCGACCGGAAAACCTCCCTTTCCAGTCCTGTCTCAACTTTCGGAACAGAGGGTACAGAGCTTCTTAGGGCGGTGTCGAAGGAGGTGCCCCGCCCACAGCGTTACGTCACCAGACTTCAGTGACGTGTCAGAGTGGCTGACGAAAAGCGCGCGACTATCTACCGGGGACTGTTTGTTCGCAGTGCGCTTGAGGCCGCCTGCTCGATCCGTGCCTGGGCTCGGTCGCGTGCCCTCGCGATCACCGCATTTTTTTTCGATCCTCCGAAGCTTTGTTTCCGTTCATCACACGCGTTTAGGCTCGCAGGTGTGAGCGCTTACTTTGTCAGTGCGCTGCTTGTCGTCGATATTGCGCATAAAACGGCGTCAGGACAAACAGCGCAACTACCAACTGCTGCTTCACCTTGTCCCTGCATAACCCTAAGTTAGTTAATTGTTGATTAGTGATTGTAGGCGGGTTAATCATCCTGTCGGGCTCGAACGTGTGACTACTATGACTCGAAAGGAAGACCTTCACAACTCGAAGCCTTGCCGACAGATTAATGTGGAATGAGGTGCGTTGACATGCAGTAAGATGGATGGATTAATTTAATGTGTGAATACACTAGTTCAATTTTAACAGTGAAGCTGTTTAAGCTATTGGTAAAACTGGGAAATCTGCAGAAATCTCCACTAAGCTATGTAATGCTAGCATAACAATACCACGCTGTAGTAAAGCCAAAGCTTCCTAGCACTAGTTAAGTAAGGCTAAGTCTAATTCAATGGAGCCTAATTAAGATTCCTAGGACTAGTTAGGTAAGGCTAAGTCTAATTCAAAGCAGCCTAATTAGGAATATTTAATCGAAGCCTAGTTCAGACAGGACTAATCCAACTAAGCCAAACCAAGGCAGGCTGAACTAATTCAAGCTATGACAAGTAGGTCAGACCTAATTAAGAGGATACTAATGATTTACAGTTAATTAAGCCACGATACTGATTAAACCAAGTCTAATTAAGGTAAGACTAATTGTGTGAAGCCTAATTTAGCTGATATGAACAAGTCTAGTGTAAGCAAGCTTCTAATTAGACCGCGTTTAATTAACTAGTAATAATTAAACCACGCATAGATAGGTTATTACTAGTTAAGTCAAACCCAAGCTAGCACTTATTAATCCATGGTAAATTATACTAAGAATCCAAGGTCAAGCCTCATTAAGCTGAGACTAAATATTTCTGGACTAAGTAGGCTAACAGTGATCAAATCAGTCCTAATTAATGTAATACTCATCAAGCGATACATAATTAAGATAATATATCAAAGCACAGCGTAAGTAGGCCTAGACTAATTAGTCCATGTATAATTAAGACAGGACTAGTTAACCCAACCATACTTATATCATGACTAATGAATCCAAGCATATTAAGTCATGCGTGATTACGTTTAAGTTAATTAGACCGAGCCTGATTAGTGTAGCACTAATTAGGTCCTGACTAAATAAATTAAGTCCTGACTAATTAAATTAAGACTAAGTCAAGTCTCAATAGGCTCAGACTATTAAGTTATGCCAAATTAAGCCAAACATTAAAGACGTAATGATTTTAATCCACACTAATTTACCTTAGTCAACCATATTCTGCTGTAGTCCTTGATTCACCCTAATCTAAGTCTAGCGTAATACGCTATAATATGCCACAGTCCACCTTAATGCATCTCAGCCTGTCTTAATGCACCCTAATGCGCCTTAATGAGCTCTAATCCACCCAAATACACCCTAATCAGACCTAGTCCTTTAATCCACCTTATAAAAGAAATATTTTGGGTTCGACTCTAGCCATGTTATTGAGTACGAGTACTAGAAAGTGACCCATTGGAGTACCATAGGATATAAACCCATCTACAATCCCTGATGAATTGTTAATTAAAGTTTTGGAATAATTTGTGATTTATTACAGGCTGCTAGCATGTATTTGTTGGCTTCTTGGAAAACTATATTTATGGTGACTTTTGCACCACACCGTTCGCGTCCACGCCGATGTAGTTTACAGACGCCTTCCAATGGCATCTATGAGACTTGAGCATTAACAAATATATTTTTCCATATTTCCAGCAACTATTTTGCCTATATAGGTGCTCACAACGCAAGGAAAGTGAGCGCACGGCACGCACGCGCTTACGGTTTTAAAAAACGCGCGCTGCGAAGGGCCCGCACACAGGCGCAGCGGGCGTGTCTGTCAACGGCCAATAACAGCGACGCTCCTTGTAAATGCTTTATGATGAAACAAAGCATATAAAAGGAGCGTGAGGAGAAGCCACTTTTTGAGTTGAGGGCTCCTGAGAAAGTTGAAACTTTGTGCTCCGCTTGTGAGCGCTACGCTTCGCGGATGACTACAGAATTGGGCTGAGATGTTCATTACGGCATAGGCAAGCCGTAGAATATGTTTTCTCACCAAGCCCGGAGGGTGGTTCAGGACCCCTTTAAGGAGAGTGAAGAGCCGGGCTGGTTGGTTCATGATTAAATTTGACGAAAAGCCGGCAATGCAGGACACAGATAGAAAAGAACACACGCAGACACACCTTCGCCGGACTAACAACCAAATTTACTGAGGCAACCACGAGCTTTTATGCAGAAATGCTGCGCAAGCACCCAAGCTATAACCGGAGGACTAGACCACCTGATCTTCAAGTACCGATAAAAAACCGCCACTCTTTTTCAGTGATAACCACAGAAGGTTCACTTATGCAAGTCTGGCCATTCGTTTTGATATAATACGCCTCGAGCAGTTCGCGCGCAATTCGTGTCCTTCCTCTGCCTAGAATGCTGGTTTGGCGAAACAAAGGCATGCAACCATTACACTTTTTTTACATGTAGAGCTAGATTACTCCATGTGCCCGTCAGAATGATCGACAGACGCTCGTTACATCGTGACCAAGAAGAAAAGCCTCTTTAATGTTTCGTCGTGCAATATATACAGTCAGAATGATCACATGACCCCCGTGATCACCCGGATGAAGGAAAACAAAGATAGCGCGTCTCCTGGCGTTTGTCTCTCTGGAACCGGCGTCCCCGGAACGCCGGCTGGCGTCACATCTTCCCCGTTTTGTAAGCATCGTGGGCCTGCCAAGAAAGAAAAACATTTCACAAATTAGTCATCAATACCGAGTCTTTTCGGAGCTCGTATGACGCGCCCATATCGCGTCGTTCTTTGCTCTGGACTTGAAGTTTCGTTCGATGAACGAGGCTCTTGGACGTCAGACGACTTGGTAGCTACGATGTCTTTTGTCCGTCGCGCCCGTTGGCTCGCTGTTTCGTGGATTCTGCTCCGTCTTTACAGGGCTTGTTTCTCCTTGTGGGAGAAGGAACAGATGACGCCTGTTTCTGCGTACGGTCTTTCCTTCAGTTTGTACCCAGTAGGATCTCGGTGTTTTGGAAGGACGAAGGACATTGCCCTTGGCGCCTCTGTCTTTCAGCCATACTTGAGTGCCTGCGGATAGACAGGGAAGAGGTCTCGCAGCATGACGTTTGTCAAAATGCATCTTTTGTTTTTGTCGGTATTTTTCGTCTTGCTCTTTCCAAGAAGCCTTTAATACTTCTGGCTTTAGCGCGGATGGCATGCACGGTACTTTTGAGCGTAAACGGCGGCTCATTAGCAGCTGCGCTGGACTACAGCCGGTTGGACTCTGCGTGTTTCTATAGTTCAGCAAAGCAATGTAGGGGTCCTCTGCCTTCTTCAAAAGTCTTTTAAGAGTCCCTACCATGCGCTCAGCTTCCCCGTTAGCTTGTGGGTAACGAGGACTTGTTGTGACATGCCTAATGCCGTAGTTTCTTGCAAAATCAGCAAACGGGAATGAGATGAATTGTGGTCCGTTGTCCGATATTACCGTTTGCGGTATCCCATGCCTGGCGAAGCAGCTTTTCAGATGCTGGATGACCGCCTTCGACGACGTTCCTCGATCCAGCAGGGCCAGCTCAGGGTACCTGGAGTGATAATCAACAACGACAAGATAGACAGCTCCTTTCATCTCAAATAAATCAATTCCAATTTTCTTCCATGGCAGCTCGGTTGTTTCCGATGGAATCATCGGTTCGGAAAATTGGCTACGCTCTGTGGCGCATGCTTGGCAGTTGGCCACGGTTTGTGCAATGTCTTTGCTAATTCCCGGCCACCAGAGGGATTCTTTTGCGCTCGCGCGGCAGCGTGCAATTCCCTGGTGTCCCTCGTGAACCCTCTGAAGCATTTCTTTCCGCAGCGCTCGTGGAATCACCACCCTTGAGTCCTTCAAAAGCAACTGCTTGCAAACCGTGATGTTAGCACGAGGCGCCCAGAATGCCTTGAGAAGTTGTGGTGTGTGGTGCTTAGCGGGCCAACCTTGCATACAAGCTTCGAGCAACGACGCGCATTCGGGGTCATTTGCTTGCTCTGAGCGTTTGCGTTCGAGCATGTCGTCGGAGAACGCATACTGAACGACTCCCTCCACGTGAGCCGAAACGTCTGCTTCCGTCAACTCTCCGACAGAACGCGCCGTGTTCATCACTCTCGCCCGAGAAAGTGTGTCCGCCGTAGCAATGCTTTTCCCCGGGACGTGTGTAAGCGTGAACGAGTACCGCATAAGACGCATCCTGAACCTTTGAATTCTTGGCGGTAGAGAATCAAGAGGATCTCGACCCAGTAGCTGGAGGAGAGGCTTGTGATCCGTTTCAAATAGGAACGTGAGGCCTCTTAGGAATTCGTCGAAGCGTTCCGCAGCCCAAGTTAAGGCTAACGCTTCTTTTTGGATCTGTGAATACCTCTGCTCTGTTTTTGTGAGCGCTCTGGAGGCATATGCTACTGGACGCCTCTCACCAGATGGCTGATCCTGGGAGGAGTACTGCGCCAATTCCCAGTGAAGACGCGTCCGCCGATACAATTGTTGAGTACCGGGGATTGTACCTCGCCAGGCATATGTCTGAGCTGAGAGTGGTCTTGATCTTCTCAAAAGCTGCTTCTTGTTGAGGTCCCCAAGACCAGTCGCTGTCTTTGTTGAGGAGGCTGCGTAAAGGAGCAGACATTGAAGCTGCATCAGGTAAAAACCTTGCGAGGTGGTTCATCATGCCTAACAAGGATCGAACCTCAGCGACGTTTTGGGGTCTGGGAAATTGCTTGATTGCTCTAACTTTCTCGGGGTCTGGACGCACGCCGTTGGCATCGAAGATCATTCCCAAGAATGCGACCTGTTCAACTGAGAAACAACACTTTTGTCCTGTTGAGAGTTACGCCTGCCTGTTGAAGTCGTTCTAGGACATTACAAAGCCGCTTGTCGTGTTCCACTTGGTTCTTGCCGTACACCAGAATGTCATCCATGTAGTTCAGTACGCCGTCTAGGCCTTCTAGGACTTGCGAGAACTTTTTTTGAAAAATTTCTGGTACTGATGTAATCCCGAACGGCAACCTGCGGTAGCAGTACCGCCCGTACGGCGTGATGAACGTCGTGAGCCTTTGACATTCCTCGGAAAGCTTTATCTGGTAGAAACCAGAATGCGCGTCCAGTTTAGAGAAGACTTTGGCTTCCTGGAAGCTTCCCATAACTTGCTCAATTGTTGGCAGTTGATGACGCTCCCTCCTGACGAACTGGTTCAGTTGAGTCAAGCTAACGCAGATCCTTACTGCTCCAGACGGCTTCATTGAAGGAACGATAGGCGCGCACCATTCTGTCGGTTCTTCGACCTTCTGTATCATTCCTTCGTGTTCTAGCCTGTCCAGTTCTTCTTTGACCTTTTCTTTCATGGGAATAAGAATCCGTCGCGGTGTAGACAGACTGTACGGGATTGCATGTGGCACAAGGCGTATGGTGTATTCTCCCGATATGGTACCCGTGCCTTGGAATATCTTGGGATACTTGCTTCCGATATCGTCGGCAGTGTGTATTTCATGTAGGAAACGAACAATTCCCAGATCTTTGATGGCTGGCAGTCCCAACAAGAGCGTGTGCAAGTTATGCACGACGTAAATGGTTTTTTGTGAACTGCTGTCTTTCCAAGATATTTTAGCGTCAAACTTTCCGATCGTACGGATACTAGTATTGCTCGGTGCTTTAAGATCGGTTGCGTTTTCCAGAGAAGGCGGAAGAAAAGGATAATTTTCACCGACGACTGTCACCTCGGCTCCCGTATCTAGTAGTAGTAGTAGTAGTAGTGGTGTTGTAGCTACAGGCGGTGTTAGCCTGGCAGACCTGGCCGGCAATTGCTCCGCCCGAGCGTCTCTGTCCACGTCGCATTATTCACCACGTGTCACTCAATCCTGTCTCTTGAAGAAACGCTACAAGCAGAGCTGACACCTTCTTGCGAACCGACCGTGTCCCTTCCGGATATATAATTTCTTCAGTGCTCCCATGCGCAAGCCCTCTTTTTTGCATGTTGTCCATGAATGCTGTTCTCTCGGTGCAAAAGCGCTTGCAGGACCAGATGTAGTGGTCAATGTCTCCCAGTTCATTGCACTCCATGCACAATGGCAAAGCAGCGCCCCTAACTTTAAAAGACCATGCGGGAGTGCATGCTGACCCCGTTCTGACTCGGTACAGTAAAGTTGATTCGCTGCGGCTAAGTCCTTTAGTCACACAAGGCTGGTGTGGTGGCTTCCACAAAGAACGGAAATGATCACGAATTGATTGTTTTGCTGATATCTGATTAATAGGAGCTCTTATCGTCGGTTGTCGTGAAAGCGCTGCGTTGGCCAGGGCATCTGCTTTTTCGTTGCCGTTGATACCAACATGCGAAGGTATCCACTGGAAAGTTATCCTAATTCCTCTTTGGGCTGCTGTTTTCAGTGAGACCAATGATTGTCGACAGAACTTGTTTCGAGGAGTTCCACGAGAGAGCTGTTGAATTGCCGACTTTGAGTCTGTGAGAATGACGGCTTGATTTGTGGGTCCATTCTTCAGTTTGCGTAGTGCAGCAGCAATAGCAGCACTCTCTGCAACCGTTGAAGAGACTACGTTGTCCAAACGTCCAGACCATGCATAACAAACAGATGGAATCCAATATGCCGCAGAGCAGCTGTTTGTGTCCATACAAACAGATCCATCCGTGTATA
This sequence comes from Hyalomma asiaticum, assembly GCA_013339685.2. Classification (NCBI taxonomy): domain Eukaryota; kingdom Metazoa; phylum Arthropoda; class Arachnida; order Ixodida; family Ixodidae; genus Hyalomma; species Hyalomma asiaticum. The sequence continues at coordinate 83,985,724 of CM023481.1, read as the reverse complement.
CATGTAGATCGCCGTTGTATTTATCATACAAATACTCGAGCACCCGGTAGCATGTTTCAGAAGGAGGGGTTGATCGCTTTGATTTCAGCCCAGGAATGCACAGTTCGTAGGAGACGTCTTCGAACATCCAAGGAGGGTCACTTCGTTGCCTTCGTTTGGGACTCTTGGCACTAAGCACCTCCAGAGTACTGAGAGCGGCATAGAAATGAGACTTGTGCCTATTTCTGAGTCTTCTGATTAGGGTTTTCCCAGGTGAGGACTCACTCAGTCTTAGGAGTTGTATCAGAAGGGCTTGAGAGGCCAAAAGGCGTAATGGTAGCGATTGACTCTCGAATAATACTTTCTTGTTTGAGGCCGCTTGTGGAACTCCTAAGGCCAAGCGAATACCTTTCCGATTTAGCACCTCTAGGCGTTCATATTGGGTCTCTGATGGACGTATCAACGGCAGCTGGTAAAGTATCCGACTGGTCACAAGGGCGGAGTGTAGAGCGAGCATAGACCTTGGGTGACAACCCCAGTGCATGCCGGCGACTCGCTTGAGGGCATGAAGTCGCTGCAGTGATGTGTCAAAGACATAGTCTACAGCCTTCCGCCATGACAGCTTGCTGTCCAATATCACACCCAGGAAACGAACACTTGCAGCCTGTCGTATTGGCTGGCTTCCCAAGTTGATATGCAACCGCGTGGCTTTTCGCTGTCGTCCCGGAAAAAGAATAAAGCATGACTTCTCCGTTGAGATTGACAGGCCGAGCGTTGACAGGTGGGTCTGTATGGAAGAGGTCGCTCCTTGTGCTATACGTGCCAGTCGTTTGTGGCTGTATCCCGACACCCAAATGCAGATGTCGTCCGCATATATTGACATTTTGACAGAAGCGCGCAGATAGCCAACTGAGTTCGGGAGAGCTGCCAAAGCAATATTGAAGAGGAGAGGAGAGAGAACGCATCCCTGTGGTACCCCACGAGAAATGAGTCTTTCCTCGCTAACAGTGTCTCCAAGGCGAACCCGAATAACACGGTCACTGAGAAAGGCGTGTATGAAGCGCAGAGTGTTGCCTGTAACTCCCATGGATTGCAATTGGGTGATGATGGCTCCTCTCAAGACGCAGTCATAGGCCTTAGAAATATCCATGAACACTGCAAGTGTTGAGAGGCCGTCTTCTCGGTGGTGTTCAATATGGCTTACCAGATCTAAAACACTGTCTTGAGCGCACAGTCGCTGTCGAAATCCAGTCATGCATGATGGAAGTTTCCTATTCTGTTCCACAAACCAATTCAGCCTGCTTTGGACTAGTTTTTCCATGACTTTCGCTATACAGGACGTCAGTGACACCGGGCGATACGAGCCTAAGACAGTAGCATCTTTCTTGGGTTTTAGAATGGGCACCACCCATGCAACTTTCCAGCTTTCCGGAATATCTCCTGTGCTCCACACAGCATTGAAGATGGTAAGGAGTTCTTGTTTCCGTGGCTTCGGCAGGTTCGCGATCATCTGATTGCTGATAAGATCAGGGCCGACCGCACAATGTCTGCGCAAACCGCTGAGCGCTGATTCCAATTCTCGGAACGTAAAAGGGGCATCCATCAAGGAATGGGAAAGAGGTGGCACGGGATCCATGGGTTGTGACGAAGTGTGGGTGGAATAGGCATCTGCAAAGTCTTCCGCTAATGTTGCAAGTGTTTTCCCGAGCTTCAAGGCAAGAACTTCAAAAGGTCTTTTGTGGGAAGTCCTTCCAGCCAGCGTACCAATAATTCCCCAAACTCTCGCTAAGGGGGTAAACACAGATAGACTCGCACAGAAAGCAGCCCATTGTTGTCGCCTTAATCGTTTAGTGTGCCTACGAATGACTGCATTGATGCGGTTAAGCGCAGTTTTCAGCGTAGGATCGGCCCCTTTTCTCAGGAGTAGACGTTCTGCTCTTCTCCGTGCGGCACAAAGATTCCGCAGCTTCAGGTCCGGAGCAGGAAAATGATCTGGCAGTTTCGTCGATTTAGTAGCCTCCTTCTTACTTCTGATCATGTCGGCAAATAGGTCTCCGGTAGACTCTTCTAGGACTTCGCGATAGGTGTCCCATCGTGTGACAGGGGAATACTTTTGGTGACTCTTTTGATATCCAGCAACATTGGTATATATGGGAAAATGGTCGCTGCCCATTCGATCCAGAGCTGTCGTCGATGACACTGTAACATCTGCAGAGTGTATTACGAGGTCAATGACGCTGGTGGAATTTGGAGGCCTGAAGAACGTTGGTTTCTTGTCGTTTGCCACGCACAGGTTCTCTGCATCCATAGCATCAACTATTTCTTTCCCACGTGCGTCGACCGTCTTGTCACCCCACAGCGAATGGTGAGCGTTGAAGTCTCCGCATAATATTCGAGGAGGAGGGCAACGGCTACAAATATCCTTGATGAGGGTCTTCATGGGGACTTTTTTCTTGGGACATGCGTAAATGGACACTACGCTCAGGCATCTTCTGCCTAGACGTACTTGTACTGCTACTACTTCCACAGCGGCGGAGCAAAGGTCTTGAACTTTCAGAGCAATGTGTGGTATTTCGCGTCGAATAAACAGCGTGGCACTTCCATGGGCGAAAGAGGGAATCGTGTGGTTGACGTGACCAACGTAGCCAGGTATTGACTGATTATTTGGCAGACCGGCCTCAGAGAGGGCGAGGATAGGTACAGGTGTGTCGCGCAGGAATAAATTGAGTTCAGACAGGCGGGAATGAAGACCGGCACAGTTCCATTGCATTAATAAGGGCACTTTAGGGCGTGAAATGAAATCTGGCGACTTGTTCAGGGCCATGGTGCACCGAGTCTCAATGAGAGGAGGCAGCACTCAGGATTACTGACTCAAGGGCCAGTACTACTTGCAATAACTCTTTCGCTGAGCTTTCAGGCATCCGGGCGATGTGCGATCGTAGGGCCATGAACAAGGCGCGCAGCACTTGGTCACAGTCTGACGATGATGAGTGGGAAGCCTCCGTTGTCGCTCGTGTGGGCGAGAGTGTGGACGCATAGGGTCGGTCAGATGACCTTGGTGATACGCTATCAGACGCGACTGCCTCAGTCGATGTAGGTGCCACGGGCGCATCCACAAAAGTGGTGGTGTTTTCGAGTGCTAGCTGTGAATTCCTTTTCGGGATCGCTTTCTGGTTTGCCGTGGTGACAGACTTTTTCACTGTCTTAGCAGAAATGTTTGAAGTATTGTCAAGCAATTTTAGCCGAGGAAAGTCCCTTGTGTAATCAAAGCGAGAGCCCTCTTTAGGCGAATTCGCAGCTTCCTTCTCGCTGGACGAGTCTCGATGGCTCTTGGGCCCTGCGATGAATCTCTTTTTCCTCTCCAGAGCTGCAGATCTGATGGGGCACCTACTGTAACTTGCTGGATGGTTTCCGCCACAGTTTCTTGAAATTATGTGGCCCTCCACAGCGCTTGCATCGTTGCTTAGCGGTGCAGTGCTTTGCTACATGTCCAAAACGCTGACACTTGAAACACCTTGGTGGCACCTCCACGTGGTCGATGACCTTGTGTAGTGTGAAGCCAAGGTTAATTTCTTCAGGACGCTCAGTGTTTGGAGCGAATGTCAAAACAACTGAGTCTGTTCGTCTCGACTCCCAAGTGGAATTCGTCTGTATTCGACGAATCATCCTCCTTGCACTGAAAACACCTTGTGGCCTCAAGAACGCCATAAGCTCTTGATCCGAGTACCATTTGGGGACTCCCCTGATTACACACGTATTTTTTAAATAGGCGTTCGGCACGCACGCGTTGACGGCTATGTTGGAAATAGTCTTGCACTGAAGTAGCGTATTGGCTTGCTTTTCCGTTTGCACATCGAGAAGTAACGCTCCTTGTACGGTAAAACGGCTCCTTATTGGGGCTGCACCCAGCATTCCTTCAATATCTGAGTACAGCGTGATTGGATTCACTTGCCTGAGGTCTCGACCTTGTTCAGTTGCTGTTATCAGAACGGGAACTCCCACTGTCCGACCTTTGCGGTGACGCACAACCTTGAAGCCGTCTTCATCCACATCCTCCATATCAGCCACGTTGTCGTCTCCGATGACGGTCGACTCATGGTCTGACGGCTCTGTTTGTTGGCGCTTGCTTTCCGGAGGGCCCGATGGGCCTTCGTTGTTCAGGCGCTTGTGAACAGGTGCTGCGCCGACTGATGGCATGTCCGAGCCTGTACCGTTCTCGGCTGGCATCTTCTGGGCCCTTTGAGGAGTGGCAGGTGCTGCGCCGACTGATGGCACATCCGAGCCGGTACCGATCTCGGCTGCCCGTATCTACTTTCATGCGGAGCGTCTGGTTGTTTATCTTTACCGTGACAAAATGTTCAGATTGTGTGTTCGCACACTGCTCGACCGTGTCAATAAACTTGCTATCAGCTTCGGCGATGCCATCGAGAGTTATGTCTGTTTGCTTCTTTTTTCGACATGCCTTTTCATAGTGGCCCAACTTCCGGCAAAATCTGCACCTTTCTTTTTGCGCTGGACATTTGTTTCGCGGGTGAAATGGTCCGGCACAATAACTGCAGTTATTTTGATGATAAGCGGGCTTCTGACATCGAGCAAACGTGCTCTTTGCAGCAGCTTTCTTGGGCTTTACTGCGGCGACGCAAGCATCTGGGACTGTGCCCTCGTGCTCTTTTAGCTCTGCTTGCTGTTGCTTTACGGTTTCGCTCGTACGCGCTCTTGCCAAGGCAGTGGCCATCGTTAGTTTGGGGTCCATCTGCAGTTCTTCCGAAAGAACCTGGTCCCGTAGTCCTACTACGAAGCGGTCCCTTATTAGGCGTTCCTTCATGCTTTCGAACTCGCATCTGTCTGCTAGCTTGCTAAGCTCGGTTGCGAACTGGTGTACTGTTTCTCCCAGTTGTTGGCGGCGTTGATTAAAGCGAGCACTTTCGTAGACTATGTTCTTGGTGTGGACAAAGTAGTCGTTAAATTTAGATTTTACGAGCTTGAAGTCCTCCATTTCTTCGTCTTTTACGTTTAGCGACCGAAGAATCTCCCTCGACTTTCTGCCCATAGTATAGAGAAGAGTCCTTACTTGAACTTCGTCTGTTTTCTCATGTAGCCCAGACGCGAATCTGTAGTCGTCAAATTCGTTCATCCAGGCGGGCCAGTCCGCTGCGTTCTGGAAGTCGAAGGGCTTAGGAGGCTTGATTCCCGCCATTCTGAAACGTTGTCGCCGGTACGGCTTGTCCTCGTAGACGCAGCTGCCGGGCGTTCGCTTGTTGACACGCCCGTTGAAGCGCTACTTGGCTACCTCGGAACGCCGCACTTCTGACACCATGTCAAGCTCGTCAGAATGATCGACAGACGCTCGTTACGTCGTGACCAAGAACAAAAGCCTCTTTAATGTTTCGTCGTGCAATATATACAGTCAGAATGATCACATGACCCCCGTGATCACCCGGATGAAGGAAAACAAAGATAGCGCGTCTCCTGGCGTTTGTCTCTCTGGAACCGGCGTCCCCGGAACGCCGGCTAGCGTCACAGCATCGCACGCATGTTCTTCTAAACTTTCTTTTAAACACTGGCCCGTCTGGCCAACATAAACTTTACCGCACGAAGTGGGGATGGAATAAACCACCCCCTTGGTGCACACGCTAAATACAGTGCGGTGATCAGATTTGCAGGCAGATTTGCACCCATCGCCTGAGATGCGGGCACAAAGGCCAGAAAGCTTTCGGGGGGCTGAAAACGTCAGACCCACACCGAACTTTTGGGACAATCTTTTCAACCTGTGGGACGTCTTGTGGAAATACGGCATCACTTCAATTTTCCTTGTCTCACCTGGTGTCCGAACACGTGGTTTCCTCATTTTTCTGGCCGGCGTCTCACCTACCGACAGAAGAACTGACGACGATGCTCCCAACCGATCTGATGCTCCCAACCGATCTACCTGCGCCACCAGACTTTTCTGCATGACATGCGGACAACTCTCGTTCAGCGCATTCTTGAAACACGGATTCGCCATGTTCCGTTTTACCAACTTCGAGTGCGCAGATCGAAAGGCAGAAGCGCCTTTTTAGACCTCGGAGTGTACTTCCAACACACGTGTCTGTCACGTAAAAATGGAATTTCTATAATGGTCTTGTCAGCTGGGACTTCTTTGGGGAACACCAGGTGCTGCAAAAAACATTTAAAGGGCCCCTAAACAACCCCGAGGTGTAAAATTTGTTTTAAAGATATAACTGCGCTCCTGTGCGATGTGAACATGCTCCCGCAAGAATTTTGCGAATAGGTGCAATAATAAAGAAGTTACACGGGTTTAAGTGGCCGCTTGCGTCGGTTTCGTTTTCTCGGTCGGCCTCCCCACCCTTCTCTGCTGAGGAGAGGGTAGGGGCGGCGCGCCGTCGAGACTCCGCCCAGTTTTGACACGTGACCTGACGTGTTCATTTGACGTCATTGACGCTTGCGCTGCGAAACCGGTTGCTCCCGTTCTAGAAACGTTGGGTTGCTCCTGCGCTCACGCCGGTGGGATGGCCAGGGGATCTGACAATAGACGTTTCGACCAATCAACGAGATACAACTACGCAAAGTTGTTCGCGGTAGAACATGACGACACCTAGGATGCGAGCGCGACTGGTCAGTCGCCGGAAAGAAGCGCGGGAATTGTTTTTTGAAATACGGCGTCTGTGTGGCTCGCAGCGCTGTCATATTCGCAGAATGTGATCGCCGCAACCTTTTCTATGATTGAGTTAGCTTGTTTGGGCGGCTTTGAAAAAAAGTAGGAGCCTGTTTAGTGGCCCTTTAAAATCTCATCTGCCACGTGTGATAGTTGGTCAATAGGTGAAAGATTCAAAACGATTAAAAAGTCATCTACATATCTACAAACTTTAACGACACGTGTATCACAAAGCTCTTGACTTAGTACAGAATCGAACTTGGCTAAAAACAAAGCACACAGTACTGGCGCGACACACAAACCGATACAGATACCCTGTTTTTGAACGAAGTACTTGTCTCCGTACTGCACAACGGTGGACCTTAAGTACACACCTAGAAGCTCCAGGAACGATCCTAAAGGAATCCCCCACTTGTTCTGAAACGGAACAGCCCCGCTGCTTTCAATTACGGTTCGCGTACAGCTTCTAGCAGTTCATCCTGTGGTATGGAATAGAACACGTCCTCGATGTCCACCGAAAAGGCTGCATTTGCACTTGGGAAGCCACTGCTGAGGTTCTCCATAATGCCCGACGAACTCTGCACTGCGAAAAGGTCTTTTGGCACAAGACCCCTCAAGGTGCGTTGCAAAAAACCGGACACAAGCTTTCGCCACGAAGCCTCTTCAGTGACGATGGCCCTAAGAGGGCCGCCGGGCTTGTGTGTCTTTGCAGTGAAAAACACCCGCAGGACGTCTTCTCGGCATTTGCGGACCCCCTGTTCCAATACATCCAGATTAAGTTCGCTGATGAGGCGAAGAGCTACTGCCTTTGCTTTGCGTGGTTTGTACTTAGAAAGCTTAAAATACTTCTCAATTGCTTCAGATGCTCTTAAGTCGAAAGCCGAAGAGGGCATGACGACAAATACACCTTCTTCATCAGCCTGAAGCAGCCTGAGGTGGTGCTCTTCGAAGTGGGCGGCGATGGGTCGCAGATCTTTGCATTTCCTGTTTCTCCCCCAGGTCTTCAATAAGCAGTCCAAGCAGTCCGAGATGCAACGAGTTCTTCAATAAGCAGTCCGAGATGCAACGAGTTCTTTCTTCACTAGGTGCCTTCGCGGCAACGCTATGCACAGGTGCCAGAAGTGAACTGAATAAGATACAGAGCCTTGAAGATAACGAAAGGGAAGGGGTCAAGGGCTCGTTCTTTATTTGTTAGGAACTACTTAATGAGCAAACAGACAATGAAGCCTAGGAAAGCATAGGGGAAGTTAATTGTGGTATTGTAATTGTGGAGAAAGTAGAAAGGAATTAAAGTGCACGAAAAGACAAACCTGCCTTCGGTGGGAACCGAACCCCCGACCTTCGTTCGAACCCGAACCCACGACCGGTGGGAACCGAACCCACGACCCATAGCCCTGAAGATGTAATTTTGATTTATCAACTTTATGTCCTTGTGATCACCGAGACATGGCTGTATTGCGATGTGCAAGATTCAGAAACAATACCATCGTATACACTGATCTGTAGGGACAGAAGATCATAGGGCGGCGGAGTTGCAATTGCGATAAAAAATAACACTAAATTCACAAGCTTAAATGGCATCAGTGATCATGAAAGCATATGGCACCAATTAAACTTTTTTGGTAAAACTATTTTATTTGGAGGTCTCTACCGTCCCTCAATGCTACTCCGAAATGCTTAGGTTTGTTATATGATTATTTGCTGCAAAATACAAATTAGTGTTCAAACATCCTTAACAGGCGATTTCAATATTTCCGGCATTAACTGATGCAGCCTCTCTCACGACGGCAACGATATCAAAAATGCTGAACCATTGCTACTGACTGCATTTACGTTTTCCTTAACCCAGATGGTTGCCGATGCCACAAGAATTTCCAGCAATGCTGTACTTGACCTAGTGTTTGCAAGTAGTAAACTTTTAGATTGCTCCGTCAGTGTTAAGAATGGTATATCCGATCATTATTTACTTGTTCTGAGTGTCCTATTTCGGGCTTGCGATTGTATGTCAATCCTTCTGACACATTTGTGATAGACTATGTGCATGCGGATGATGATGGAGCTATTATAGTTCTATGGAGTCCTTAGTTCCTTCCTTTAGCGAAATAAATGACGTTAATTTGATGTGGTGAAAACCAAGGTCATTCATTGCGAAAACACCTACGTGCCTTTGGACAAGAAGCGTGTCAACAGGGAGTACCTATGGATGGATCGTAATCTGATACATCTGAAATGCAAGATAAAATTCTTTCGAAAACGTGGCAACAGGAAATACTTCTAAGTCTAGTACGCACTTTTAAAGATAAATTATATGGACTGCAAGAGACCCGTTTTTCTCTTGCACCTTGCCTTCTTTCACGTCAGAACAACCAAGAAAATTATGGCGATACTTATCTAAAGATAAAAGCGGCATCAGAGAGATCAGAACATCTGGCACAAACATTTACAATCCTTTTACCATTGCCAATGCAGTCGACGTGTTCTTTCAGTCTGTTTTTACTTTGAACGCATCGCACGCACACATGCAACCTTGCACCGCTTCGTAACCCGCTGCTCGAAGTAAATTTAAGCAAAAAACGGCATTCTTAGTCTTTTGCGTAATTTAGACATAAAAAACTAATCAGGTCCGTACAATATATCAAATGTTTTTCTCAACAGATACGCAATCTGGGTAGCAGAGTACTTGTATGTAATATATAAAGTGTCGTTAGAATCCTGTGTGGTAGGTCTCCAAGGATAGTTCCCGCTCACATGTCCGGATCCCCTTTAGAATTAAATATCTACACGTCAGTTTCCTTAAGACCCAAAACTTGTAAGCTGCTAGAATATATTTTATTTAGAGCGGTTATGACACATCTAGAGGACAATCATTTAGTTTATGCAAATAAACACGGCTTTAGGGCTGGTTTATCCACAATAGCACAGTTAGCTGAGATAACGGATGATTTTTCAACTGCACTTAATATTAGGGGTCAAATTTATGCGGTGTATTTGGACTTTTCCAAAGCATCTGATGCAGTTCTGCGTGTTCATTTAGTAACTAAAGTGCACCCTATGGGTATTGAAAGCAATATCATCCGTTGAATAGCATGTTACTTCTCCTCAATGAAACAATTCATGGATGTTAATGACTCCGTTTCTGATACATTTACTGTGCCCTCAAGAGTGCTCAAGAGTCGGTGCTTGGTCCTTAAACATTCTCAGTTTATACAAATGATATCTACTCATCTGTTCGATCGCCTGTGAAGATCAGACTGTTTGCCGACGATTGTGTTGTTCATGCTAATGTAATTCAACACTCTGATGAGGTTTGACTCGAAGACGCGTTGCAGTGAATTAGTGTATGATGTAAAGCACGGGGCTTGAAGCTTACTACTTCGAAGGCGGCGGCTATTACATTTACCAACCGAAAAAGCACCCTTAGAATTTCTTTATACTATTAATAATGCTTGTATTAAAAAACCCAACAAGTAAAGTATTTGGGTGTTAGAATCACAAGTAACATAATTTGGGAATCTCACATAGAAAATGTTTGCAGCAACGCGCTAAAGTTTTTTTTTCAACGGAAATTGCGTCGTACCTCATGGACCATAAAATTAACAGCGTATACAGCTCTCGCGAGACCAAAATTAGAATATGCGGATCTGATCTGGAACCCAAATCAAACACATAATCAAGAAAATAGAAAGAGTGCAAAATTTAGCCTTGAGGTTTATATATTTCACACACTCGCGTTTTTCAAGCGTCTCCGCCCTTCGCGACAGGGCAACAAAGAAAAAACCAGCTCAACGCAGAACTGTATCTGGCATCACGTTTTTATATCAGCTGTACGGTACCACGGTATATAAAATACCGCGTGAAAGTTATTTAGCCCTCAGCCTATGTGGTCTGGTCGTACAAGCCACAAAAACAGTTAAGCAACCATTTAGTAATCTTAATATACGTCAATATTATCTTTTTCCCCAGGCAATTTCACTATGGAATAAATTATCAGAAAAAGTAGTTAACGCCCATACAACAGTCGTTCGTTCAGCTTTCGAACAACATTGCCTTCAACCTATAAAATTGTTTTTTATGTGTCGCAATAAATGCCTCTTGCGTTCGCTCTTCATTTAATGTTATATTATGTAACTTGCGTTATGTCTTACGTTGTTAGGTGGCGGGATCGAATCCCGGCCGCGGCGGCTGCATTTCGATGGAGGCGAAATGTTGAGGCCCGTGTACTGTGCGATGTCAGTGCACGTTAAAGAACCCCAGGTTGAAGAAATTTCCGGAGCCCTCCACTACGGCGTCTCTCATAATCAGTTCGTGGTTTTGGGACGTTAAACCCAAGTAATCAATTAAAGGGGTCGTGAAACGTTTTCTGAACATTTTGTACTAAGTGCGTATTCGGGGTCCTGACCCTCCAATCAACAATATGCATTGTTCCGTTGCACCGTGTGCGTTGATTTAGAGCGATAAAAAAGGCGGTTTCGGTTTCACTGCGCGCGTTCCCCTCAACTCTGCAGATGACGTCATCTTAGTAGCCGTCATACCTCCGAGATTGGCGCGCCCTCGGAGGCCATGGGAAAACAAACCGTGCTGTCGTTTTTCTTCCGAATGGTGGCACCGCACGGTTTCCAAATATTTTCTTCCTTTCTAGCTTTCAAGTAAATCGATTCCTTTAGAGCAAACGCGAGTTCACTGTGCCTTTGAACTTAAAAATATCTTAACTCAACGTCACCAAATAGTACCACGCCGGCCGGTAGTGTCGCATAGTCGTTTCGGGAGCGCAAGAAGGCTGAGGTTTAAAACGGGCGTTGTTAAATGTGCACTGAATATTTCGCCGAAATATTTCGGAATCGGCTTGTCGAATGCGTATTGAAGCAGTGAAAATTACAAACCGGCATCTCCAAATTCTTTTCACGACCCCTTTAATCAATTTATTACATTGTTGTATGCATGTGTTCTTTTTTTAACGCAACACTGCTGTTGTGTTCCGAACTGCGAAGCGCATCTTTTTGCTCGTGACTGTAGTCATGCATTCAACCATATATGTTGGCCACAGTTGTAAATATTGTTCGTATACATTGTTCATGTATAATGACGTACACACTCCTGCTTGGGCCCGAATGGGGCCTGCAGTATTTGTAAATAAATAATAAATTACTGGCTGCTTACTCGTAAGCCTCCTAGTTCTCTTCCTCCATTGTGAGTCAACGTTCTTCCTATACCAATATCTGAACACTTTCGCTGCCCATCTACTTTCTTTCATATTCCTTAATCTCTGTTCGTACCTGATTTTACTCTGACTTTCACTTCCTTCAAAGTCAGACCACGTCATATCCCTTAACAGCCTCATTTGTGGTCTTAATTCCCATGGCCGCCCAATGCAAGACGACCGGCCGTCCTCTGATTCACGTCCAGTCTTGATCGTACCTCTGACCTCCCGCACACCACCGAGTTTCCGAATGGAAGTCCTGGCACCATTACACCTTTCCACAAACCGCGAATTACCTCGTACCTGTTGTAACCCCACAGTGCTCTATGCTTCATTAATGCAGAATTTCTCTTTCCTTTAGCTGCCATAGTTTTTTCCTGTACTTCTATGCATCTATTTCCATCATTTATCCATATCCCAAGGTATGTGTACTCTCGTGCTCTGGGTACCCCCTCGCTTTGTATTGATCTTGTCTGGTCGTTGCACGCTGTCATTGAATATCATCCAACCGCATTTTGTCGCAATAAATTTTAGTCCCAAAGCTTCACTTTCCCGATCACACACAACAGCCAGACACTGAAGATCCGCTCGGCTGCCTGCGAATAGCACAAAAAAATTACAGCATATCCACGGAGTGAATAATGATGAGTGGGCGAAGCTCGGGAGGTTCATCGTAGATCGTGCCGAGTTCCGGATTAATTTAGTTAACGCGCACGCTACGAATCCTCATGGTTCAACTATGCACAAGTGAAATCTCCCACCGGCACTTCATTGCAAGTCAAGATCCAGTGCCTATATATATATATATATATATATATATATATTGTAGCAGAGCATATCGGCATCAGTGCGAGTCACTGTGAAAGAAGACGCTGAGGTTTGTGTGGTGCGCACTCAGTGAACCGTCCCAGCTGAATAGGTTTAGTCAGTCGCGGCGTCTTCAAGTGTCGCTAGACTTCAAGTGTCGCTCGCCTTGTTTCAATTGGTGGAAGCGTGCTGGGTAGTCCCTCTTCGGCGTCCTGGAGCTTCGCAGCCGCACACTGCCATCTGCTTCCCAAATGGCCGAGGACGCTGGACCCTCGCCTGCAGCTCCGACCGCCCCTTCTGTCGTGTGCTCTGGTGCGCTCGGACAGCGTGACCCCCCAGTATTCAGTGGCACCGGGGATCGCGACGTCGAAGATTGGCTGGTAGACTACGAACGCGTTAGTGCGAATAACAAGTGGGATGACCCAGCCAAGCTGACTCACGTCGTCTTCTACCTTACTGAGGTGGCCAGCTTGTGGTTCAACAACCACGAATCCGATTTTACAACGTGGTCCGCCTTTAAAGACACCCTAGTTTCATTTTTCGGACGGCCGGCTGTCCGCAAGCTTCGTGCTGAATACAGCCTGCGTGGACGAGCTCAGCAAGCCGGTGAGACGTTCATTAGCTACATTGAAGACATTATCAACCTCTGTAGACGGGTCAATACCAGCATGCCTGAAACTGATAAAATAAGGCATATCATGAAAGGCATAGATGACGACGCCTTTCATATGCTCGTGGCCAAGAACCCTCAGACTGTTAATGAAGTTATTGAGCTTTGCCAAAGCTTTGACGAGCTGCGTAAGCAGCGTCTCGCCACACGGCGCTCGAATATGCAGGCAGCAGACCTCTCCGCGCTGGACTCCACAAGTACTTGTGCTGACTACGCCACCTTGATGCCACGGATAAAGCAGTACGTTCGTGAGGAAGTTGCTCGTCAGCTCTCTCTCGTGGCCTCTGTCACCGAGCCTCCCACCACGCTCGAGCAGCCGCTACGTCGCGTCATACAGGCACAAGTTGCTGAGGCTCTTCCGACCCCTGCTGCGCCTGTGCACGTTACTGCGCCGCTGACGTACGCTGACGCCCTTAGCCGACCTTACACCCAACCAGCGCCGGCTCCACCCACCGCAGCTGTTAACTACTACAACCCGCCACGTCCGGTACGCCCGGCTTACGTACCCTTTTCGGCTCCCAGACCGCACGTGAACCCCTGGCGTACTCCGGATAACAAGCCCATCTGTTATGCCTGCGGTATTCCAGGCCATGTTGCGCGATTTTGTCGGCGCCGGGCATATTTTCGAAACGACGCTCCAAATCTTGCCTACGACCTCCACGACCCTGCCCATAACGGGGCCCCTGAACCGAGGGATTCCTACGCAGGTCGACCCGACTTCTGCTCCCGTCGGTCTCCTTCACCCCGTCGCCGTTCCCTTTCCCCTATGCGTCGCCGTCCCACTCAAGCCCAGGAGGAAAACTAACAGCCGCAGTTCGTGAGGCAAGAACTGCGCCATCGTCGAAATTTTCAAGACCTCACCTTTCGCCCCCTAATGAGATTGTACTGCTTGTGGATGGTGTCGTGACTAACGCTCTTGTCGACACAGGAGCTGCCGTTTCTGTTATCAGTGATGTGCTGTGCCGGAAACTTAACAAGGTGACTACTCCGCTTCTTGATCTTTCGCTTCGTACAGCTAGCTCGCAGCACATCAAGCCTTCGGCCACGTGTACCGCTCGTGTTTTAATTCAGGACTCACTCTACGTCATTGAATTCGTCGTTCTTTCCCGTGCGTCACATGATGTTATCCTGGGCTGGGATTTCCTTTCTGCTCATCACGCGATTGTCGACTGCGCTCGTGCACAACTCGCCTTGTCGCCGTTCCCTTCCACGATCGAAGATCTCCCGTGCAGTTCTCCTGAAGTGGTTGTCGCTGCTGACGTCGTTATTTCGCCTTTCGCTGCTGCCTTAGTTTCCGTCTGCTGCAATTCTGTGACTGATTCAACCGCGCTTTTTACGCCATCTGTGGAATGTGCGCGTCGCCGCAACCTTGTAGTCCCATTCGCCGTCGTCACACTTGCTAATGGCTCCGCTGCGGTATACGCGTGCAACCCGTTCCCCTGCCCTTCAACTCTATTACGTGGCGAATGCGTTGGACGTCTCGAGACTTTAGACGCCATTTTCCCATTTGACGCCCCGTCCAATACACCATTGCCTCTCGGCGCCGTGACTTCTGCCGCCGTGTCCGCTTCACCTGACCAAGACGTCTTCCTGCGCAGCATCGATAGCACGCTCACGCCACCTGAGCGTGACCAGGTTGTTCTACTCCTTGCCCGCTTTCGTGCCTCTTTCGATCTCGGACAACCTTCCTTGGGCCGCACGTCCACGGTTGTGCACCGTATCGACACCGCTCACCATGCACCACTGCGCCAGCGTCCGTACAGGGTATCACAAGCAGAGCGCAACATCATCAGTGAACAAGTCGACGACCAGTGTTGCGCCACTTTGATCCTACCGCGCCTACTGAAATCCACACAGACGCCAGCGGCATAGGTCTTGGTGCCGTTCTTGCACAACGAAAAAACGGCTGTGACGAGTATGTTGTTGCATATGCCAGTCGCACCCTCACAAAACCAGAATCTAACTATTCTGTAACAGAAAAGGAATGTCTGGCAATTATCTGGGCGATCGGCAAATTCCGCACCTACCTTTACGGGCGCCAGTTTGACGTGGTTACTGACCACCATGCCCTGTGCTGGCTATCGTCTATGAAAGACCCGACTGGTCGCCTCGCTCGTTGGGCATTACGACTTCAGGAATACGACATACGCGTCGTTTATCGCTCGGGACGCAGACATTCTGACGCTGATGCCCTATCCCGTTCACCGCTGCCGTCTGACCCTGACCACTCACCAACTTCCACCTACGGCGCCTCATCTCTTAGCATCGCCGACATGCCGGCTGAACAGCGCAAGGATCCTTGGATCGCTTCCCTGCTTGACGTCCTATCCAACCATTCGCATAGCTCCGACCCGCGATGCCTTCGTCGTCAGGCTCAACATTTTGTCGTGCGTGAAGGCTTGTTGTATCGACGAAATTATCTCGCCGACGGCCGCAGGTGGCTTCTCGTTATTCCCCGTCATCTACGCTCCGACATCTGCTCAGCCTTCCACGACGACCCCCAATGTGGCCACACTGGAGTATTCAAAACGTACTCCCGCCTTCGACTGAGGTATTACTGGCGCGGCATGTACCGATACGTTCGCCAATACGTCAGGTCGTGTCCCGCATGCCAACGCCGGAAGAAACCGCCCCACAGCACTGTTGGGCCTCTACAACCCCTACCTTGCCCGGCACGACCATTCGACCGCGTCGGGATCGATCTCTATGGTCCGCTCCCCAACACCTCTGACGGAAACAGATGGATCATAGTCGCCGTAGACCATCTCACACGCTATGCCGAAACGTCTGCGCTACCAGCTGCCACGGCGAAAGACGTCGCCTGCTTCATTCTTCATCATCTCATTTTACGACATGGCGCACCACGTGAATTGCTGAGTGACCGCGGCCGTGTCTTTCTTTCCGATGCGATTGAGGCATTGCTGAAGGAGTGTCGCATCATTCACCGCACCGCGTCCGCGTACCATCCCCAAACAAACGGCATGACTGAGCGTTTCAATCGCAGCCTTGCCGACATGCTCGCCATGTACGTGTCGGAAGACCACTCAAATTGGGATCGGGTGCTTCCGTTCGTCACCTACGCGTATAACTCTGCGCCGCAAACCACCACCGGCTTCTCTCCTTTCTTCCTGTTATATGGACGTGAACCCTCCTGCTCAATGGACACCATTCTCCCCTACCGACCCGACGTTACTGAAGCGACACCTGCTTCCGAAGCAGCTGCATATGCCGAAGAGTGCCGTCAACTCGCCCGCTCTCTCACCGCGCAAGACCAATGGCGCCAGAAATCCCGCCATGACGCCTCTGCCTCTAATGCTCACTATACTCCGGGGATGCTAGTTTGGCTCTGGGTACCATCGACTACGCCCGGACTTTCCACCAAGCTACTCTCCCGCTATCATGGACCTTACCGTATTGTCGCGCAGACATCTGCAGTGAACTATGTCGTTGAGCCCCTTGAACCTTCTTCCGACCGACGCTGCCGAGGACGTGAAACAGTGCACGTAGCACGGCTCAAACCTTACTACGACCCCCCTGTCGTGTCATTCCCCTAGGTCGCCAGGTTGGCTCCTTTCTGCGCGGGGGGTGATTGTAGCAGAGCATATCGGCATCAGTGCGAGTCACTGTGAAAGAAGACGCTGAGGTTTGTGTGGTGCGCACTCAGTGAACCGTCCCAGCTGAATAGGTTTAGTCAGTCGCGGCGTCTTCAAGTGTCGCTAGACTTCAAGTGTCGCTCGCCTTGTTTCAATACTAACATTAACACCGCCAACCCATACGTGTGGGTTGGCGGTGGTAATATTAGTGTTGATGATGAGAATGGCCTTTTTTTATCATGCTCCCAGGAACTCCGCAACAGGGGGCGCACGGGGGCGGTCGCCCCTCCCGACCCCCGAAACAATTTTCCAGGGGGGGGGGGGCACGCCCCCCTTCCCCCCGACACGCTTTCCGACCGTTTACGCTGAAATCAATTTTTTCACAAGAATCTTCAAGCATGTGTTTGTGTCGTCTCCTTCTTTGGAATGCACTGGACCACAAAACCACAACGGTCGCGCAGTATATGCAGGTTTTCAGTATTTATGAAATATCCAAACATCTTTAAAGTGTATATTGTAATGGACAGCTTTCACACACACGTAAAAAAACGCAAGGATCACTTCTTTATCGGCAGCCATTGCTTCCGATCACGCCGCCATGATCCTCTTCGTCCTCGTTCTTCCCCGGCTTGCTCTTTTCTCCACCGTGTCCATGCCCCACTGTCATGCGTGCATTACGCACCGTTACACCTTTCCACTGGGGGAAAAGGGGGAAGAACAACCAAGGAGTTTTTGTTCTACCGCTATACCTGCCTGTTTGTGTGACAGCTTAAAACCAATATTGCTCATTTCCAATGCTTTCTCCATTCTCCTCATGTAAAGCATGAATAATAGTGGGGACAACGGGCGTCCCTGTCTCACCCCTTTACCTATATCGACGACCTCCATTCTTTCACCTTTCAATCTCCCCCGTCCCCTTCCCCTCGTGCAGGGTAGCATACCGGTTGTCCTTCACTGGTTAACCTCCCTGCCTTTCCCTCTCTATTTTTTCCTTCCTTCCTTCCATTCTACCAGTACTTGCCATACCTTCCCATTCCACACAGACTGTATTTCCACTGTATATGTCCTTCAATAGCTCTATACAGTCGTTCCTATACCAGCCTTTTTCATTATGTCCCATTATATGTTCTGCTTTGCATTGTAGTACGCACCCTTAATGTTCTTAATTACCATGTGCAAAGGTCTGTTCCCTGTTCCGGCTATTTCTATACACTGCGTAAGCACAAAATAGTTATCATCTAACTGCCTGTTGAGTGTCATTATTCTCTGTCCATATATGCATTATTAATTTAAATGCCTGCATTGCCAACCTGTAGAGTACTGACGTAATGATCAGTGGTCTATATGAGCGAATGCTATTTTTCTCTCCCTTGCCCTTATAGATGAAGCACGTTCTACTTTGACACCAAGAGTCCGGAATTCTCCTGTCCTGTCAGCTTTTTTTCAATTGCTTTCAGCAGGGCTTCTTTGCTGTTTCTTCCGAGCTCACTTATTAGAGTAATGCTAACCCCATCTACTCGTGTGGCTGTGCGTTCGGGAATCTTTTCCTCCGCCTTCTTCCAATTGAAATTTTCGGCAACTACTTCTTCCCCTTGGTTTTCCTTGCTACTGTTACACCAGTAAGTTGGGAAAATGTAAACATTCTATTATTACAGAAGAAGGGAGATGTAAAAGAGCTGAAGAACTACAGGCCGACTAGTCAACTCTCAGCACTATGCGAAACGTTCACAAAGGTTATTTCAAATAAAATAAGAGCAACACTTGAGTTAAGTTCGACCATCCGAACTTCGATATGTGAGGCGACGCAGGACAAGGTCACGCCGTTATTTTGCAGTACGCGGGACGTCCACGTGCGTGTTCCCCCATTTTACTGCGGTCGGCAATACGCAGCTATGTGCACGGGACGGAACAAAAGAAACGGCCATCGTCCCACTCTGAGCGCACCTGAGAGCCCAGCGGGTGGCCGGTGCAAGTGGAAGGTGCAGCGTGAGCATGGGTCGCGGTAATCGGAAGAGACCGTGCAGTATTGCCGTGTGTGTTGCAAAGGGTTGACGGAGGAGACTGGCAACCCGCCGGCCTGTGTGGTTGGTGTATGTTGAGTGAGGGGCGTTCGAAAAGAACACCGCCCCATATCGGGAGTGTATAAAAACTGTGTTTTATGTGGTGAGGGGGGAAGGAAGCGAGTGAGCCGTAGAGCGGCCGCCGCTGATCTGCTTGTCTGCCTTTGCCCTGTTTCTTGTCGTGTTTGACTTCGCCCTTTTTCTTAAATCTACATATTCGGAAGTGGCCTCCCTGTTTGCAACGTGTCGCCGGACGGTGACGAAGAGACGGACTCTTCGTCTGACTGAGAACCTGGTGTTGGGGTCTGCTGGTGGGATATTGCGGCAAAACACCACCCCACAACTTAACTACTTGAATTTAATCAACCAAGAGAGAAAGCCGGGTTCAGACAAGGATGCTCCACAATAGACCATCTTCATGTGATCAATCAAGTAATCGAGAAATCCGCTGAATACAACAGACCCCTCTATATGGGTTTCATAGACTACGAAAAGGCCTTTGACTCTGTAGCGATAACAGCATTTGTGGAGGCATTGCGTCGTCGAGGAATATGTAGTAGCTACGAAAATATATTAGCTAACATATATAAAGACTCTACATCCACGCTACTCCTGCGTAAGAAAAGCAGGAAAATCTCGATGCGGAAAGGTATCAGACAAGGAGATACAATCTCTTCATTGCTATTTACTGCATGCTTGGAAGAAATCTTCAAAAGACTAGACTGGGACTAAACGGGACTCCGGACTAACGGTGAATATTTGAGTAGCTTACGCTTCGCCGAGGACATAGTACTCTTCAGCAATGATGGCGACGAGCTAAAGAAGAACATTGTAGACTTAAGCCGGGGAAGCGCTAAGGTAGGACTAAAGATGAACATGCAGAAAACAAAAGTAATGATAGGCGACACGGCAAAAAACATGCCTTCACAATTGAAAACCAGACATTAGAAGTCGTACAAGAATGCACTTATCTAGGACAGCTACTGACACGAGAACCTACTCATGTAAAAAAAAAAAAACTATGGACCATCTCCCCGAAGGGAACCCTGACGGGATGCGAAGCAGCAGCGGTGCGCACGGCGTTGACCCGGTTGAAACGGGCGTCGACGCGGGTGCTGGAAGAACGGTTTGAAGCGAAACTCGGTGTAGCGTTTACTCGAGTAAACGTTTGTTTGAAACGCAAAGACACGGGAGGC
This sequence comes from Hyalomma asiaticum, assembly GCA_013339685.2. NCBI lineage: Eukaryota > Metazoa > Arthropoda > Arachnida > Ixodida > Ixodidae > Hyalomma > Hyalomma asiaticum. The sequence goes on along the minus strand of CM023481.1, from coordinate 83,965,567 downwards.
GGGACGCGTTGAAGATGCTTGCGCTCGGCTTCTTTGGCTCGCGTCTCGTCGGTGTTACCCGCGCGCAGTCTCTATTCTCGAACGCGATCGGCGTTCTTGACTCGCACCTCGTCGGTGTCGTTGGTCTTCCACTGCCGACGCTTGCGTTCGGCTTCCCTGGCTCGCGCCTCGTCAGTTTTGCAGGCGCGACGTCGCCATTCGCGAACGCGATCTGCTTCGCTAACCCTCGCAACGCTGGCGACGGCCGGGTTAGGCCAAATCGCTTCGGCGCATGTTTCGGCGGGCGATGGAGCGTCGTCTTCCGACGTCCTCTCCATCGCAGATAAACGAGCCGAAAGAGTGTTCACTCGATGTGCGCTCGAGCGTAGCGAGCGGTGGAGAGGGTGAAGCGAGAGAGAGGTGACACGCGGCGAGCGCGCGGCAGGCGAGGGAGAGAGTGACGTCACCGCGCACTGCGAGGGGGGCGTGACCTACTTAGCACCGTTCCAACACCTGCGGCGAGGGGAGCGGCGCGGAGACATGGACGGACAGCGTTACACAGGCTAGTCAAAGAGCTGCTTCGCATCTAAAAATACACCGAAGAATAAGCATGGGATGGCGCGCACACGGGAGACACTCCCGCTGTTCTTTTTTGGGGTAGGCACGCCCTTACCAGCTTGTTAACGACGCCCGTTTTCGGAACACCAGATACGAGAAAAAGAATTCGCCTAGTCATGCTGTCTGTTCGTCTCAATCAAGATGGTAAGGGCGTAGCTACCGCAATAAAGAACAGCGTAGCAGACGACGGTCGAAGCCGAGCGCGCGGCGTCGGCGGGCGCATAGCTTCGACCGTTTCGCAAGTTGGCTCCGTCATGCGGCGCTGACGCACAAAACGGTCGCCGCTCGCGCGCTCCAGTTGAAGAAGATGGCGGCTGTAAATATAATCGAAGGGAAGGAACTACTGTACACCACGAGCTGCATTCGGACAGCATATTAGATGTATTGGCACTTATGAAAGAAAGTTCTTCCCAGTAAGCCGCGGGTGCACAGAACATGCCCCTTTTCTCTCAAATGACGTAACCAGATTTTATGTCATGACACACGGTTACACTTTCTTTTCACTGAGCATTAATTCTGAGAGATCAAAGAAGCAGGAGGACGCAAAATATTTAAAGTGGAGCCACTGCTCCTGAAGCAGACATGTCGAGTAAAAAAGCGTGACAGTATGCGACAAATAAATGTTCATGTACTTGTGCCCAGAAATTGAGAAAATCGGCCTCCTGCCTTAATTACCCACCCATTTTCTCTGCGCAAAAAATCCATATCACAGCTAGTGCCGTACTGGAGATCCGCTGAAAGGATAAACAGCTGGAGGCGTTTGTGAGCTGTGGAATATATGACATGATAAACTAGCATCGGCAGTAATTTCAAGGCTCATAAAACGCATGCGCGACGAGAGTAGAACCCCTCCCCCGTTTTTATTTTACAGAAATGGAAAGAAATGATCAGTTTACATTGGTTAGCCGCGCGACGTATGTTCTGGGAAGTTCGTCATCGCTGCTTTTCGCACGTAAGTGCTATTTATGTACATTTCAGATGTGCGCAGCATCCCACGGATGCAGCGAGTTCTGAGTGCAGTTTAATCGCGCTTTCGCCCGAGTAACAACGTTAACTTCAGAAAAGGCAGTTTTTTTTTCGAAGACCTACTCGCACGAGTACTGAGTGTCTTCAGTGTGTCTTATTTAACCCAATTTAACGAGGTCACAGCAGAACTGCCTACGCGCCCGCTCTTCCTTTCTTTTTTTTTGGGGGGGGGAGGGGGGTCACAGCTACATGAGGATTGCCTTTTACACTGCCGAAAATCGCGTGCATTTCTGTGTGGTAAATAGGATAAGAATGCACAAAAATAGCATCGCTTTAGCTGCGCACAGGCAGCTCTGCCAAGCAAGAAGCAACGTTCTACATTGAAGTAGCTAGTGGCGCCACCCCGATGTGACATACCCGGCTTCAGGGAGAGGACCCCAGTAAGCCCACTACCTAGTTCTAGCTCACTTTAGCTCCGGCTTTCCGGTGATTTCAAGAATGATCACTAGATGGCAGCGCCGCTCAAGGTGACGTACACCACTCTCAGCACGTGCGCTTCATTTCTCTTCGCCGGGAGCTCACGCAGTGAACACTCTTCGTTAGCGCTCGCCCGCATGAACACCGCGCAAGCCAAGCCAGCAGCGCGGCGGGCTCCCAACGCAGCAGCTGCTCGGGCTCGCCGCCATGACCCTGTGGTGACAGCCCGGGAGGCCGAAGCGAAGAGGGCTCGCTGTCAAGCAAACCCGGTGCTGCGGGTTCGCGAAGCAGTAGCGAAGAGGGCTCGCCATTAAGCAAACCCGGAGCTGCGGGCCAGCGAAGCAGAAGCGAAGAGGGCTCGCCGTCAAGCAAACCCATAGCTGTGGGACAGCGAAGCTGAAGCGAAGAGGGCTCGCCATCAAGCAAACCCGGAGCTGCGGGCCAAAGAAGCTGAAGCGAAGAGGGCTCGCCGTCAAGCAACCCGGAGCTGCGGGCCAGCGAAGCAGAAGCGTACAGAGCTGGCCGTCAAGCAAACCCGGTGCTGCGGGCTCGCGAAGCAGTAGCGAAGAGGGCTCGCCATTAAGCAAACCCGGAGCTGCGCGCCAGCGAAGCAGAAGCGAAGAGGGCTCGCCGTCAAGCAAACCCAGAGCTGTGAGCCAGCGAAGCTGAAGCGTACAGAGCTGGCCGTCAAGCAAACCCGGATCTGCGGGCCAGCGAAGCACAAGCGAAGACCCGGAGCTGCGGGCCAAAGAAGCAGAAGCGAAGAGGGCTCGCCGTCAAGCAAACCCGGAGCTGCGGGCCAGCGAAGCACAAGCGAAGAGGGATCGCCGTCAAGCAAACCCGGAGCTGTGAGCCAGAGAAGCAGAAGCGAAGCGGGCGCGCCGTCAAGCGGACCCTGCGGTCACAGGTCGCGAAGCAGAAGCGAAACGGAAGTGGCGGCAAGAGAACCCTAAAGAAGTGCGGGCGCGGGATGCCGCTGCGAAGCGCGAAAAACGGTCGCTACCTGACGTGTAACAACGTTGTCACGCCTATATATGATGGTAGGAGATGTGTACAGAGGATTCGCGGGCTACCCGATCGTCTCCCAGCAAGCTCCTCTAACATCATTCACTTTGTGGATATGGCAGTGCTTTTTGTCTTTCGCTTTCCCCTCCAGCAACCCTTTGTTTCTCTTTCATAATCTCACTCCTTATCAAATGGAGGTGCTCATTATAATCCCACACTTTGTCTTTTGTTCTCTTTATCCTCTATTTCTGCGAATATATTCTTAATTTCTTTTTTACTTAGAAAAGAGCTGCCCTACTTGATTTTGCTCTCTCTACTGTCTACATAGCCCATACACAAAGTTATGCGTTTGTGGTCACTTCCTAAGCTTCTACTCAGTGTTGTACACGTTCCTCCAAAACAGGAACGAAAGCTCGTTCCTTCCCAATTTTGTAACGAGTTCCCTTTACAAGTTCCTTTAATCAGAAAGGAACGCGTTCCAGTTACATTTCGGAAATTGGAACGTGTCGTTACATTTACGTTAAATTCGATTTTTAAGATTCAAAATAGTGTCGGAAAATTGTGAGCTGAAATTACGTGACTTAAACACTTTAAATTCACTTCGAGCTACGTACATTGCGCGAACTTGAACTTAACCGACAGTATATTATCTGGAGATAAAAAATATGAAAATAAATGCTTCCAGACATACTTTCAGAGAGCACCGAACGTAGTCCCGACATGTTCACTGCGACTGACCCTAGTCTATTACAAGTGAAACACATAATGAGTCTTCCATTGAGCAGTCAGAATAGTGCGCCTCAGATGTGCAAATAGAAAGTCACTCACAATAACCAATGCATGTGAGTAGCAAGCCTGCATTTAGCACTAAAAGCTATGAATACTGTACACCTGTCAATTTACATTGGCATATAATAGCTTGTGGTTCTCCCGCGCCTATAAATACTGGAGCAAGATTTTCCGACATGTCATCATTTCCTGTCCTAAACTTCTTCCCTCACTATTTGTAGCCTTTCAATGGTTGAATAGTCTAATTGACAGTTCTGAATATATTATTTTGCTTAGTTCTCGCCATTTTAAAGCATTTGTGATACTATTCTTTCGATGTTATTCATGGTGGTGCGCAGCATGTGTCCGTGTGGAGAATTCGAAATGCATGATCAGCTGATGAGCTTACCGACGACTTATATAACGTGGGAGTATTTTTTTATGATGACGTCCTAAGGAGTATGCTTTGTCTGTTCAATTTGTACAGCAGCCCCACTTTCATGCAATGGCGAAATGACATTGATATGCCGGGAATAAATAAATAAATAAATAAATAAGTAAATAATACGCCTCGCGTGCATCATTTCATCGGACACCAACCAATAAATGATGTCTGCAAGCAAAAATGACGTATGCCACGCATGAAAGGTTCGCAGAAGCTCAACAGCACAACCCAAGTATCGAAAATTGCGCACGTGCTACTGAGTGTGGATCTAGTTCTTATGAGATCAAGACATAGTAGGAATGATACCTAATGTGACAAGAAAGTAACAAATGGACCGATTTACACTTAGAACACAAAGTTGTCTTTTCGTTATGCGAATAGGAAAGAACGTTAAATAAACTAAACCTGTACGTGCTTCTTTAGGTTTCTCGCCGATCTTTTCGAGACTGCACTTGTATTGTTTGATGGCGCACATTGGGCCAAATAGAGGCGTGAGATATATTTTGTCGGTTGAAACGTCGGAGGTGGCCATGGCCAGGAATCAATCTATAATTCCACATCGGCACTCACTGCAACCGAATCTAGATGGCACAGGAGGCAAGATGGTGTTCCGTGATTTTCGAATGTTAAGTGGAAGATCTCTACAGTGTGTCCAGCCTTCAGAACGACCTTCCTTGCTGTTCACACTGGATCAAATAAAGCGAAAGACTGCGATCCCTCCCCACGTCGTTGGTCTCGTCCCGCGCGCTTTCTTGCGCTCCTGCTGGCGCCCAAGAGTTGTTTCGCCATAACTGCGGCTCTTTCTCCGGCAGGACACACGTGCTCTTATCCCACCGTGTGTCTGCTCGCTCCCGCATCACCTTACTAGGGCGGCGGAAGTTGTGCTTAGGAGACTTCAGGTCGGGGTGGCTCTCACACCGGCTGTAATCTCTGCGTGGAACTGGGGCACCATACCACTTGGTGATACGTGCCCGTATTGTTCTGTTCCCGTGACGGACGCAGATGCACACCATCTCATATGGATATGCACAGGGCTCCATGGGGAGCGCTCTCGTCTCCTTAAACAAGACGGTCATAACTGGTCTCCACTACAGTGCCTCGACCAGTTATGATCGTTGGATACATGACAAAAGATACTACAAAAAACTACTTCAGTTCATACGCAACGCAGGACTTGCAGCACACATTTAACGTAACACACCATAAACTATGCCTTAAGGGCAAGCCCATTTCCCAACAAAAAAAAAACTGCGGCTCTTTCGTCCACCCTTTTCGTCACACCGGGAGCGCCAAGTTTTGCCGTTTTCAGCGGACGTTGTCGCCCCATCATCAGAGGCCGGCAGCGTGTCGAGTAGAGTATGCCGCGTCAGAACGGTCGCTTGCTACACGACTTTCGGAGAATCCTACAATCCCCGACTCAAGCAAGCCAGGAGCGTCCGTGGAAACACAGCAGCCGATGTCTTCTCAACGATCTTCAGTTGGACGTTTGACAAGAGACTGCGCCTCCTTTCTTGTTAACAGGCCCCAGCCGACTCGGTCGTGCTGGCTTGCCATGTAGCTTTGTTCTCCAAACACTCGTGGTTCACGTTTCCGGCTGCTAAGTGTCGCTAGCCCGCGCACAGCTACGTTGATCGAGACCCTGCCTGCCTGCTAGCCACGTCACGTTATCTTGACTTCACAACAGGGTGCAAATATATCCTCCGTAGAGTAACATTTGCTGCTGCTCGTCTGCTTTGCCGAGTGGTCTCCTGCGTGAAAAATTCCATTCACGCCGAGGCCCACACGTGTGAGCCTCGGCGTCAATGGCTAAGTTCGAAGGGAGCCTTGGTGGCGGGATCTGAAGGGACAAAAGGAATTTCGCGGCTGGCTGCGGTTCCGCCTGCGTTGCCGTAGACAGCCGGAAACATTTCGTCCAGCCACAGGGTGCGGCCATCGTAAGAGAGCAACGAAATTACGCGGTGTGCCTACACTGGCGAAAGAGAGGCCTCGCCCTCGTTGAAGCCTCGAAAAGGGAGAGTAAAGGAATGGCGTTCTGCGTGTGGTTTTGTTTTGAGTGAAGAAGACTGCTAACAAGGAAGCGGGGACTCGAGGCTCGGCCTCGGTGGCTGCAGCCCAGCCTATCCGCCTTGCATGTGGAACGCCTGTGGAACGTTCACAAAAGGAACGTCGTTCCCTTTGCCGTTACTTTTAAATGTAACGTGTTACCGTTACAAGTAACGATGGCGTTCCTTCGTTCCTCCAAAAAGGAACCAGTTCCAGGAACGCCGTTTCTTGGAACGACGTTCCGTACAACATTGCTTCTACTCCCTTCCTCGTCTATGTTCATTTCTCTCAACTTCTCTTAAATTCCTTCTGTCATGAGGTAGTAATCGATTGTTGACTGCCTACTTCCGACCTCTCATATCACGTGCCCATCACATTTAGGACTCATGTTAACTATATCGAGACTATATTGTTCGTAGAGCTGTAGCATCAACCTCCCGTTATAATCTGTATATCCATCGAGGTCGCACACATGACCATTGCTATCCTCTAACAGGATTATTTCGGCCCCGTTGCCAAATTTCTGAGCCTCCTTGCTTATACAACTCACTATCTCCAGATTTTTCTATTTCCCCTTATTTCCGGTCCACATGTATATACCCACCAAACACTCTTTTCTTCCTACTTCATGTTCTAGATATCCAGAAGTGCTCTTCACATGTCGAAGAAACCCTGCACCAATTGGCTTCCCTATGAATTAGCATACAGATTCCGCCACCTTTTCTAATTGTTCTGTTGCACCCTTCCCACACATAATTTGCAATAAGTGGTGGCTCTTGCGAGTCCCCAAGGTGCGTTTCTGTAACGGCACACATCCCTGCCTGTTCTCTGTTCAACTGATCATGTATTTCTCACCATTCTGCCTGTTTTGTGCCACCCTGCATATTTACGTACCCTATAAATGGCGCTGCAATTTCTCCCTTTCCCCTTCGTTACCAACAGTGTATGCCAAAGGGTCCATCAGAGATGTTTCGTCACTGTCTACCGTGGCCACCGGAGGGCTCGTGTGCCCTCTAAATAAGATACTGCGCATCCTGCTAGGCGCCAGCCCACTTCATGCCCAAGTCTGCGACAAAAGTGCATTCCATCTCTTTTGAAACTACTCCATCTGTGCACTTCTCTGTTTATGTCGACAACCTCGAAGCGTTTATCTCGGCTAACCTGCCAAATCGTTTAGTTGGTGGTGACGGTGACAACTGCTCTTTGCAGGCTGCAGTCTTTCAAGGGTACCTCGGGGATTGTGCACACCACAATTTGCACCCAGGCGGACACTCGCCGCCATTCATATGCTCCCTGTGTTAACCTCTTCTCTATTTCTGGGCTGTTTCCGTTCAACACGTTGTTCAGGCCGCCAGCTACCACAACCAAACTGCGCCCCTGATCTCTACGAATCAGCTGTAACCTTGCTTCTCGCATTACTGTCGCCAACAATTTTCCTGGCGACGTCCCTATAGCTACTCTTCGGTCTCCTTTCAGGCTCTCCCGAATCGTTTCTTGGCATCGAGACAGGTTCGACCCCCCACTATTACATTTTTCCGCTTCCCTGCTGCCTTTGTCTGCTCTGGACGTTTCGACTTTCAGGGTGAGGCTTGGGTGGCCTTTTGACCGCTCGCTCTTCCACCAGAGCTTCGCTGTAGCTAGGCGCCGGCTTCTGTGTTCCTTTTGTCGACTTTTCTTGTGGTGTCAACGCCGTTCCCTCTCAATGGTTGCCCACTTTTCTTTTTCTGCATGGGGACATTTGTAAGCTGCTTTCCAGTTGCTTTTGAGCTTCTCGCCCATCTCCTTTCTCATGCGGCGTTCGGCCTCTAAAGCATGCTCCACCTCGCCTAGTTGCTTTAAGAGGGCGCTCTCGGTTTCCTCCACTTGCTGCAATTCCGCCATAAGCGCACACTGGCTACACAACACCTCTAATTCGCATGTCCCACAATCTGCGCAAACATCTACTTTGATTACCACGCCGCACTTAGTGCACTTCACCATTTTGCTCCTTTGTTCACCACGATTAGCGCGATGAACGGTCACACACTCGTTAAACATCATGCCTTTGAAAAATTTACAACGCACACATCGTGCAGTTATCAGTGGTGCACCCCTACACTGTCCTGTGCTTCAAACCTACATTTTTCTAATTCATATCTAATTCATATCCAACACACCCCACGAAAAATGCGCGTGTACGATACGTCAGTAGGCTACAAACCAAATGTCCCGATAAGCGCAGCCGTGGGCGGCAGAGTAAGATGGGGGGGTCGAAATTATGTAGTTCGCAGGTGTCAAATGGAATCAGCTCGCGCAGGACAGGCAAAGATGGCGAGGGTTGGGAGAGGCCTTCGTCCTGCAGTGCGCATAAGATAGGCTGATGATGATGGTTATTCTCAATGCACAAAGGCAGTTCGCCCGCCCCGTGCAACGACAGCGTGTACAAATAAATTTGCAAATAAAAGTGGCCCAAATGTTGGCACTATTATTTAGCTCTTCAATTTATTGCCTCTGACCGATCTTATCATCCAATACAACCTTCCCCAACTCACACAAACAACAGCGCCAGGAAAGGCCGACCACGTATGGTCTTGAAAAAAGAAAAAAAAAGAATAAAGAAAGGAAAAAGAAGGGAACCCGTGCTCGGTGAAATGCTGGACACACAGAGCACGACAGGAAGAAGACTACTTGTCCCTCTTATCCGTTCTAAAAAGGTAAAAAAAGAAAAAACTGCGAGCAAAAAAACACTTATCCAACACAACCTACAAAGGACAGCAACAGAAAATACCGATCACATGGCCTCGAAAGGAAAAGAAGAAAAGGAAACCCGTACGCAAGGAAAATACTGGAAACAAAGAGAAGCACAACAAAAAAAGTCTAGTTTCCTCTACTATTTAATGCAAAAACAAAGAAAAATCATGCAGAAACACTCATCAACCGGCCTCTTCCGGGAGTTCTAGCCACGCATGTCCTTCAACTACCAACTACGAAATTTCGATAACACAAAGGCATATACGGCGCCATCTACAACTTAACTATTAAATCCTTGAGGTTACCACAGTGTCATTGAGCCACTGTCGTGCAAGTCTGTTAGCCGTATGTCGGCCTACCTGAAAAACGTCGCTTAATTTCAAAATGCCGCGATCGAGTCCTTCCGGACTCGTACGCCTTTCATTTCCAAATAGGGAATCTAGGGATGACATAGGAGCGCTTAATTTACACTTTGGTAGCCAGAGAAACAATGCAGCCTGTTTGATAGTGTCCTCGAGGGGAAGCCTAGCTTCTTTACATGGAGGCTATGCCCGACGAGACATTTCGCCGACAATTCCGTTTTGAGAAGGCGGATCTTACAATTGTCGCCAGTGCCTTGGAGCATCCGCAACATTTCACGAATGCCCAGGAAATGCGCACATCCATGTGCCTGCGAATCCTGGCTTATCCGAACCGCCGTTGTGACCCGAAGAAATACTTCGCAAGACATTACACCGTCACGTGAAGCATTAGAAATCCAGTAATTCACCACACTACTCGTCTCGGCTTAACTTTGGCTGCAGCAGGGTCCCTCAATACTGGACCTTGGCTATAGCTTGAAACAGCCTATCTACGAAAAAGAAAACAAAAAAAAATTGGCAGATCCCAAGTGCAGTGGGAATCAAGGAAATGCGAAGCATGCATCAGGAACGCAAGATGGATTTGCATTCTTGTCTCTATACCGAGTTTGCTACATACGAAGTTAACGAAACGGCCGCAATAGCTACATGACTGTGGAATGCAAACCATGCCCCTCATACACGCATGTCATGATTCTAACGTTATGACATGTCATTTACGTTCGTCATGCAGTCGTGTTGTGCCATAGCAATTTTGGTATACATCCCATTAACGAAACGCGTGGCATGTAGATCATGCCGCTCATGACATGCATGTAATGATTATCATGTAAGGCCCGTCATTTACGATCGTCATGTAGTCTCGTTGTGCCAAAGCAATTTTCATATGCATCCCATGAACGAAACGGCAGTATAGCGACAGGACCGGGGCATGTAAATCATGCCGCTCATGACCTGCATGTAATGATTTTAATGTTATGACCCGTAATTTATGAGTCAGTCGTGTTGTGCCATAGCAGTTTTGGTATACATCCCATTAATGAAACGCATGGCATGTATATCATGCCGTCCATGACATGCATGTCATGATTTTCATGTTATGACCTGTCATTTATGTTCATTATGTAGTCATGTTGTGGCATACCAATTTTCATATACATCCCATTAACGAAACGGCCAGGAGAGCCCCAAGACCATGGCATGTAAACCATGTCGCTCATGACATGCATGTCAAGATTTTTATTTTATGATCTGCAAGTTATGTTCGTCATGCAGTCATATTGTGGCATACCAATTTTCGTATACATCCTGCTAACTAAACGGGAGAGCACAGAATCGTAGGCGGCTAGATAGATAGATAGGTACGGTCAAAGCCGCCGAAGTTCACTAAGAAATGCTTCGCACGTAATAACCTGGAACATGTTGTCGTACAAGCTTCTCTTGGACATTTTACGCTCACACCTCCTTGACACACAAGCATTCCCTTGCATACTTACATCAGATCTGCAGTGAGCGTCGCAATCGAAGAAAATTTTGGCGCAATATTAGTTGAGGAGCACTACGCTCGTAAAGTAGGCATATTCAATATAAGAAATTACTCAGCACATACTAGTCACAGAAACCACTAACCTTCTTAGAATTTGCAGGTAGTGAAATCTGAATGCATATTCTCATTGCTTGCTATTTGCACAATGCAGTAAAGACGTTGCACGAAACTGCTATGCAGGAATAATGATCAAGCTATTATTGAAGCTACAAGCTACAGTGGTTAATAATCAGGTGCAGTCATCTACGAAGCACCTGGCAACATAGGAGTGGCCTATTAGTCACCTAGTAAAAAACAGGAAGAGGCTAGTAAGTGCAGCATATACTAGCTTCGAAAGTCTTCTGGCTAGTAGAAAGCAACTAAGAAGATAGTCAACTACCCAGGAAGTTAGTAAATGCATGCATTTGCTACCTTATTACTAAATTTATTTTTAAGAGTGTACACCTGTAGCCACTGCCGGCCATTCAGGTGAGAGTGCAAAACTTTCTTGCAGTGTCCTCGTCGACTTTGGGGAGCACAGTAAACTCTGCTGAAGTTCCACCGCCGGGTATCGCAAGGAAATGCTGTATTTTATTTGTCCGAAAGCACTGTCAACAACTGCATCTCAGGCTCTCCTAATACTAGCACCAGCAGACGATTTCGTGACTTCACCCTACAGAACAATGTGGACGTGTCAGGTGTTTCCAGAGCACAAAGCATTATGTTTATCACCTATTGGTGCATGATTGCGCAAAGCTCCATTTTCAGTGCAACTATTCCACCACTGCATGATATAGTGCTTTCTAACCGCAAACATCACGTAAACCTTCACAAACATGCTGTGTCAGAATAAATTAGGACCAGTGGAATCAAAGAATGTTAAAACTTTATTAAATTCATCTGTACTAAAGGCTTGTGCAGAAACAAACACTGGTCATATCTCTTAAAAAGACTAGAAATGCACAACAGCATGACTGATAAGCATGCTAAGAATAAAATAATTATAGCTTGCACTTTGGTAAAAGTCGTAAAATATCACATCCATGTATGGCAGTAGACAGGTACTTGTACTTGGACGCAGGCATTAAAACATAAAACAGGTAAAATATTAAGAAATCTGTTAAAATGGATATTCCGTCATCTGGGGAACAAAGCAAAAGTTTTTATGCGAGTAATACACCGGTATAAGAAATATGAAAGAACAGAGTAAATGGGAGAGTTTGTATGCAATAAATGCAGGAAAAAGAAAAAAAAGAAAGAAGGGGGTGACTAATGTCACATCTTGTAAACAAATAAGAACAAGTTTCTTGCAGTTGCCCCCACCCCCAAAGAAAGGTGGGGGAAGGGGTGGACGGGGAGGAGTGCACCCAGTACTAAGGCACTGCCTCCGAGCTATCTGTCTCTTTCTTCACTTTCACCCCAAGCTCTTCCTCCGGAGTAGCTTTCAAAGGTGATCGGCTTCGTGCCCTGCACAAGACCAAAAGTGTATATTTGTGCAAGGATCAAAACTAAATTGGGGATACATAATTTGTTCATACCTTTATTACAGCTACAGCAGTGCAAAGCCAATTAAACAAGCAGGGGCAGTGTTGTTGGGCAGTGACTATCAGAGATGTTTCACTTTCTCAAGGCTTCAGGAGATTGGTTAACTTTGCTAATGGTCAGTGGCTATGTGTGGGCCGGTAAGCTGACACAGGAGCACTGTTGCTTTTAGGCATGAAGGTCAATCAACCAACAAGGTCCAAAATGTCCTAGCACACTGATATTGCCAAGATACTTGCTGAAAATGGTTGCAAACAGTTGGAAAGCAAATGTTACTGTGACTGTTCAACTTTGCAACTGCACAACTGTGAAGTCAAGCTGTGAGTGAATAACAGCTGCTGTCTGAGCAAAAGTGGCTATCTGTGGCTGATCACTGACTACAGCATGCTAAGAGCGTTCGTGACCAGCTCAAAATAGCCACAAGCTTAACCTTACACCATTTAAACCACATTCAAGTTCAGCTTCTTTCTGCGCACTACTGAAATATGGAATTCATTACCAGGTACCATTAGATGCTTAGCTTTACAATACCCAGGTCAATGTTAAAAACCACGCCATGATTCCTAATGCCAATTGGATTCTTGTTCTTTTTTGTGTGCTTCTTACAGTGTTGTATTGTTTAGCGATAATTTTTGTTTGTATATAGAAATGCATAAAACCCACTCCTGCGATAACCTAACTGGGCTGCAGTATGTAAAAATAACTAAGTAAATAAATAAAAAAATAAATAGTGTGACTTCACAGGTTGCTAGGGAAAATGAGCCCTTAGACAACAAAACATCCAGCACTACTCTTGTGAAAGCTCTAAAAAGTGAAAGTATATCTCTGAGATTGACCAACGCAGAATTTTCAGCCGGGTGTGACATAACAGTAGTATACATAAAAAGGGACCCAGTGTGTGACATGAACTGCATCATAATGTGCGGTCAGAAGGTAAGCAACCATGTCATGAAATGGAATACATCACACTACATCTTTCTTCTATGCACATAATAACTTGATATATGACACATGAAAAGAGCAAAATATATTAATCAAAGAACACACATATGTCACAATATTCCCGTTTAAATGCTTAATTTCTATAAGGCAGTAAAAAGTGGACAAGAGGCAAAGCCCGAACAACCTTACAGCAGCTATGGAACAATAGTTGGGAAAAGGCAATGTAGCAGTCAGTGGTCCAAGGGCACGTGTGTAACTGCCAATGCACCCCCAAGCTTGCTGTTACAAACCTAGGCGCCTGTCAGAGCTCACACCAGCATGCAGTTACTACAACCTAAATGCCTTCATAGACAATGCTTCATACTGCGCTAATAATGACAGCGCTTCTTGCTGACTGATATTCATGACAGCACTTAGTAATAAATACCATCTGTGCTCCATTGCTAACCACACATAGCATAGCTATACTGGAGAACATGATCACGCATGTACTTTAGCCTAACCACACATATAGCTGCCATCAACAGGTCAGACAACAGCATGTGCCCACATGTGATGGGTGTAATATCTGCAAATGTGAGTTCTTAGATGAGCACAAAGTGTAGCACAAACTCAAATAATGTCATCATCATCATCATCATCATCATCAGCCAATTTTATGTCCACTGCAGGACGAAGGCCTCTCCCAATCCTCGCCATCCTTGCCTGTCCTGCACGAGCTGATTCCATTTGATGCCTGCGAATTTCTTGATTTCGTCCCCCCATCTTACTCTCTGCCGCCCACGGCTGCGCTTACCCTCTCTTGGTATCCATTCCGTCGTTCTAACTGTCCATCGGTTATCTAGCCTTCTCATCACGTGGCCTGCCCATGTCCATTTTTCTTCTTAATATCGTTCATTATGTCGGCAACCCCCGTTTGTTCTCTGACCCACTCGGCTGTCTTCCTATCCCTTAGTGTAACGCCTATCATTTTCCGCTCCATCGCCCGCTGCGCGGTTCTTAACTTCCTCTCTAGCTTCTTTGTAATTCTCCAGGTTTCTGATCCGTAAGTCAGTACTGGCAGGATGCAGTAGTTATATAGTTTCCGCTTGAGTGATAGTGGTAGGTTTCCGTTCATGAGTTGTGAATGTCTCCCACATGCGCGCTACCCCATGTTTATTCTACGGTGGATTTCTTTTATATGGGTGGGTTCTCCAGTAAGTAGCTGTCCTAGGTACAGATATTCTTCTACGACTTCTAATGTGTGGGTTTCGACCTTGAATAGACGTTTTTTCGCCGTGCCACTTGGCATTATCTTTGTTTTCTGCATGTTCATCCTTAATCCTACCTTAGCGCTTTCTCGGCTTAAGTCTTCAATCATCTTTTGCAATTCGTCGCCATCGTTGCTAAAGAGTACTATGTCATCTGCAAATCGCAGGTTACTCAGATATTCGCCGTTAATCCTGAGCCCTGTCTCTTCCCAGTCTAACTTTTTGAAGATTTCTTCTAAACATGCAGTAAATAGCATGGGAGAAATTGTATCTCCCTGTCTGACACCTTTCTGTATTGGGATTTTTCTGCTTTTCTTATGGAGGAGCAGGGTGGCTGTAGAATCTTTATAGATGTTGGCTATTGTGTTTATATAGCTATCACATATTCCTTGACGACGTAGTGCCTCCAGAACTGCTGGTATCTCTACCGAGTCGAAAGCCTTTTCGTAATCTATGAAAGCCATATGGAGGGGTTTGTTGTATTCAGCAGATTTCTCGATTACTTGATTGACCGCATGCAGGTGGTCCATGGTAGAGTATCCTTTTCTGAACCCTGCTTGCTCTCTGGGTTGATTAAATTCAAGTGTGGCCTTTATTCTGTTTGAGATAACCTTTGTGTATATTTTGTAAAGTGCTGAGAGTAGACTGATCGGCCTGTAGTTCCTCAAGTCTTTAACATCTCCCTTCTTATGTAATAATAGAATATTTGCGTTTTTCCAGCTTTCGGGTACATTTGAAGTTTTGAGGCATTGAGTGTATAGTGTCGCGAGCTTTCCAGTTAGGAAGTCTCCGCCATCTTTGATGAAGTCGGCGGTTATGCCGTCATCTCCAGCCGCTTTTCCGCGGGACATGCCCTGTATTGCTTTCCTAACTTCGTCCGCAGTGACGCATGGGATTTCGTAGTCCTGCTCGGCATTTAATACACTCATGGTGGGGAGACTCATATTTGAGCTGTATAGTTCAGAATAGAAATCCTCGGCCACTTTGGTTATGCTACTGAAGTTAGTAACGATGTTGCCCTGCTTATCTTTCACTGCATGCATTATGTTCTTTCCCGCACAAAGCTTCCTTTTGGTTGTTTTGATGCTGACTCCTTTTCTGACGGCTGCTTCTATTTCTTTCACGTTATGGTTACGTACGTCCCTGACTCTACTTTTACTGATGAGCTTAGATAGCTCGGCGTATTCTATCTTGTCTCTTGAGTTAGTTATTCTCATCTGTTGGCGTTGCTTGATTAGATTTTTAGTAGACTCCGCGAGTTTACTCACAACATGTCTTGGTGCTTTGCCCCCTACTTCGATTGCTGTTTCGGTGATCAGATTAGTAATGTCTTCGTTCATCTTCTCTATATCCTCATTATCTTCCTGTCCTAGAGCCTCATACTTGTTCTTAAGTGCAATTCTAAATTCTTCTCTTTTCGCCCTGACGCTATCGGGGTTGGCCTGTTTCCGTGTGATTAACTTTGTCCTTGTTCGCTTTAGATTGAGGGATATCTTCGCCCTTATTAGTCTGTGGTCACTAATTCTAACCTTATTAACCACTTCTGTGTCTTGTACTATACCTAGATCAGTGCACATTATGAAATCTATTTCGTTTTTCGTTTCTCCGTTGGGGCTTTTCCACGTCCATTTCCTTTTCTTACGTTTCTTGAAGAAAGTATTCATTACACGGAGGTGATTTCTTTGGGCGAATTCTACTAGCATGTCCCCTCTGCTATTCCTATCTCCTTCTCCGTAATTACCGACTGCACGTTCTCCTTTAAGTTTCTTTCCTATTTTCGCGTTGAAGTCCCCCATAACAATCGTATATTGGGCGTGTACCTTGTTCATTGCAGTTTCTACATCCTCGTAGAACTGTTCTACAGCCTCGTCACTGTGGCTGGTCATAGGTGCGTAACTTTCTACTAGTTTTAGTTAGTATCTCCTGTTTAATTTTATCACGAGACCTGCTATCGTTTCGTTGATGCTATAGAACTCTTCGATGTTACCTGCTATGTCTGTGTATAAGGAACCCCACGCCGTATTCGCGCTTCTCTGGTAGTCCTCTGTAGCAGAGAACGTGTCCTTCATTAAGCGATAAGTACCCTTCTCCTGGTTTCCTAACCTCGCTAAGGCCAATTATATCCCAATTAATACCCCTTAATTCTTCTAGTAGTTAGTATTAATTAAAATATTTCCACAAGCTCTTTCCATGAGAGTTGTGCAAACTTATCTGTAAATTTCCATGACTTAGTTACATTTTTCAAAAATTCCCTGACACTTCCTCACCTTTTCCAGGTGTGTACAAATTTCAGGACAATTCCTGGTACAGTGGAGCCGACTTACAACAATAATGAAGTGCTATGAAAATTATATTGTTATAATAGTGTTATGACAGCGTTGCAAAAAAAAAAATCACAGTTTCACCAGAAGGGCAAAGCAATGAATGCAATAGCAATGCATGATGATATAATATACGAAGTAAGGCTAGCAGCTTTTGGGGCAATTTGAATTGTAGTGAACGTGGACTTATTAAGTAAGCATGCAGGTGCTTAAAGTACCATGTGAGGGTTGAGAGGCAGAGACAACGGCCGGGCAGAGATCCAAGCTAAGTCATGTTGTTTTAATGCCTTCTCACACACGCTTCACACCGTGCAACTGCGCTAACCAGTGTGCACTTTCCACCATCGAGAAACTTGGCCCAGCACAGTGGCGTTAAGCGAGCGTGTTCCGGCATTCGTAGACGCATTCGAGTGAGCGCTATGTGGCGAGGGCATTGCCGGCGTTGTGAGGCGCCTAGAATGGAGCACATCAAGGCTCTGCTACGCACTACACAGCACATCTGATGGCTGCCAATATAGCGCGCACGCCAGCGATGGCGACTGCGCAAAGTCCACAGTGGCTGCTCCAGCGACAACACCCCCCCTCACGATTTTTTCAGCTCGTTAAAGACGGGTGGGGCATTTCCTCACCGCTTCGATGCAGGACTCCTAAGCGGAGTGATGTTATCACATGCGCCCTCTGAGTGACTGAAATGGGCCGGGCTCATTCGAGCTCTGCTTTCAGCCATGTCCGGCAGCCCCACTCGCATGCTTTTACCCACAGGTAGAATATACAGTAGACTTACTTTAAGAACTCGAGGGGGGGACCATGACAGTTTGTCTTATCAGAAGTGCCTCCAAGAATGGATTGGCCACGTGCCCAGTTGGATCCAAACATCTTACTTCGAAAAGTCAATCAAGCAGACTTGCAAATGGGAAAAAAATACAAATGAAACCATATTCTTAGCCAACTTGAAAACTGTCTTCAAGCACTGGCAAGCAGCCATAAATAACATTTCATCTAATGAGTTTAAGTGCCCTCCAGTATCTCCATGCTGCTGGGAAAGGTTGTTTATTAGAGAACTTAAGCAGGCACAAGCTACCTCCCATATTCTTCGAAAGCACTTCAAGCACTTCTTCAGTGAGCATGTCAGTTGTGTTGCTAGTCAATGGGTTTGGCATTGTGGCGCATCTTTGAGGATATTCACATATGCATCCATGTCCACCAGGACTCCTTTACTGCCCAGACTAGAAACTAGGCCTGCCTTTCTTCAGGGCAGTTTTCCTGCACTTGCCCCAGGAGGTGCTGATCAGCTAAAGGGTCTAATGTGTACACTTGGTTGTGGATAAAAGCAGCATTCACTTTGTTATATCTCCCCCTTTTTCTTGCCCTTTGTGGGAGCCCAGGTCCTCCCTTTTTGTTTTGTTCTGCTTTGCTTTACCTCTTCTCTACTAGTTGGGGGCAGGGGACAACTTTATTCAAGTACCCAGAGTCTCTGTGTAAAGCCCTCTTGGATTCTTTTGCCTGGTTTTGCTTTGTACTCCCCCTGTAGGTGCTGAACAGGAGGTGGGGACAATGTTATTCAAGTACCCAGAGCCTCTGTGTAAGCCCTCTTGGATTCTTTTGCCTGGTTTTACTTTGTACTCTCCCTGTAGGTGCTGAACAGGAGGTGGGGAGACAACAAAATGGCCCAAGAAGGCAGCTGGTGATCCTAGCACTTGGGGTCCCCAACAATGAAACTCTGTAGTTTTATTGCTGGCACCTCAGTGGCTTTGCTTACTTAGTCTTTAGTTCTTTTGTACTCTCCTTGGTGGGGAGACAACAAAAGAACTCAGATATCAGGGTGTCTAGCAAATTGGAGAATTCAATTTCCCTGACTTTTCCAGGTTTTCCCTGACCATTTTAGCTAAAATTCCCTGACCTATACAACAGACACCATTTTGCGGAAATGGTCCATGAAGCACATAAAAAGGGTATACAGAAAACATATTTCATTGTAGAGGAAAACATTTATTGCAACTGCCCTTATAATCAATTAGGGTTTGAGAGAATTTGTCTCGTCTTGAAGAATGGAAGCTTCAATGAGCAGCCTTTGCTTTTTTTTTCTTGTAGCTCTTTAATCAGAGTTGCAGGTGCGGATCCAGCGCTACTGCTAGGTGAGGTGTCTGTCGGGCTCTTAAAAAATGACAATAGCTTTGGCTGGGAAGCACTTTTGATAAAATTCAATGCACCAATGTGCTTCTTGCTAGAGGTATGACTTGAAACAGCTCTGCGACCCATGTTGCTCAGCGAAAACGTTTTCCGGCAAACTGTACACATGGCTTCGTGCGGATCATTTTCCACAGGCCTAATCCAACTTGCATAGCCGGAGACACTTGGATTCGCCCAGCCCGCATTAAAAGAACACTTCTTGCCTCCTGACATCTTCGATGAAAAATATTTTGCGGCGCACGACACCGAAACGCAGCACTGATAAGCAGCGCGCGACACTGATACTTGCGTCGGAAATGCTGCAGGTCCGACAGATTTCTTCTCTCCGGAATATATCGTCACAGAAATATACGGATATGTTCACCTCAAATCACAGAAGCACCTAGTGGCGGACGTCGCACACCACAATTCGCACTACGCAGGAACTCCGGGAAAACGTCCGCGAAAATGCAAAGCTCACAATTCACACAGTTTCAGTCGTAGTAGAGCCTAGTCACCACAGGCTGTGGTACAACAAAGGGACGTCGCCATGCTGGATTTATTGCGTGCGGCTTGTCGTGGCTCGGCTCGATATGCTACGTTACCCTGCCTCTGAAGCCAGAACGCGCAAACTAATTTTGGTAGAGGTCAGTGCGTGCAAACGATGGCTCAAAAATACGTGACGCCGAAAACATGCCGTCTTCCACTTCGATTACTTAATTTTGGCTCTTGACATCGTAAGAAAGCATTGCCTTCAATAATATTCGCTACCAAAATGCATCGCCTCCAAGATTGGCTACCAAAATGCATCGCCTCCAAGATTTGCTACCAAAGTGCATCGCCTTCAAGATCTGCTACCAAAATGCATTGCCTTCAAGATTCCCTACATAAAAAAAGCAAACTGAGCGTGGAATTTGGACACCTCCTATCGTCCTTCTAAGGGAATTTCATTCCCCTGACGCTAGCGTTTCGCCCAAAGCGATCAGCAGTGCGGGTCAGTAGTGTGGGCAGGCCCCAAGACAGTTTTCCCTGACGTGTCTCGCTTGATTGACGAATTCCCTGACAATTTCCTGACTTTTCCCGGTCGCTAGACACCCTGGATATCCAGCCCTTGGGGCCCCCTACAATAAACTAGGGGCCGCTGTGCACAGCACTGGGAAAGTTCCTAACAGGTTACCTGTGAGCGGGTTCGTCTTAAGAGGATTTCTTTTGCATTGAAACTATGGGAAACCAAACAAACATAGACATTTTGTTTGTTATATCCGAGAACTCAGTATAAGCGAGTCCGTTTTAACGGGAGTTCACTGTACGATGCGTGGGCGGTTATCAATTTGCACTTTGTATGGGACATGACGGCGATAGCGACGGCAAAAGCCTATCGAGAATGCCCATCTAATTGCTATGGCAATAAAAAGGCTATAAAGGTGCCCCAAAGATGTTTGTACATGTGTAGGTGGGTGGGTGGAGAAGGAACCTCTAAAAAGCCCTTCCCAGGCACTGTACCCCTCACAGTATGACAATAAGCACAACAATGGCCAAAGCTAACAATGGCCCTGAACCAACCCTAAGTTGCACTGAAAGAACCCCCTCCACCCATCCCTCTCTGCAATAGTGCTATTTTAATCCCCACTCCACTCCAGTGGCCAGAGGGGATAACTGAGGCCCTTTTGAGAAGGCTAGTTAAAGTTTCTCAAAACCACTGCCCTTTGTTACTTTCTTTACAAGGTGGGGCTGTTGTTTGGGGTGGTGGGCCAATGGAAGAGGGACAGAGAAACCCTGGAGGAAAAGCTGGTTTCTATTGTATGATGGTGGGGCAGCAATTTTTAAAGGGGAGCAGTAAGTGTGTAGTGGCCAGAGTTTGTTTTCAAAGACTTAACATTCCATTACCTCTTGGCAGGCACTGGGCATGCCCAGCAGCTAGACTTTATTGTTATAACCAATAATGAACATGGGACCACTCTTAAGAGTAACAGTACATCATAAAAACATACAAAAGTTCATGCTGCAGCAGCTCATCATTGTTATAACAGATGTATTGCAACAGGATAGCTAGGTGGGCCAGTTGGTATAGCACGTTGAAATAAACTCAGAGTGCTGAAAACAACATAGACTGAGGTAAAACACACACCACAAGCGCTCACTCACAATTGAATGTTTGTTGCACGTAGAAAGCACATAAATGCAGAAAAGCACATCGCACTTGTCAAAAGCCAACCATTTACATCACTTCATGACAATTCAATTTTATTCATTGAATGTGAACATGTGCCTTAGATTTTTGCCTTGTAATTCTTTTGACATGCACGATGTGCTTTTGTGTATACAGTTTAATCTCATTATAATAGACCTTGATAGTGAAAGTGAAGAAGATTCTGGTATGTTGCAAAGAGACTACGTAGAATACAAATGCTGTTAAAGCAGACATTTATGTATACACTGAATGAGTTTGTTATAACCAGAGTGAATTATAAGTCACAGACAATGTCGAAAAATGGATTTATTCCGAGCTTTTCTGACGGAAGCTTGTCAGCTTTAACTGTGCTGTCCGTGAACAGTTTGGAGACTATGCGTGTTTCCATCATTACAAGGCTGTCGACTTTCGCCACCACCATGGTACCTCATTGTGTTGATCCCATGAGTGCTGTCAAGCGATCTTTGAAGTTGGAAGCTATTGAACTCAGGATGTCCACTGTACATAAGTCTGCTGTAAAGGAGTGTTGACCAGCCAGGTGGCCTTGCAATTTAGTCCTTCATACCAGAATGTACGTTGCATCAGAATCCATTGTAAAAGAAGTTCAATAAATGGAAGAGATAGGAAAACCAGCAGAACACCACAGTTTGGTATGTTGTATTCAAATGTCTGTTCTAAGCAGATCTGTTGCAATGAGGTTATACTGTATATGAGCTTTCCCTACGCGCAGTAAACATTCAGTTGTGAGCAAGTGCTTGTAGTGTTTTTTCCCTCAGTCCTACATTGTTTTCTGCACTCAATTTTACTTGAATGGATGTATTTTTAAAACTGGCACTGTTATATGTGGGTGAGACATATGTATTGCTGGCTGACAGTCATCCCTTTTATTTCAACCAAAATTTTGGGCATCTTTACAAATTAAGTCTGAAAGCCCTGTAGTGGTGCCGTGGAGCTGTCAAAATAACCAGGCACGAGTAGACTATTGGTATCTGGATTATCACATAGAGATTGCATAAGATTTAACATTAAAACTTTTTTAGTATTTGCACACCCCTAATGTTGTCGCAGTGTAGCCAAAGAAATAAACCTACCTCAAAAAACAACTGCAATGCCTTCTCTGCCAAGCAGTAAATGGTTTTTTTCCACTCACTGTAATGTTCATGAGGCACCCTCAAAGCACCTTGTGTAGTCTTTCTTTGCTACAACTAGAGCCGCTAACATTATGCGGTGGAAATTTGGAAGTTCTGCAAATCAAGATAATAGGATTCTGTGAAATACCGCAGACAATATTAAACAGACATAAGGTACACATAACAGTTTATTTATTAAATAACTTCAGGGTTAAAATGTGCCAGCTATTTAGAACTGAAGGAAGCTCTTGTAGCACAGCATCAGACGATGCCGATTTCAAGAGCTAGTAACACACAAAAGGTAAATCAGAAAACTACCTTTGTGCAACTATCACTTTTCTGTTCAAAGCAAGGTTGTAGGGATTTGCATTTATAAGCAAATCAGAAAATAGTAGTAGGGTTTAAATAGTACCAAGTTATAACATGTGTTAAAATACATAGTAATATTTACCACATTTAATGTAAGCCTACATAACCTGGCCCAGACATATTTAACCATGAAGCACATCTTTACAACAGTGCAAATTCCCCTGAAAATGTTGCTTCACGGCACAGCGGCCCTATGCCGCAGTGAAACCACCTTTACAGGCAGGTTGCACACACATATGTTTCATCTGGTTTGAATACTCAAAATTTGAAAAAATTAAATTTATTGAAGTGAATTCACATGCTGTACAGTTCGAAGAAGCCCAGCATAAATGATGTTCTACTGTAGAAATTGTATGTAGCGCAAGCTGTCCAAATATTCTGGAATAGTGAATATGGTGTGAATTTTTCAAATTGATTATATATTTCAAATCAGGAAAACATTCTATTCATATTCGAAACTTCCAATATTCACACATTCCTCATTGTTCTGTATGCTAAAGTTACCTGCGTCGAGTGTTTGCGTGCCCGAATACTGTGCCAGTCAGTGTAAGAAGCACTGTTTATCCACATGCTGCAAAATGTTAATTCTGTATTTTGCAGAGTCATAGAAAGCTAGGGTCTCTAGTTAAAACAGTGCAGATTCCACATGGTGACACATACTGAGGCTTTCCACCATGAGTGTAACAATGCTGTTAAAGTTCATTGTTTCTTTTTAATGGCTTTTCAAGGTGTCTGCTGCTGCGTTCTCCCATTTCCAAGTGTACTTTTCTCTGCAAGCTTGCATATATACACTGTAACTGTGGACTTTACAGTGGACATATGCAATAAAAGTCCGATGGAAGGAAAGGAGCTGCGGTAATAGTACCACATGTTCATAATTTGATGCATAGGCTAGAAAAGGTTCGCTCTATATATAGCATTGCCATTCTGTTTTCTGCAAAAATTAAGATAGGCTGTATCTGCCCACTGGTTGAAAACAAGCTGCTGAACAAGTGGGTAAAGGCAAAGTGCAAAGTCAGCCATGAGAATGGGTACATTACTTGTGCCGGACAGGTTGCATATGTTATTCCATTATCACAGGGGCATGAATATGTAGGGCAGACGAAACGCTGTGTGAATGTAAGGCTCAGGCAGCATGAGCTTTCTCCTGAAAATGTGCCACGTCATCTACCAGAGCACTGCAAGTCATGTGATTGCAGGCGCCTTTTGAAGAAAACTAATGTCACCTTTAAACACCCAAATCAACAGACAAGAGAAATTGCTGAGGCCTACCATATAATGATTATAAATAAAGCTTGCATCACTCTCTCTTTGTCAAAAAGAATTTGAATACATTCATCACAGACCACTTGCTAGTGTTTTCTTGGTGTATCTTCTGTATCCTGTACATGTCACAGCAGGTTGAACCATGTCCGTATACCGTATTTACGCGCGTAATTTGCGCACTTTTCTTTCGTGATTTTAGAGCTCCGAAGAGGGCATGTGCAAATTACACGGAGATTTCGCAAACACACTCGAAATAATGAGTAATATAATGCAACCAGCGCGGTAACTCTTTTGGATACGATCTCACGTAGCACTACAAAACGCTGGTGTAAGAGAATACAGCTGCTCTCTGGACACTTTTAGCAGACCCTTCATGTTGACAGTGCAGCACGTAGAAGGGTTTATGAGCCGCCTGCTGATGGCTGCCGAGACAGCGCGCGCCAGCGCTACCTTGGCCGCCATGCGATCGCTTGTCTGCGGAGTGACACTTAGCCCCCTCCCTCGCGTCTTTTCATGCTTGTTAAAGACGGGCAGGGTGTTTCGTCCCCAAATCGACGGCAGGTGTTGAGATCGGGGTGATGTTACCGCATGCGCCCACCGAGCGATAGAGATAGGCCGGGCTCATTTTATCTCTGCTTTAGCCGTTTTCGTCAGTTCCCACTTGCATGCTTTCACTCTAGTGACCAGTACTTTGAGTTCTGGGGGCTTCCAGAGAAAAGAATCGGAAAAAGGGACATCTCACTCGCAGCCCCTTTTGTGTATGACTGCTCTTGCCTGTGCAGCGAGGGGCGCAGCCGCGCGGCTGGTCTAAGTCTTTCCGTGCACGCGTGCCAGCGAGTTGGCTCAGGCGGGACGGGGAACGCGAAATATGCGGATTTTTTTTGTAAAGCTGGCTAAATATCAAGGGTGCGCAAATTATGCAAGGGCGCAAATTATGTGGGTAAATACAGTAATTTGCATACTTGGTCGCAGCTTCTGACCTGTGGAATAGGAGGTGGTGATCTTAGAGGCCGCATATTTTGTACTGAAAGCACTTCATATATACATGCCATGTTGGAGCAATTTACTTTGGAAATGCCAGGTAGCGATGTGTGCTGTTACAGCCTACCATCATCATCTTTACAATAGCGCAGTGTGTGTATGTTTTGTAGGATTTGTGCAGCAGTTGGCGAGCGCTGTTCAACTGCAGTGTTTGTCTCCGCCTGCATTTTTTTCCTGTGGATTGTTTAATTGGCACGCACTCAGGAGATGCTAATGTATAAGCTATTCTTGCTCCAAGAAAACGTTTGTTTAACTGAAGATTGATTGATTGATATTTGGTTTTTATTGGCCCAAGGGAGTTTAACCGAACAGGCCAGCAAGTCAGCAGCGTCTAATACAGCTCTTCGCTGAAAAGCACCACGTGCCCTTGTCTGCATCCTTCTTTTTTCAAGCAGCCACAGACTGAAACGGCCTTCCCTGGGACATCGTCACCATCAGCTCATCACATGCCATTCAAGACCCATATTATTGATCATCTTCAATACTAAAAACTATATGTTCACTGCTTATTGCTAACCTAAATAAAACCCCACCCCTTATGCAATGCCCCTCCAAGAAATCGGGGCCTTTAAGGTAATAAACTGACCTGACCTGACGCTCTGCAACATCATCAAAAATAAGCAGGAGATAATCATCACCTACAACAAGATGCACTCGGCAAAGCCCACACGAGAACGCCCTCCTACACACGCCGATATTGAAGATGCTTTGATTGCTTGGCTGCAGAAAGCAAACGCAGCTCACCTTCCCGTCAACGCGGCCATTTTGTGGCAAAAAGCTAACCAGCTGGTGCTGCAGCTTGGCCATGCAGAGTTTAAATGCAGCAGTGGGTGGTTCTGTGACTTTTAGGAGCACACCAACTTGACATTTGTAACTGTTTGTGGTGAGAGCGGCAGCGCAGACCAGGGTGTTGTCAACGGCTGGAAGCAGCAAACCTTGGCTCCCCTACTGGCCAAATACGAAGCAGCGGACGTGTATAATCTTGATGAGGCTGTTCTATTTTATAAAATGCTGCCCACGAAAACATTCGCGTTGAAGGAGGCAGACATTAAGAGGCGGAAACGAAACGAAGACAGGGTTGCTGCCTTGTTCAGTGCAAGTATGTGCACTGAGAACAAGCTGCCACTGCTTCTTGTTGGCAAGAGTGAAAAGCCTCATTGTTTAAAAAATGTGCAACTACTACCCAAGGACGACCTTATTTACAAACACAATAAGAAAACATAAATGACAGCTGCAATTTTTTAGGAATATGTGCGACACTTTGACCCCAAGTTTGCATTCGTGTAATGCAGTGTTTTGTTCACCATTGATCATTGCCCACCATACACAGACATCCAGAATCTGCAGGCAATTAAACTGGTATTTCTGTCTCCTAACACAACGCCACTATCGCTGCAAATAGACCAAGGCATCATCCTTAACACTAGGAAGATATACTGCTACGATCTGATGAAGTGAATGCTCCTGTTATATGACAATGGCAAGGAGTATGCCACCATTGTTGACGATGCTTTAAGCATGCCAGATTTGTGAAGGAAGCTGCCATCACCACCACCACTAACAGTGCTGTCACCTGTCAGTTTGTGTTTGGGGAGACTCATTGTACTTGGTATGAGGCCTTGTACACTGAGGACAGAGAGTGCAGCCAAATCAGCTCGTCTGATTACTCAAATATCGAGGACATAGTTCAGATGTGCTACGCTGACCTCAACAACGAGACTGTTGCAATGACGTCCGACTTGCCGACCAATAATGATGGAGAAAGCAATGATGAGCCTACGTGAGCACCGCCTCTGGCAGCAGTGATCAATGCACCGAGCGTTGTGTGCAGCTTCATCGACTGCAACGGCTATGAGGTTGAGATGCTGCACCTGGCCGACTGTCTGAAAGCATGAAATTTAGCGTGGCAAACTGCCGAAAGCATCAGTCTCGCACAGAGAAATTCTTTTCGAAATAAGTGGACTTACGACAATAAAGGTGTGCCGACTGTTTATCACGTGTCCCAGCTGATTCGTTAGCTTACACATTGCTTTTATAAGATAACTGGGAATCCACTTAAATGGGATATCTTTCTTGGCCCAGAGCCTTCAAATTAACAAGGCTGTATTGTAATTTCCCTTTAATTTTTTCTTTGTAGATAATTCTCCATAGATATTGTTGATTTATAAGTTTTGCTACTTTTTATTCTAAAATATTTACTGGACATTTTATTGTACTTATGACATTTATATTGCTAATAAAATATTTATGTGTTAAATGAGCATTCACTGTTCTTAGATATAATACAAAAAAATATAAAATATTAGTGCTGTATTCATGGCGTATAAGCTACCCTACTCAATTAGTGCTGTCGTTTTGTCAGAAAAAAAAAACTGGTGCAGCCTACTAAAGACAGTTTTTCCCACAGAGTTAATGTGACGATGGTAGAGACAACAGCAACAATGATGGTTTCAAAACATGTTGCACCGTCATCGTGCATTTAGTCACGTTTTCAGGAACAATGAGTTATTCCAAGCAAGCATGTCATTGTTTCATTCAACTTTACAGTCAGCTGCATGTGCACACATGCTTTTTGGAACCCTCAACAAATTTCTCAACTATAATGCTGTTCAGACCAATGATGGTTCGGATGGTACGAGTAAAGTTCATTTAGGAACACAGTGGCGCAGTTTTTGGCGACTCCACATTTTGTCACATTAAGTGACAGCTGGGCAATGTACAGCAAATTCACTCAAAAGGCACTTCAAACGTGGCAATGACTAATAGGAGGAGACACACCAGCCAATGATGCGTACAAATGAAACAGCATGAATTTCAACAAAACAGGTCACATAATGACACCTCAACTATGTGGCTTCAGAAAACCTCGCGGATCTCAAATACGTACACTGTGGTTAATTACCATATTTTCGCGATTGTAAGCACCCCCTGATTCTAAGCACCCCCTGTTTTCGATAGAAAATATTGGGAAAAAAGTTTGCTTGCGAATCTGAGCACCCCTCTTTTTTTTTCTGAGAGCATGGCGCAGTCAATAATGCCGCCATGCACGCTTTCTCACCGCCAATCTCGGAAGCCATGTCTTGTGTTGCTACGTTCAGACAAGAGATGGCGGCACAGAAGTCAGTG
This sequence comes from Hyalomma asiaticum, assembly GCA_013339685.2. NCBI lineage: Eukaryota > Metazoa > Arthropoda > Arachnida > Ixodida > Ixodidae > Hyalomma > Hyalomma asiaticum. The sequence goes on along the minus strand of CM023481.1, from coordinate 83,937,305 downwards.
GCGCTCGGCAAGTCCGGACAGGTTGTGCTGGCATCGCGGGCTCGGGGTTGCGGACGGGGGTGCGTTGCTTTGTCAGTTTGTTGGATAGTCCTAACGGCTGTCAGAATGAGTGCGAAGAGGGCTTCACACAACTTAAAGTTCAAGCAAGCTGCCATCGCGTTTGCTGAAGACAATGGCAACCACAGTGCTGCAGCAGAATTCGGCGTGGATCGAGCCTGCATCATCAGGTGGAGGAAGCAGCGGGACCAGATTTTTAAGGGCGCCACGACACGTAAAAAGTTCATGGGACCGCACAAGGGCTGACATCCGCAACTTGAAGATGAGGTCTGCGAGCTTGTTCGCAGCGAAAGAAACAGGGGCTTCGCTGTGACTGCCGACGCAATCCATACGAAAGCGATGGAGATCGCGAAAAGAATGGAGATTCCCCACGTGGTGTTTCATGCTAGCCGCGGCTGGGTGGAGCGCATGATGAGAAGAAATGGATTTTCTTTGAGGCGCCGGACAACCATATGCCAAAGGCTGCCAGGTGACTTTGAAGGTAAACTCATTGCTTTCCAGCAATACGTTATGGATCGCCGCAGACAAAACTGCTATCATCTCGGCCAGATCGGCAACGCCAATGAGATGCCCGTGTTTTTTGACATGCCGAGAGCTAGCACTATTAATGAAGTAGGAGCCCTGGAAGTTAGGGTAAAGACGACAGGGTACGAGAAGCAGCGTGTCACTGTAATGCTGTGCATCACAGCCGATGGCCGCAAGCTTCCGCCCTACATAACCCTCAAAAGGAAAAACATACCGAAAAATGAAATCTTCCCAAAAGATGTCATCGTCCGAGTGCAGGACAAAGGGTGGACGACAGCCGAACTATGGCGGACTGGATCCGCATCGTGTGGCAGCGGCACCCGGGGGCACTGCTTGGCGGACCATCAGGCACGCAATCTATGCTTCTTTTCGATGCCTTTCACGGCCACCTTAGCCCGGAGGTTAAGACCAAGCTGCAAAGGATCAACTACGACTTGGTCGTTATTCCAGGGGGCATGACACCAGTGCTACAACCCCTGGACGTCTCAATCAACAAGCCATTTAAGGCCCACCTTCAACAGGAGTACGAAGAGTGGGTTCGGAACCCTGACCGGAAAAAAACGCCAACAGGAAATCTGTAGAAAGCGTTCCCGTCAGCGATAGGTACATGGATTTCGGACGCGTGGAAGCGGGTCAAAGTTGACGTTGTTGTCAAGTCGTTTAAGAAGTGTTCCATCAGTAACAACTTAGACAGCACCGAAGACTATCTGTTGTGGGACACCTAGAGCGGCAGCTCAAATGGTGCGACGGACATGAGTGGTGCAACAGACTCCAGCGGCAGTGAGAGTGACTGACAGCAGACACAAGTGATGGGTTCACTGCCTGCACTTATTTTTATTTTTACTACCATATTTTCCGGTGTACGTATAAGACGCAGTTTTATTTTCCAAAATTTTCAGAGGTGCGTCTTATATGTACTTTTTTTGTAGTTCTTTCGGGAGAAACTCGTGTTGATGCTGATGAGTCTTTTCTTTCTTAATGACTAGAGCAGTCCGACACGAATGATGTGCCATAATTATAATAATGAAGACTCAGCGTGCCGGTACTACAGCTCCACAACAAAACCAAAGTACATAAAATGGAAAAATAAAAAAAAGCATGTCATCGTGCGAGTTCTCGGCTCACTGAAGCTGCGTGAGTTTCGGAGGCTGCACCATAGTGAGCTGTACTCAGTGGTATCAGCGTAAGATGGCGATAGGTACGCGACGGGTTCGGCTCGGCTTTGGCCGCCACGCCAGCCACGCTTTCGTTCAGCGAGTCGCCATTTGCAACTTCATTGTTCGGTTGGTCCGCGCTGAGCATATTTCCCTAAGATATCCGGAGAGCCTTGAAACTGTGGTTCACTGAGATGTCCAACGGCTGAAGCATTTGTCATCCCGCCTGCGATAACCGCAGCGGTGCAGTTTTTTGCCTTGATGCACTTCAAAGTGAGCTGTGTTATGTGCGCCCGCAAGCTATCCAAGACCAGGAGGCCCTCCTTCGCATGAAAGAAACAGTCCGGACGCTTAGAAAAGCATTTTTCGAGCCACTTGCCCATCATCTCTTTGTCCATCCAGCCTTTCACATTCGTTTCTATGGCGAAGCCAGGCAGGAAGGGCTCTTACGGCATCGTCTTCCGCTTGAATATTATCATTGGCGGAAGTTTTTGCCCGTCGGCGCAACATGTGAGCACAACCGTGAAGTGCGCAGTAAATTTTGGAACCAGAAAAGTAGAAGGCGATCTGATGTAGATGTGAACTTGTGCTCAGTTCCCACCTTCTCCTTCCTTCCACTTCTTCACTTCCTCGTGGAGCCGAGCTCTCCCAGCTGGCGTTGCTGCTGCTGTGAAGAAGGATGGGTGGAAGTCTTCCCCTACTGCCTGTCCGAAGTTGCGTTGTGTTGTTTCAACTTGAAGGATGGAGACCAGCCCTTTTCTCACACACACAACTCGACTTTATATACACAAGACGGTACATACACACTGACAGACAATAGCCTCGGTTGGTAGGACCTAGGTGGAGCCATCGGTTGGTAGGGCTTCGGTGGAACCATTGCTCCAATTCAGCAGAGCCGACCAGTGCATAGCACCTCTCCTGCGACCTCAACCACCTCCCGGACTCGTACTAGATGTCCTCTCTAGTACTATCCGCGCCCTAGCACCGGTTGGGAGACCCTTGGTAGAACAATCGCTTCCATTCGGCAGAGCCGACCCCAGTACATAGCACTGCTCCTGCGACCGTAACCACCACCCGGACTCGTGCTAGATGTCCTCTCTGCCACTATCCACTCCGTCCCCGCCAACCTTCGGGCTACCTTCCAGCCTCCTGCTCACCTTCAGCCTTCCAGCCTCCGCTTCCAACCACCCTCTGCCAGCGAAGAGGGGCCACCTTATATACACCGGTTGCTCCGCCTCTGAATCCCCGACAGCCAATCACAAAACCGAATGTCAGACGCCGCACTGACAACAAAAGACAACCCGTGAACAATAAAGTGGGTACGCAAGCTGCCCCTTGCTCGGTTGTGCTTTTACACAGAGACGCTCCGCGGGGCGAGGGTGCCAAAAACCCCAGCCTAACAAGGTGGCAACTACAGACATTCCTGGACATGCTGCCTGACCTACTCGCTTTCCCAGGGCTGCCAAACAAACACCTGTCAAGCCGGTTTCCAGTTACCAGCTGGCCTGTTCCCAGCTGTACAATGCATCCAAACAATGGTCGCTTCCTGCCCCGAATGTCCACCACATGGCGGCTGTGCGTCTTTTCCGGAGCCTACTTGACCATCTCGGAATGCCGTAATTTCCGTCTTATTCCGACGACCCTTACATACGCATTTTCGTGGCCAGTAGTTTTGATGTGACTGACTTGTCACATTTAGGTGCCCCACTCCTTTTCAACGGAATGTCAAATGTAAGTGGCACCTCGTCGATATTTATTATATGGCTGTTGCCGATGCCATTGTCTTCAATGGCTTTCTTAACGAAAGCCTGGAATCTCTCAAGCTTGTCCTTGAAGTCTGCTGGCAGATTCTAGCACATGCTTGTGCGGGCCCTCGTTGTCAGCGCTTTGCGGCGCATAAATCTGGAGCACCAGGATGGCCCGCCAACAAAATCAACGGCGCCCATCTCCTTAGCTAGTGCCTGCGCTTTGAGACGCAGCTGCACCGTTGACGTCGCCCTACCTTGGGCACGCTGCTCGAGTATCCATGAGTGCAGACGTCCCTCAAGGACTGGCCATCGTGATTTCTTTCCGCGGTCAGCTTTCTTGTCACTCTTCATGGACTGAAGCTTAGCAGTTGACTGTCGCCATGTGCGGATCATCTTCTCGGTGACGTCGAAATGACAGCCCGCTGCCTGGTTCCCGTAGTCCTCTGCATACTTCACAGCTGTAAGCTTAAACTTCGCCATGTAACTTTTCCGTTTAGCCGGCATACTGCAGGTGAAGATAACAAAGGCACGGACTTCTAGAACACTGACGTGCCAGATACGCCAGTAAGGTGAACGCGTGCACTAAGAGACGCTGGTTTGACGCATGCTGTGTGAGTGCTAGGTGCACTTTCATCCTTTTTGGATGGGCGCTGAGCGTGGGAAAAAAAGACGTCGGATACGGCACGTGCTTTTTTTTTGGTTTCTCGGGGCACTTAAGGGAAATACGCATCGTGGATGTCCGACGGCGAGCATAGCTATACCGCAACCGGATGCATGAAGCATGCTTCGTTTTGCAAGGTCGCTAAGTGGGTGCACGAAGCCTGGTGTGCGACAGGCCACCGTAACTGCAGGGTTCTGCAAGGCAGGCCGCAAGCATCCTCAGCCCCTGACCTTGATGACGACAGCAGCAGCAGTGATTCCGAAGAGGAAGTAGAGGAAGTCCCAGCGTCGCTGCCGCCAGAGCTCGCTGAACTATTCGAAAGTGCGTCAGGGGATGAGGACTTTGAGGACTTCGACGAATAAAATGTTTTTCCTGCAGTCATGCGGAACGTTTCAGTGGGAAGGCATTATTTTTTTCTCGCAAGTTTAGTGTAGTAGAAGTTTTCTTACGGACTAGCGCTCAGAAACATAAGTATGGCATTTTACAATGCTCGCTCAACACCACGTTATGAAGTTTCTTTGCGGGAAGTGAGTAAATATAGGTGCATCTTATATATTAATTTTTGCATGAAAACTTGCGAAACCTGGAGGGTGCGCATTATACGCTGGAAAATACGGTATTTTCGAAATAAAATGTGATTTCTCACACCCATCTCATTGAAATATTGCCGCGAAAAAGGGTTGGCCCTTGCAGTCATTTTTTCGATTTATCAAATCTAAGCACCTCCCCTCACTATTAGAATCGCGATCGTGAAAAAAAGGGGGTGCTTAGAATCGAGTAAATATGGTATATCATACATGTAGATTGCCCCGAGTGCTTCACCGTATATTTTTTGAAAAGGTCAAGTATTGCAAGAAAGGATCATATATATACAGTCGATCCCGGATATATCTAACTTGGATGTACTGAATTATTGGCTATATCAAACAGTTGAAAAATCTCCTTCAAAATGCAATGCTAAAGTAAAAGGACGGCACACACGTATATAAAACACCTGTGGACCGCCGCATTAGGCATATCCAACTCTGACCTCTGCCGAGCCCCTCAAATTCACTCCTCCTTACATAAGTTCCTCATGTTTCAACCACAGTCTGACGTGTTGCGATCCATATTTGTGTGCGATGGTGTCAAAAATGCAGTGTAGTTGCACTGCTTTGGGGGGTTGCACAGAGCTTTTCAGCACACTTAATTGTCTGCTGCCCCAATTTTAGATCGTAATGTGCAGCAGCAACATTTCTGAAAAAAGGCTGACAGGCAAGGGCACCAAGAAATCTAGATACAAAGTGGCTGTGATTGAGGCAGGCTACACTGGTAGAGTCGACCCGCATATATGTGATGTATGCATTCTGATGGTTGTCCTCGCACTTCCGCTTGTAGTTCGCAGAAGCATAGCCTTCGAGATTTGGGACCGCGTGATGTCATGCCACGTCACCCTTACAGTACCTACCTCGAAGGCCATGTTTTGCTAGTTGCGGTTTGCATACCTGCCAAGTCTCCCAGATTACCTGGGAAACTTCTGGATTTGACCATTTCTCCTGGTTGTACGGGTAACTAGAAAACCTCCTGGAAATTCATCTGTGCCCTATTTCTCTCTACCTAAAGATTTAAAATTGATTGATTTTAAGTATACTATAGGCTATACCAGCCGCTGGTATTTCCAAGACGATGGATGTGTGTCCACACAAATCTAGCCCACAAGTTATCTCGCCTTCGAAATTTGTGTGTCAGTACTGCTTTAAGTGGAGGGCATCTGTCGGGATAGCACATGTGGCCGCCCTCTCCCACCAGCGTCAATGAAAGGTCTGCGCATTTTCTTTCTGCTTGAGAAGCAGGCACCTGCACGCGGAGTGACATCGCATCAGCCGTTCGTGCAACGGAAACGGCAGGTCATTTCATCTCTGCTTCAGCCGCATTCATGTGCTTTTACTCATGCGCAGGATATACGATGCATAAGCGATGTTATCGATTTGGTCTTTGTACAGAGTGGCAACTACAAAAACCCGCTGACAGTGTCCATGTAATTGCTATCGAAATACCCCACCCCCTCCCCACTTCCTTTGAGTAAACCTGCCGGATTCTGTTTCTCCGAACTGCCAAACTTGGCAGCTATGGATTTGCTGCAAAGCTATGAATGCCATCGTTATTGAGAAGTTAATGTTTTGACATTTTGGTGCTTTGTCTACTTGTTGCATGTGTCTCTCTGGCTCGTGGCCAACATGTTTGGAAATTAACTTTGTTGAACTAAAGATGGACTTTCTGGGGATGAGACGAATGATGACTGGTGCTGTCAGCTGTCATGATAGAGGCGCGAAATTTAAACAGATGAGTGTTCGCCGTGCGGGGGCGATGACGATGAAGTGTGCTCGTGCGGTGCGTGGTGCATGCTGTGGTTCGTGCTGCGCGGTTTGGAAGCCAGCTGATTCTCGCTGGACGTCCGGTCCAGAGGATCTGAGACTGACTGCTACAGCGTATTGCATCGCCAAGGACCTGCGTTCCTGCTGGGCAATGGGTCCAGAAGCCAGACGAGCTGAGGAACCGGTGCAGGCAACCTCAAGGGCCTGTGTTCCGTGCTGGGCGACCGGCCCAGGGAGCCAGACGAGGTGGCCGTGTTCTCAGCCACTGCAGTGACCACCTTGATACAGGCGCTGTCACTCCAGCCACCCTGTCGTCAACACAGTAGCTGGAGATGCTGTGTGGCTACCGCGTCCTACCGGCTGCTGTGGCTGCGGAAACAGTCGTTGCGGCGTAAGGGTCGTCATGTGGTCCAACAGCCCCGTGGGTTGACCCACACTGCCGGCACCTCACCGACGACAGACTCATCACAGTGTAACTCGGCCTGGACGCGCCAATGACAACACACCAGGAAAAACAGGGCGAGAAACCATTTTCCTAAGAGAAGTGATAACGGCTGCCGTAGGACTACATTTACATTTATTTAGTGGCGCATTATCTGTGTGGCTAGCCCGAAGTTGTGTGAGTATTTACGGTGTAATATATAATCTGTGTTGTGTGTGTGTGCTCGAGTATCGATTGCGTTCCTTGGCGAGTGGTCCTAGGCCCAAACCTGGAGCAATTCCATCACAATCTGGCGAGCCTGCCAGGATTTCCACTCATAAAAACATCGAAGGAAATTATCATATCTCGAGCACGCCCCCACTGAAGTTAATCCGATCATGGACACGGAAAGATTAGTCGCTGTCGGATCGCAACTGAGATTGTCAGGCACAGAATTGCATAAGTGGGTTGAGAAGGAACAGGCAAAGCAAAGAGAGGAACATGCTGAAGAGAGAGAGGCGAGTAGGCAAGCAGATGAAAGAGCGAGAGATTCTCGAGCTAAGCTAAAGCTTCAAGAGGGAGCCATTAATGGAGCTTCAAATGCAACAGCCAACTCTGAGCCATTGTCTCTACCAAGCGGCGCCTCTTCTGTACTTAACCCACAAAAACTGCTGCTGTTTGATGAACGATGCGATGATTTACACGCATACCTGCAGAGATTCGAGCACGTGGCCACAGGACAAGGCTGGCCCCAAGAGAAGTGGGCATTAGCTGTAAGAATGTGCTTGAGCGGTGAAGCGTTGACCGTAATTGGCCATATGACTGCTACCGACTCCTCAGATTATGAGAAGGTGAAGAAAGCCTTGTTGCAAAGATTTCGATTTACTGCGCAAGGATACCTGGAGAAATTTCGCAAGGCACGGGCAGAAGATGGCGAAACAGGGAGACAGTTAGCTGCCAGACTTTCAGGCTACTTCGATCACTGGATAGACATGGCGGACATGCCGAGAACGTTCGACAGCATTAGAGACCATATGCTCGCCAAACAATTCATCTGCTGTTGCCATTCGAAGCTCGTTATATTCTTGAAGGAACGAGAGTGCAAGTCCCTTCAAGAGTTAGCTGACGCTACCAGTCGGTTCATGGAAGCCCAGAACCTATCCAACCTGGGAAGGGGTCCAGACGACTCAAAGGACTTCAAGAAATGCCCGGACACTTCCTTAAGGAAACCGCCAGCAAGGTGCATGCTGTGCAAGCATTTGGGACACCAAGCCCACGACTGTCTCAACTTAGCCAAAGCTGTGAAGTGCAACGTATGTGGAAAGGCCGGTCACAAGAGTGAAGATTGCTGGAGTGGAAAGGCCTCGAAGGATAAAAGCTCAGCATGCATAGTCAACGACAAGCCTTACGCTGGAAAACGGAAAAAGAAATGTCACCTGCTAAATAAAAACATTCAAGAAACAAAACCCTCCTTTTTGGTTGAAGGAATGCCAGTCGTTGAAGGGAAGGTGTTAGGACAAAGAGTGAGAGTTCTCCAAGACACGGGCAGTAATACTGCTATTATCCAGAGAGACCTCATTTCGTATCGACAAATGACTGGGAAGAGCAGCAGGGTTTTACTCATCGATGGATCGCTATAGAGGTACCAGAGACCAAGGTTCACATAGATAGCCCATACTTCACTGGAGAGATAAAAGCATTATGTATGGAAAAGCCTCTCTACGACTTGGTGTCGGGTAACCTGCCTGGTGTCAGAAACCCTAATGAGCCGGATACAAATTGGACACGGAATGCAGTTGAACAGAGGGGCAGGGCGATGTGAAACTGCAGTGTGCAAGTTTTGGATAAGCCCCACCATGTTTCTGCCACGGTCAAGTCATTGGAGAATGAAATAACTCCCTTGTGTGTGCCAATGATAAAATGGTGTGACGTAAACAAAGAGCAGTTCTCAGAGGAACAGCAATGCGACAAGACATTGAAATCTGTGTTTGCTAAGATCGGTAAACAGTTCAAGTCGCCAAAAGGTCACTCCTACTCGTTTGTGGAAAGAGGGGGACTTCTCTACTGACAGTACTCTCTTGCGACAGGCAGGAAATTTATTCAGCTCGTTGTGCCGAAGAGCCTAAGAGGACACATCTTACAAGCCGCACATGAGAGCCTCATGGCAGGACACCAAGGAATTCGGCCCACAACCGATCGCATATTGGCTGATTTTTACTGGCCTGATATGCATGGCAATGTGAAAATTTGTAAAGTCCTGTGATAAGTGCCAACGAACAACACCAAAAGGCAAAATTGGTGTTGCGCCTCTAGGCAATATGCCAGTCACATGAACGCCTTTCGAGCGTGTTGCAGTCGATTTAATCAGTCCGTTCTCGCCAAAATCGGAATGCGGCAACTGCTACATTCTGACACTTATCGACTTTGCTACCCGATATGCCAATGCCATCGCACTCCCTGCGATTGATGCTGTGCACGTCGCAGAAGGACTTATTGAGATGTTTTCACGCATTGACTTACCGCAGGAGATTGTAAGCGACCAGGGGACAAGTTTCACGGCGGAACTCATGGAAGAGGTCGGCCGTCTTCTTTCAATCAAGTTTCTTCGAACGACCCCTTACCATGCCATGGCAAATGGGCTCGTTGAGAAATTTAACGGGACCCTGAAGACCATATTGAAGAGGATGTGCCAGGAAAAACCACGATCCTGGGACAGGTACCTTGTTCCACTTCTATTCGCCTACAGAGAGGTGCCGCAAGTGAGCCTCGGCTTCTCGCCTTTTCAGCTCATTCATGGTCGCCACATGCGAGGAACCGACTTGAGGAGACATGCGAACTCGCCCATAATGAGTTGGAGAAAGCCCGTGTGAAAAATTTACTTTGACTGAAAGAGCCGTCCATGGAAGTTAAACGTCGGTGACAAAGTACTCCTTCTCCTGCCGACAGACTCCAACAAATTGTTAATGCAATGGAAAGGTCCATTTGAAGTCATCGAACGGAGGAATGAGGTTGACTACGTTCTGGCAATAGCTGGGAAATGAAAAATCTTCCACATAAACATGCTAAAGAAATACGAGGACCGCGAGTCTTTATCAGTGCACCAGGTCTCCATCATAACCGAACCCTGCCAAGGTCTACCGGAACCGGATGAAGAACCGTCAAGTGGACAAGGTTTACACGAGCTTGTTACCACTACCCGAGTCGGTATGCCGACCTCAGCTATTGTAAGGTTAGCGAGTTATCGTTCTGTGGAGCAGTGTTTTCAAGACCATGAATCATTCCATGAATGTGGGGGAATAATAGCACACCATCCACGAAAGAATGAGTTTGGGGAGCGCGTGCTACGTTTAACATGTGATAAGCAGTACATTGCAAAAGATGTGATAGCTGAAATATTAGGCACAATTGCAAAGTCAGAATTGCTTCCTCAGGCTACTGAGCTAGTTATCAAGATTCATGAAAACAAGATCAGCATAGTGTTACCGAAGAGACTCATAACTTGACAACGGAATTAGTTCACCCATGTATAATTATGAACCACTCCATCGTGTTGTGCCCCCTTCAGACGTGCTATAGCGCACAGATATTTTGTTCACATTTCGCGATGTGCGATATGGCTGTGTAGAAGCACAGCTCAAGCTTTAGTGAGTGTTGTAGGACTTCGTGGTATTATTCCACCTCTTCTGACCGCCAGAAAGAAGTTGTGAACAACTTTCTTAAACCGGGGGTTGTCATGATAGAGGCGCAAAATTTAAACAGATGAGTGTTTGCCGTGCAGGGGCGATGACGAAGTGTGCTTGTGTGGTGCGTGGTGCATGTGATGCGTGCTGTGGTTCATGCTGCACAGTTTGGAAGCCAGCTGATTCTCGCTGGACGTCTGGTCCAGAGAATCTGAGACCGACTGCTACAGTGTATTGCAACACCAAGGACCTGCGTTCCTGCTGGGCAACGGGTCCAGGGAGCCAGGTGAGCTGAGGAAGCGGTGCAGGCAACCTCAAGGGCCTATGTTCCGTGCTGGGCGACCGGCCCAGGGAGCCAGACGAGGTGGCCGTGTTCTCAGCCACTGTAGCGACCGGCCTTGCTACAGGCTGTCACTCCAGCCACCCTGTCGTCAACAAAGTAGCTGGAGATGCTGTGTGGCTACCGCGCCCTACCGGCTGGTGTGGCTGCGGAAACAGTCATTGCGGTGTAAGGGCCGTCATGCAGTCCAACAGTCCCGTGGGTTGACCCACACTGCCGGCACCTCACCGACGACAGACTCGTCGCAGTGTACCTCGGCCTGGATGCGCCAACAATGACACACCAGGAAAAACAGGGCGAGAAACCACCTTCCTAAGAGACGTGATAACGGCTGCCGTAGGACTACATTTATATTTCTTTAGTGGCACATTATCTGTGTGGCTAGCGCAAAGTTGTGTGGGTATTTACAGTGTAATGTATATTCCATGTTGTATGTGTGTGCTCGAGTATCGATTGTGTTCCTTGGTGAGTGGTCCTGGGCCCAAACCTGGAGCAATTCCATCACACAGGCCTAGTCAAGTGAAGCTTTGCCGTGAAATGTTTTCGTAAGCGCACTTTGTGTTGTGAAATTGTGACATCGCGTGGGTCATTGTTACTGACAACGGCATTAGATGGATGGATGGATGGAATAAACTTTATTAGTGTCCTGCAAGAAGGCATTAGATGCCTCAGTGAAGTTCTTAAGTTGTCAGCGTTGCAGGGTGTCCTCTTGAACGGGCTCACAGCAAGTGACTTCCTTAGCACCGATGATGATATGTGAGCCATTTAGGACTGCACAGATCCAGAGATCATAGCTGACGTTGCCGGCACCGAGGGATCGGACCCAACCAGTGATGAATGTCTACGCTGCTAATAAACGGCTTTGTACCATGCTCTGAGAGCTTGCATTGGCATTCGCAGTCGTTGGCTGCTGTTGTGGTGCAATGGAAGGCACTGGATCTGCTGCTCTGTAAGGCCCCAGGATGGCTCAAGGACTTGATGGCTTAGAACAAGCTTACATATTTTTTTCATACGAAATAAAATGCAACTGTTTTCACGCTGACCTGTTGCTTATTGTGGGAAAATCGGGAATCTACTGCTTCTATCTTGGGAAACAAACTTGAGCCAAGTGCTGTGTTAAGACGAGCGCCGAATAGGCATATTCGGTATTTCAAATTATCGATATATCAAACTATTTCGCAATCCCCTTTGAGTTCGATATATCCAGGATTGACTGTATTGTGACAGATGGCCCAGTCTGTTCACTGATGCAGGTAGCAAGCAAAATCACAGTGTTTGTTTTTCTCCAACGACTTAACAATCAGGCTCGAACTGCTGAACATGAAAGCGGCGGCCGCTTTGTCATCTGGCAACCCTCCTCATGGGTGTTCCCCTGGCATCCACTTGGTGCAGGACAGTCTACGGGCATTGTGAAGACCTTGTGGAAGAGCTACTTTAGGGCTATGTGAATATTGGGACTAAGCATAAAACAGTCTTTGAACATTGATTGCAGTAGACTAATAACAATAATACAGTAAAACCTTGTTGTAGGAGACACTCAAGAGAACCAGGAAACATGTCCCTTGTAACCAAGGTCTCTTGCAAAAAAAATTCAAAGAACACTGAGGAACCACAGTAGATCACTTTGTTATGCATCATCACAAAAGTTTGTTTAGAGACATCCACAGAAAATTTCTTAGGGTATAGTGTGCTCTTTTAGTGACTTCAGATTGTATCAACTTCCTTCCTGCAATTTGGAGGTAAAACACTTCTCTTTGAGAGTCTCCCTGTTGGCTACCGTATCTTTGAAACTTTCTTAGATGTTCGTCAGCTTCCAGTACAGATATTTTCTGCCCTGCTATTTCCTCATTATCCTCCTCCTCTTCTGATACCTCCTCAAGGGGACATGCACAATTTACTTGAGAGAGGATTGCATGATCTGTAAGCTCTTCAGGAGGTCCATGAGATGAACATATCCAGGTTGTGTTTCTTCTGAATAGTGAAGAATTTACTCTAGGAACCTAAAAAAGTTGCCCTTAGTAACAGAGGCTCTTGTAAACATGTCTCTTGCATGAAATGTTAACATGCCAAATGTAGGAAAAACAACCAAACCATTTTCAAAGCTCTCTTATAACCAAGTGTTTCTTGTAATGGGATCCTACTGTAATGATATAAAAAATAATAATAATAGTTGCAAGGGTTTTGCATGCGGAAATCACGACAATTATTATGAATCACACTGTAGTACAGGGCTCTGAGAATTTCTACACAAGGCATTCTTTAACATTCTAAGGTTCTTTAAATCTAAGTACATGTGCCTTTAGCATTTTTCCTTCAGTGTAATGTGACTGTTATGAGCAGGATAGTGCCTGCATCTTTCAGGTCAGCAACCAAGCACAATAGCCACCGTGGCAGCTAACACTGATAATCCAGTCTCTCAGTTAATTCAAACAAATTGCAAACTATTGTTCATCCTGCTTTGCTTTCAATGTACATTTTAAAAAGTTGCTTAATTCAGACTTCATCACCTGGTTCATCCTGCTAATTCATACTTTTTGTTTATCGTACTATAAATATTGCATAGCTGCATTTGTGCCTTCGAACTATATGTAAAACAGCCATAAATAAAGCCCCTTGTCTGCATGAGCTCATAGTTTTTTTTTGCCGCAGTACAAAAAAAACAATTTCAATATTGTTTCCAAGAAACACTGTTGTACCATGGCTCCACCTACCGCAACTTGATAAACACCATCAAAGCCATCATTACTAAAGTCGTATGTGACGTGTAAAGCCTAAAGAATCTCAGATACAACAAAGTGTTGTAAGAAATGATAAAGCTACCTTGTCCCTTCTGCCACCTCGGCCTGTTACAAAAACATCCAGTGTTCCCCACATAAGGGAGGGCGATGCTGATGTTATATGCACCAAACAGTCAGCAGTGATGCTACCAGCCTATGTCCTTTTGGAGCAGGTTTTGGAGCAGGCAAAACTGCTTTTTGTAGCAGAAAAACTGGCTTTTGGAGCAGGCGTTTGACAACAGTAATTGCAAAACATACACAAGCTGCCTTCATGGTGCACAACTGATAAAGAGAGTGTGGTGTACGTGCTGCGTACTGTTCAAGTACTGTGCAATAAAAACAGACACAGCTCTCTTTTCTGCTGGCCTGCAACTACGCATGAGCTCGCCAATGACGAAACGCAAGAGCCAAGCCTCCTACACAGGGAGCACAGTTACAAAATTACAATTCATTACAATTACAAAATCATCCTAATTCTCCCATTAAAAATGAAGAATATTGCTAAAAGCCATGAAAAGAACATTACACGAGTGTGCCCTCTCTCTCTTTTTATTACATAAGGCTATGTTTTGAATGGCTGCCTCAAGTTGTGATTTTCCTCCAGCTGGAAGGGAAATGCCACTTTGAAATTCTCCAAATGCCTTTGGCTTTAAACGATCAGTTCAGCCCCTGTGAACATGTCCTGCAGTCTCCCCTTCCTTTTGAAAATCGCGATTCTCCTAACTCGTTAATTGGAATTTAAGGGCAGAAAAAAAAATCGGAATTACTAACAGTACCAAGAGAACAAATGCCTGCCATATAGATGCACTCTGATTTTATGAATGAATAAATGAAACCTGTTAATTGTCATACCAGTGTAAAAGAAGCGTTTCTGGTAATTTTGTTACTGCCTTCTTGTAGCGACCGCGGTGCAAGAACCCCGCGCCTTAGTTCAACCGCAAAGTAGCGACCAGCCCCCCCCCGCCCCCCCATTCCCCCTTTTGTTGCCGCTGCCGCAACCACTAAATTAACCACGCGCTAGCGACGATCCTCTTTTTTATTTTCTTTGTCAATAACTTGAGCGGCAACAAACCATTCATCCATCCCTGTTGTAGCCGTTGCGTTCGATGCCAGCATGCGGAACGCGGAAAAATAGCTATTTATTTAGAACAGCTTCCGCCATGTAACTTCATAACATTGCACCGAGTCAAAACGGAACTATGTCACTTCTACTGCAGAAGTAACTGTGATCGCCATCGACGCATTTGTTGCACGCAGGCTCCGAAGACACGCGCGAAGACAAATCGAAACGATTGCCGAGTGCGAAAACAGCGGCGTTCCGTATACATGGTGGCCGGTGGTGACGCGATCATACGTAGCGCTCCTGCACGCGCACTGTTTGAGCACAAAACTACTGCACTCCGCGTTCTCTCGGAATGAACCCTGCCTACACCACTGCCGGTAGTGCCGTGATAGTGGACGGCGCCCACGCAATTGTGAAGGCATGCGCGGCCTAAGCGAGCTATCAAGAGGAAACCACTGCTTGCCGAAGCCGCCGCGGAAGAAACGTAGCTACGTAGATCGCTGTTGCGCAACCATGGATAGAGCACAATTCGGAAGGCATACAGCAAGCACGAAAATGCTGTTTGCCGCAGCCGCTGTGCAACGAAGTGGCCGCTATCGACGCTATCACGGACAAGCGTGCGCGCAGTTTACGCGCGCGGGGCAAGCACTAAATAGCTTGCCAAAGCCGCAGCGGATCTACCCTTCGTCACTATAAACGCGGTCATAGTCGGCAACCCTGCTTTTTAATAACGAAAAAATAGAACTGAGCAAAACGTCTAGTGTATCGTGATGTCACACGCAGTAGTAAACACTGTTTACGCCGCTGCAGATGGTTGATCCGTAATGCGCCGCCTCGTTTTGGCATCCACGCTCACGCCATTTTCACTCTTTCGTGTCGCACATTTACGGAGATTCGACTAAGCGCGCTTCGAGGAATGTCCGAAATTACCGCCAATTAGAACCGAACTACCGAGCATTTCATGCCATTAAATAACGCATATGCTTGATGGGACTAGAGGATACGTCCAAATTATCCGAATTAACGAGAGTCCTAACGAGCTTTTACCATGAATATCATATGGAATTTAGCACGCGATGTCGCTGTCAGCGGGGGGGACTTCGCAGCTGTAGTTTCGTTTCTGAAAGTCTGTGCATCCCTTTCGGCGCAGCTTTGGCGCAGGTTCCCCAAATTTCGGGGAAATGTAGCAGGATGTAGCAGCCTCCGCGCTTCGGCGCAGTTTGGCGCAATTGGCGCAGCGGTAGCATCACTGAGTCAGTCATCAAGAAGAAAAGTTAATAGCTAATGCTTCCACAAGGAAGCAGCGGTGCCACACCTGCAGCAGGTGTGGCTAACGAAGAGGTGATCTCAATAGTAGTGAGAAAGCATACCTGGTGCTTTGTTCTCAGCACGATTTTCGCCATTTGTTTGTTGCTGATGGTACAGTGGACAAGCAAAAAGCATGAAGTACGATCAAAGTGGATGGTTGGTTCTGTATGGGGGCTGGATTGTTCACTTGTAACCTGAGTTACTAGCTGTGAAGCAGAATAAAACTTTTCTGTATCAACAGGACATAACCTGTACCAAACAAGCACATATGTCCCAACCCTCCCCATTATAAGTCATCACATACAGAACTATGTTTTGCTGCGCAAGCATGTGGCTTGCTTATATCCCGTAGCTTTGGTAGTGAACACTAGTGGCGAGGTGGAGTGAAGGTACAAGCCTCACTGGCAGCATCCATTGCCCTTAATGATCGCGATCTCAAGCAAGAGAAGCGGAAGGCTGCTGCATTTAGTACAACTGCTTCTATGGATACACATGATTGTCACTTTACTCGATCATAAGAAAAACACCAAATTGTGTTGTGCTACACAGCACAGGCGATGAGAAATATGGAACTACATCAGTTGTGGAGCGTGCAATACGATGCACAAGGCTGTTCGAATGAGTGCTCTCTGCTCCCCCCACTCTGGTAGTGAGGAGGCGAGCATTCAGCCTCCTCCCCCCCCCCCAATATTTAAATGTGTGCGGGAGATATGCTCCTTCACATTCGCAGCCGCTCTGTTAGGCAGGGCACAATCTTAAAGATGCCTTCACAAAAACCATCTGCAGCTCACCCATCTGACCACTGGTACCAATCATCATCATCATCAGCCTGTTTAGGTCCACTGCAGGATGAAGGCCTCTCCCAACGATTTCCAATCCACCCTATCCTGAGCGAGTTGGTTCCGCTTTATGCCCGCAAACTTTTTAATTTCGTCACTCCATCTAACCTTTTGCCTGCCTCTGTTGCATTTTTCCCTCTCTTGGTATCCATTCCATCGCTCTTACTCTCCATCTGTTATCCTTCCTTCTCATGACATGTCCTTCCCAGGTCCACAATTGATATATCGGCTACTCCTCTCTGTTCTCTTATCCATTCCACTCGTTTTTTATCTCTTAGCATTACCCCTATCATTTTTCTTTCCATTGCACGTTGCCTGCTGCTCAGTTTCATCTCTCGTTTTTTCGTTATCCTGCACGTTTCTGCACCGTACGTTAGTACTGGGAAAATGCAGTGATTGACTACTTTTCACTTTAGTGAGAGCAGTAAGTTTCCAGTCATGATTTTGTAATGCCTTCTGAATGCACTCCCGCCCATCCTTATTCTACGGAGAATTTCTTTTTCATGGGTAGGTGTTCCTGTTAGAAACTGCCCCAGGTATGCGTATTTGTTTACAAATTGTAAGGGTTCATTGTTGATTTTAAGTTCCTGTTCCTTAGCTAGGCTATTGAGCATAACTTTGATCTTTTGTCTATTTATTTTTAGTCCAATTTTAATACTTTCCATGTTTAGGTCATTAATCATGTTTTGTAGTTCATCTCCATCATTGCTAAAGAGCACAATGTCGTCTGCAAATCTTAAATTGCTTAGATATTCTCCGTCTTCAAATTCTTTTTTCTTCCCAGTCTAGACGTTTAAAGACTTCCTCTAAACATGCAGTGAATAGCATCGGGGATATCGTATCTCCCTGTCTCACACCTCTCCCGATCGGGATTTCTCTGCTTTGCAGGTACCAATAGAAGTTTCAATTTCTCGGCTGTCTTCCTCTGCGGCATGACTGATGCAGTCGACGAGCGATTTTTCGGACATGCTTGATTATTCTGACTTTTTCCCAGCACCAGGACATACCCCATTGGGTCACTGCATACGCAGCTCAAAGTTTTGGACATTCTAGGGTGGGCTGTTTGATTTTACGTGCCTTCCAAGCGTCATGCATTTTGAGGCACGTCGCCACGATTTTGTTTACTTTCCCCTCCTATAGCCTCGAAACCAATGCCGGCTTTGCATGCTGGTAACTCCACTAATCTGACACTGGATTGAAGCTATAATACTTCTCTTTACAGTTTCCGCTTCCACAACACCATCGCTGCTGGCAGTGTTTTCTTGTTCTTTGACTGTCACCTGCATGATGTGCTGCGTGGTTCCCATGTGTTGCCGAGCTTAGCAAGTAGACCAAGTTGTGGTCGTACTCCACATGGTACTCCAGAGACGTGAAAACCATGGTTTATCGCTCTAGTGAGCCTCATCTGGCTGAATCGGCTTCAACACCATCAGGTGCTGTTTGCGGCATTCAAAGCAACTCTTTTTAAAATTTTTTGCATGCGACGTCAGCTTGGCCAAGTGTGCAATTAATAATGGAGAAGGAATCATCGATGTTATCAGCCTCGAAAGCTCAGACCAAGCGGGGCAAGCACATCACCATGCCAATCCGGAAGAAAGCCGCTTTTCTCAAGCTTGAGGAAGGTGGCCTATTGCAGGCCTACTCGTCAGTGCGTGGAAGTCAGCGGCACCGACAACGCTGCGCAACTGTTTCTGTCACGCAGGATTTGTGTTCAGTGGCAAGTCGGCCAGCTTGGACGAGGGTAGCGCCGTTGAGCAGCTGTCTGGCAGTGAGCAGCTCATTAATGACGTTTGCACTGCAGGCGCCGAAATGCCCCTGACCGTCTAGTTTTGGAGTTCGCAGACATGGACAGTGAGTTGGAACTGTGTGCTGGGCCCACAGATGAAGAAATCATTCACCAACTGCTTGCAGTCTGAGAGCAACAACCACTCACACGCAGCAGCACAGCTGACACAATGACTCTCGCCAAAATTCTGGAGGACCTGCTTGCTTAGAATCGAAGCATGGTTCAGAAAAGTATTTATTACTGTTTTCTGCCCACTAACTCGATAGTGACCAATAGACTTAGCTTTCTGGAGGATAATTTGCTTTTTCGGACTGCCTGATCTCTCTGCCTTTTCGCGGTCCCTGGAGGGTCCGAAAATTTATCGTCGACTGTACTTTGTTGTATCAAAATTGCGGATAAAAATGCTTCATCGTGTCGAGGTCAACAACTGTATATGGTGTCCTATTAACAACCTCTTGTAAAAAGCCAAGTACTTCATTATATAAAGAATTTCCTTATATTAAGGTTTAACTACAAGGAAATTGACGTTGTGCGTAAAAACTTTTGTTGAAGCAAGAATTTCGTTGTCGTGAAATTGAAAGAATATAACTGACCTGAGCTGGCAGAACAAAGAAACTTTTATGCATCTGGAGTTTGATGGCAGTGCAAGCTGAACAGACACAGACAACAGGAAGACACACCTGACACACCACAATGGTGTGTCTTCCTGTTGTCAGTCTCTGTTCAGCGTGCACTACCATCAAACTCAACATGCTCTACCAACAAGCCCACGTAGCCACCCTCACTGGTTTTATGCCTCAATCTTGTGTGCATCACCATGGCAGTAGTCAGAAGGGTTTGAAAACCGCGAGTACTGAAACCATACCTGCAAGTTTGCATAAACAGAATCCAACAGATTTACGTATTTACTCTATTCTGCCACGCCCTTGATTGCAACGTGAACTCGGTTCCTGACCAAAAAAAAGTGGAACATTGATTGCAATGCTTTTCGTGACACGGGGGAAAAAAGTCCTTAGTAATCAACCTTCTCAGATTCATAAAAACAAATGCTGTACTCTCATAATTAATGCATTCGCATAATAAATGGCCCACCAAGTTTCTGAACCCCTGCAGTCCCTCGAACGGCTGCACAGTAGCTTTTCCGCTTCATTTGATCCGTGGTGTCTCCAAGATGTTTGGCGCGCCGATTCATAACTCCTGCATCTGGATAAAACCGCCGCATGTTGCGGGGTGTAGCCGCATGCAAGCAGTGGTAACATCATTTACTCGCAGTGCTGCATTTCTCCGTGCTATCGCAGTTTCCTCACGCCCGGTGCCACATGCTGCCATGCGCACTGCGGAAGCTCGCGCAGCTAAGCATAAGCATGATCAGTGCATGGTCTCCAAGATTGCCACAGTGCAATCTCGGACGTCATGCAGCACGCATGACTGAAAAGCTCAGGCTCAGCACAGATGCGAGGGGAGAAATGCGATAATGAGCCGTTTTGCGTGCGGTGATAAGAAACATCTATTCTCCCGTTACGGCCACCCGCAAAGGCTACTGAAAGCTGCTGCGGTTGGGCATCTCAGACTGCATAGGTGACGTAGCGACTTTGGTTGGCTGCGAGATGGCCAAGCTGACGCGGCGAGCATCATCAGCCTACACATCACGTCCGTCGTGGCGTTGTTACGCATGGAACCAGCGGCAACATAGAAACTACAGAAACTATGCGCGTCAACGACTGCCGTGCCACTAGTTCGTTTTTTTTGCCGGTAACTGTTCGACAGAGCCCGAAGCTCATAGGAGGCGGCCATTTTGATGCCCACGGCGATATGGACGCCGATATGGTAACAGTGTAGTTTGTTCACTCTTGATTTTAACGCGTATACAATTTTTGGATCAGTTTTATCAGAAAAAAAGGTTCACGTGAGATTCGAGTAAATACAGTACACAACAGGGCAGGGCGGTGCTTGGGTTATTTAAGAAAGATTGCCAACTGTGGTGTGGGGGGGGGGGGGTTATTGTAATAGCAATGATATGGACACTGTTAGAGAGTTTTTGGAGTCGCCGTAGTTCTGTACAAAGTCTAACTCGATAACACCGCCTCCGCATCGTATGTTTTATGCGCCAGTAAAGGCAAGCTAGCACTGGGGACGAACGTGGCTGAGGCAGAGATGAAACGACTTGGCCGTCTACGCCAAGCAAACTGCACATGCAATAACATAAGACCGCATGCAAGGGCTGTCATCGCTTGCTTCTCAAGCAGAGCGGAAACGCCCAGTCCATCTTTCATCGGGCCAAGCACCATAAGGGGCACCGGTGGGAGGACAGTCGTGCACGCTATCTCGACAGCATCGGTACAGCAGAATCTCGTTAATTCAGCCCCGTTAATTCGGAATTTCGGATAATTTGTCATTCCCACACCCTCCCTTCAAAAATGTTCATAGCCCTATGGCAACAAACATTCGCTAATTTGACACAAAATTGCACGCACACTGGTTAATTCAGTCTGGAGGCAAGCCAGACGGCGAAACAGAAACTGCATCTCGGAGGCCATAATATTTATCGCACTGCATTTTCTTTGCCACACGTGTGCCAACTTATGGTCTCGTAGATGGGCTCCGGCAGCAACGGTGTACTGTTGATGCCGATCATGGAGGCCAAGGAAAGCCACATTTTTTTTCAAAACTTAGGAAAGGGGACGCAAGATGGCATTTTGGAGCACGCATCTTCCTGTCATTGGCGGGAAAGGATAACAAAGAAACAAGGCCTCAGATGGATAGCGTGTGGACCTGCAGGCGTTGGTTGTGCTTTCCCCCCCCCCCCCCCTCTTTGGTGCGTTGTGACATATTGGTGTATCGAAAGTGTCGGTGCGTGAGGTGGTGGCCGGGCCATAGTGGTGGTGTGATATATCCCCGTGCTGCGATGTGGGAACCGGATGAGGCGTCCGACGAATACCCGTGCGATGGACAACGCCCGGTGCGTCGTACCGCAAAAGACCGTGGACGCTCTCATCGTTCTAGAGGAGTTTTGTTACGATGTCCCAGGCTTGCGATGTCTTGCGCTAGAGGGTTTGTCACATGCCCACAAACTAGTCCTTGACGCCCAGCTAACCACAAAAAAACAAACAAGCATCATGGACTATCTCTCAAAATAAAGGTATGCGATAAGGAATTTAAAATATGCATTTTTGTTATGCATTCGTTAATTCGACATTTGGATAATTTGGACATTTTTTTCACTTCCTTGAGATCCAAATTAACAAGGTTTTACTGTAGACATCGGTTGTCAACCACACAGTCAACAGCGGGCGTTTCTGGTGGTGCCAACACGCAATTTCCAACTGTATAAACGTATTTTTAACTTCTCAAATGCGCCTCAATGTTGAGGATTGTGTTTACCGCACAGCAAATTGAATTTTCGAGCCTGGAATTGCATCGTCAAATTTCATTAAAGTAAAACGGCACAAAAAAGTAGCATATTTATGCATTGACTCCTATGGACTGCTGATGAGGAACAGAGAATTTTTGGTTGTACAGGAAATTTTATTGAAGCGCGTTCGTTGTAGTGGGGTTCAGCTAATATTGAAGAGCATTAAGTTCCATGCACAAACATCAACGAGAACAGTTACCTGCTACTACACTTAAAAGTTAAAACACAAGTTCACATTTTCTTGTTTCAATTGCTTCTTTTGAAGTTGGAAATGTAGTGGGTCAAAACTGTTGGCTCCATTGATGGATATTGCATAAAAATGTATGCCTAACTGTTGAAAACTGCTCAGCAACTCAGAGTTAATGGTTAGTCCCCACAATTCAAGGTTTTTTTTATGCACACATGCACTCCATGCCAACTACTCTGAAATAGAGCTGATCTAGCTCTGTAAGCCTGCAACACTACACAGCAGCAAACAACAGACTGTACTACCTGTAGCTTGTACTAGGCCCTGCATCTCCAGCTGTCGTTGAGTCGTCGACCTGGATATTCATCAGGGTTGCCTTTCGCTTGTTCTTCCTGCAAGTGTTGCCATGATGATAGAAAAAAAGGCAAGCTGAAATGTTGCACCAACGTCCTAGGTTCAAGCAATGTATTTCAAATTTTACATTCAAAGAGAAGAGTTAACAACGTAGGCTGCTTTTTCGGCCAGTAACAGACTTTGAATGACTGACAAGAGTCTTATGATTTGCTGCATAATTCTGAAGACCACGGGAGCATGTGCGGAAATGCCCCGCTGCACCTTCTGGCACTTGCTCGGCTGAGTTCAACAGCACATACAACGCATTCATGTCCCATTCTGCCCGCCAGCCTGCTCTTTTGCTCGCCTCAATGGCGTGCTTGTCGAAATATGGCACAAGGCACAGGGTGTCACTTCTGCAGTCGCTTTGAAAACTGCAAAGAGGCCGAGCACCGATGTGCTGACAGCACATCATTTGTACTCGCAGGTTCCCTCGCGCTCTGTGCACTTCACCCTTGAAATTTTCAAAGTGCGACGAAGGAGACCCTCTTCGCTGCCATACAGGAGGAGTGGGAAGCACTTCATACACACCCCGAGATCGTGACAGCACATTAGAAATCAGTGCCAGATCATGTGGTGCAAGTGACTGCCACCAATAGTCATTTGAACAAATACTGAAAGTGGTTACCCTTCCTGGATCTCAGTTATAATTTTTGTTTATTTCATTTACAAGAAATGAACCACACTTACTTATCGTTTATCCTGGTTCTTCTCTCTGGTGGCACAATATTTGGTGGTTCACTGCATATGAACAGGAGCACAATATTTGGACCACAAAAAAGGGATCTGGCATAAAATATCTGAGATGGAGCACCTAACCCATAGTTGCACATTGAGTGTATCATGTAAGTCTGTTTGATAAGAGGTGACATAATCAGGGTTCGTACAGGTTTAGAAGGAAAAAATTCAAGGGTTTTTCAAGGACTTTCAAGGTTCTATTGGAGGATATTCAAGGCTCTTAACTCTCGCTGCAAAGCGAAAAGAAAGAAAGGCCTCAGACCATGGCATATCATGTAGGTGCATTTCTTCTCACCACAACAAAACGTCCTTGTTACTTCACTGTCTGGGAACATCCACCGGAATAACTCCCCTGCTTGGGATGACGTCTGGTATGACATATGGGACATAACCACCTTCGAGTCCAAAGAACTTCGGCGTCAGTGACAAGCTCGTGCGCTTTACAAGCATCGTTTAGGCTTGGCAACACCTCCCAAAGCATTGCGCTTGGTGCCTGCAACAGAGGCGTGGCAGCGAACTGCTCTGTCACGACAGGAGTCAGGTGGCGTTTCAGTGTGCTCCCTTGTGCTACATTCATTGCACGAATGTGCTTCGCACTTTTCATATAACTTTTCAAAGCCGCTTCACCTATGCCAGTCACATCGAAGACTTTGCCGCATAGCTTGCACTTAGCCCGATGCGGACTCGTTGTGTCTGGTGCAATCCACTGCTTGCAGTTGTCGTGATACAGCCACGTAGGCTGAAACTTGCTTTTTCTGGGCATTGTTGATCAGCACATCATTTCACAGAAGACATGATTATTTAGAAAAGCGTTGACACCAAGGAGTCATGACCACGGCAAAGCTAGCTCAAGGGCGTGACTCGGCGGGCGCTCGCACGGCTCGCACTGATCGCACCGCACGACCAGTGCTGCAAGTCGCCTAATCAGAATCAGCTATATAGGTATAAAAACCTAGACTTTTTGTCCGCTACAGTTCAGAACTTTTTTTAAAAAAAGGAAATTTCACCAACAAAAGCCGTTTTGATGCTGATAAATACAAATTAAAATTTAATATTTATGAAATTCAAGGTTTTTTAAGGACTAGTCAGAAATTCAAGGTTTTCAAGGGCCTTGAAAATGGACTTTCGAAATTCAAGGTTTTCAAGGACCTGTGCACACCCTGCATAATGCACATTTTGCGCAGTGCTTCTAGGGAGAAAGCGTAGTGGATGGCTTGCGCTGAGACATGCTAGTGCAAACAAGACATTTTCATTGTAATATTATTGCACGGGGGCATGGGCACTTTCACAGTAACACACTATGACACAAGCATGCCGTTGAAGCGCGTGAAAGAGCAGGATGGTGGGTGGAATGGGACAAGTGTGCACAGTACACACTGTCTAATACGAGCAGCCACCATAAGCCACATCAGTGCAGTTCCACACGCCTTCCCATGGTCTCCAGGATTACACACTCGACTGCACAGTTAGTGCTGACTGCAATGACGCAAACTGCACCATTCCATTTTGGTTGAACGCAATCTTTTCTGCATTGCACATTTGTGGGACTTTGCACTTGGTGTTCTCCCAGAATAGTCTCAATTTACCCGTTTGCTTCCAAAGCCGATGAACTGCCGGCCGCCTATGCTAAGGCCAAACTGCAATAAGCCAGTGATTCGCTGGCCTCCGGATAAAGTATTGTTTATAAAAGACCCCAGTAGAAGGCGCTTTTCTCAACACTCATGCTGGGTGGTCTCTTCTTTTTTACACCAGATGGATATAGTTGTCCGCTATTTTTGAACTCGGTTGTTTAAAAATTTAAGCTTTCCGTCTTAGATTTCACTGTCAAGTCGTCTGCTGTGCCTGATGCATGGCTTCATGAAGGAAGCACGGTCTCACATGCGAGGACATTCTCGAACTTGTCTTTCAAAGTGATAATGACAGTGAACATGCTGTTGAGTTGGAATCTATCTCGGACCAAAGAAGTAGTGGCGATGAGAGTGACAAGGAGAACCGCAGTGATTCTGAAAGCAGTGTCTGCAATATCAAGCCTGTCTGCTTCAAGACTTTCCACAATCATAAGGCACTCTGAGTGCAGTGCTTCCGAGAGACATTACCAAACAAAATAAAACAAAAAGCGTTAAAACCGGAATGTGATACCCCGAGTTATGGAGGTTTCTTTACAATGCCGTACATGGCAGTCCATGGTGGCAAAAAATGCGCAGTACAGTTAATGAAAATGACTGCCGATGCTGCGGAAGCGAATCGGTTAAAGAGGAAATGGGTCTTTAGACAACCAAAATCGTTTAAAAATTGATTTTCTAAAGATAGCATTTTTGTAGCATACATCCACCTTTCTCCTTATCTGACAGGCTTTCTATAAAGGGGCACTGACACCAAAATTTTCGTCTGCTGTTTTTTTGCTGCAATACGTAGCTGGGGACCTGTTAGCCATAACACGGCACATCATTTGCTCCAGCGCGCGTCAGATAATTATTTACGGCATGTTTATTACCCACTAGTTTCAGTTTTGGTTTGGGAAAGCTCAAAAAATGACGAGGCGCCCGGTGAAACTGGCGCCATCTAAACCTCGCGATGGAGTAGACGAGTTCGGACATGTGAGCACACATAACTGTGACGCACTTCCGCACGACAACCGCCGCGTGCTCGTTTTCTTTCGCCTGTCGCACGTCCTGCGCGTTGTTGTCGCTGTTGCTGTCATCGTTGTTGGGTAGCAACTATTTTCTTGAGGTCTGGCGTCACCGGCAGTCTACAAATGCAGCCGCAGCGAATAAGCAATGGCGGCTATGACGTCATCACCGCTAGCTGCACTCTCGGAGCTCGGCTGCCGTGGTGACGTCGCGGAAGTTGGAGGTCCCCTTCAGGTCACCTTTGCTGTTGGCGATGTCGCGATGTACGGCGTCTAGTGCTCGATTACGCATGCGAACTTCAATATTCATTTAAATTACCTTCGGAGCTGTGTTCGCCATTGAGATTTGGTAGATGATATCTGTATGTCCACGAAAATCGATCTCGCAGGCTATCTTAGCAGCGAAATTTTGGTGTCAGTGCCCCTTTAAGTTCATATTTTAGTTGTAATATCAACTGAAAGACATATAGTGCACTTGACTTTTTTCCCCGTGTCAGCATTAAAATTTGACATTTTTAATAAAATATTGACTCGGTCATAAAAGTGCTTGGATTGTTCTGAGTTGTGCTTTCTGGTATCGGTCCATATGTAATTTGTATGTTTTTTGCAAGGCTGTTATCTGTCTATTGTCATAAGAAAAAAAAGGAGCTTGTTTTTTGGTCATTGTATAATGAAATAACAATGGGTGTGCAAAACTGAAACTTAATCTTGAATCGAACTCAAAGAGAACAGTACCAAGTAGTGGTCAAAAATTCAAATATGAAATACCAAAGCTTTCACCAGAAATTTAGAGAATGAACAAGTAGATTAGAGACTGAAAAACACCTGCTTGTGTAGGTTTACATGTTGCTAACGTAATGCGTGAAAACGCAGCATTCAGAATGTTTGTTTTCATATATAATATTTGTGTATGTCCAAATATACATGTAGGCTGGTTTCCAGCAACAAAAATACGGTACAATAGCTGTACGAAAACATCACTGTGGGCAGAAGCACTGCATCAATGGGCAGAAGGCAGAGGGCTCCAGTAAGCTGTTGGTCTCCTCAAGGGCAGAAAATTTTTAGAACTGCTGTATTTGTTATTTTCTTTTTGCAATTGGGTTAGGGATGTTTACCAGGAGAATTCTGGCAGTGTCTGTAAAACAGGGAGGGCTGTTCAGAAATCAACAACCTGCCATGCAAATCAGCAGTGTAGAGGTATGGACATCCAACGCACTTTAGACAGCAATGAAGACAACATATCTTGTTTTTCATAGCAATTTCATGGCAATAAAGTGCTGCCTTAGAGTGGCAATAATGAAAGTAAAGTTTCATGACGTGAAGACAAGGTTCACTGGTTTCATCTCTTTCTTTCTAAAAAAGAGTGCGCATGTAATTCCTATGTAAAATGTGGGGATTTAAGAATAGTCACAGATAATATAATAAAATAAATAAATAAATAAACAAACAAGCAGGCTTGCTAAAAAGAAAGTGTAAACATAATACACACAGCATGGCAATTGGAAGAGTGCAGTCGATACTGTTGTTCTTGATGTTCCAAACCTTGTACGTCACCTGGTGCCAGTCAAGTGTTGTTGGAAACTGGTACGAGTCAATCAACTGCAAAATGCAAGTAATACATAGACACAAGAAAGGTTAAGAAAAAAGAAAACTAGACAGCATGAAAGCAACAATACACAATGCACAAAATAAAAACAAATGGGAATTTAAACAGGCTATCTACAGTCAAACCCAGTTATGTCAAACAGCATGATTTGTCTTTGATATATAGTGCTTTTCAATATGGCTGAACTTACATTTAACAAACTCCAGCACATAGTTCATTATAAAAAATGTTCTAAAATCTGCCATGGTAGCTCAGTGGCTAGGGCATTGGCTTGCAAAGGTCAACGTATAATCATATCCCAGCCACGCTGGCTGTATCTCTATGGTGGCAAAATGTAGAAGACACTCGTTTACTTAGATTTAGGTGCACGTTAAAGAACCCCAGGTGGTCAGAATCACTCCACAGCCCTCCACTAAGGTGCGCACCACAGAACTACAGCTGGTTTGGCATGTAAACCCTCCCCCCCTCCCAAATTTTCGAGATACTGTGGAGTGCAAACACACAAACAAGTTAGCTTTCTTGAAAATTCTGCACTTTCCACTTTCCTACCAAAGATGTTCTGTCATGCTGATAGCTGCACATCCTTCGTGATGAGAAAGTACCAGGTGTGCAGCAATAACACAAGGAAAACATGTAACATACTTAGATGGCAATTACTCTAGTGTGGCACAAAAACTCTCGAAATGATATTTTTTTTCTTAAAACGTACAAAGTGTGCACATCTGCCGTGCCGCTTCGGTGTAAGCTAGTGCTATTGATTGCAAGCATTATGTTAAAGAAATATCAAATTTACAGTTCATTATAGAAAGCACATTTCCCATGAATAAATATAACACAACTTAGTGTGTTAGATATAAAGCATAATTCACTGTACCCAGTTTCGTTATCAACGGGTTTGACTGTACCAAGCTAATGTCTTAAAGGTACACAAAAACCCCAAATCAGTTCAGGCTGATATATTATTACTGAGAACTCTATTGTCACTGATTTCACAATTATAGGTTCATATTATTATAGGTTATTATTACTATTGGTTCAATAAAATATTAAAAGAGAAAACAAAAGTGGAAGTTTCCGAATTTCACACTGCAACCTTGGCACTCGAACATAAACATGATGTCACAGATTTCAAAGTCAATTTCTTCGTAACTTGGCCGCACTGGCTCAATGAAATTTCATGCAACTTCCTACATTAAGTCTATGGCCTTCCTCAGCAGAATGTGATTCATATTCAGCAGAAAATATTTTGTGCACCATAGAAGGCACCTTGAAAATCTACCTTGAAAACCAGCACCTTGATGTTGTAGTGGGTAGGTGCAGAAACATCAAGGCAGTGCCGGCAGACGTATTTTCTTTTTGCGCATTTTCATGAGTATTAAACGTCCTCTCGCAGGAAGAGTGGTGCTGTTGGTTTGTGAAAGGTGTGGGCGTTTATTAAGCATGTCATCATCATTTGTATTTTACAATCATCACCATGCGTTCTGCGCATCTTCTTCATCGCTGGTGCGTGATCATCATCGTCGGGTTTGTGCCCAGCGCTTTGGCATCATCGGGTGATCTGCCGTTCTACTGAAGAGAATAAACGTCGTCCAAACCGAGGTCTCATACGTGGTGGAGGTGAATCTACGATCCCCTGTCCTCTACCCGCCAAGTCTTCTCGCTGGAGCTTCGTTCCGGTCGCCGCTTGCACCCGCTGTCAGCCACCATGTCGCAGGACCAGCAGCCCGGCGCCTTTCCGGCCGCCGCCCCGAGATCGCCACCCCTTCCTTCCTTGATTATCAACAGCCACCACCGCGACCCCCATCTTTTCGCTGGTATGCGAGGCGAGGATGTAGAAGACTGGCTCGACGATTACGAGAGAGTAAGTTCCGCAAATCGGTGGGATAATCCTCTCAAGCTCGGCCATGTCTCCTTCTACCTTACCGGTGTGGCGAAGACGTGGTTTTACAACCACGAAGTTGATTTCACTGACTGGGACCGCTTCAAACAGCAGCTTCGCCAGGTGTTCGGCACTCCTGCTGTCCGGTCAACTCTGGCCAAGAAAAGTCTCGAAGGTCGCAAACAACACCTGGGTGAGTCGTACACCTCGTACATCGAGGATGTCCTTGCGCTCTGCCGACGTGTCAATTCCTCAATGTCGGAGTCGGACAGGGTACGCCACATCCTGAAGGGCATCGGACCCATCGCCTTCAATTCCCTCGCCGCCAAGAATCCGACTACCGTCGCTGACGTCGTTACCACTTGCCAGCGTCTCGACGAGCTGGAATCTGTTCGCCTACCGCCTGACATTGACGAAGTTCGTCCTGCAGTGGACCACGATCTGCGGGCACTCATACGCACGCTTATACGCGAAGAGCTGCACGCGATGGGCTTGCAGTCGCCTTCTGCTTTACCCACTCAGCCTTGCAGTGCATCATTGCGTGACGTAATCCGGGAAGAACTGGCGGCTTTGACGAGCTCTGCGCAAGTGTACAACCCCGTCCACCACACACAAGCAACGTATGCTCAAATCGCTGCCAAGCCTCTCGGCAACGCCACTTCTGCTTTGCCAATCACAACTTACTCGCCGGTCGCTACTGCGACCCCGGTCACCCTTCAGTCCGTGCCGCCTGAAAGTTCATCGGCCCATGTGACCGCGCTATCTCCCAGTACGCCGCACCCTGTTTACACACCGCCGTGGCGTCCACCTCGCCCTACATGCTTTTATTGCGGCTACCGTGGACACATCTCACGCTTTTGCCGCAAGCGCCAGCAGGACGAACGTCGTGGCTACGATACTGGTGAGCGTGATTTTTCTGCTGGCGCCAACGGACCTTATTACCAAGGCCGGCGTTACCATTCACCTCCGCGCCGCTCTCCATCGCCACCTGCTTCTACTGAAACACCCGGCAGTAGTTACCGTTCGGCCAGACGCCGATCACCGTCGCCCTTCCGCCGGTCCTCGTCGCCTCTTCGGCCGGCCAGACTCACTTCCAACGTCAGTTCGGAAAACTAGACGATGCAGTTTTCGGAGGAGGAACTGCATGCGCGGATTGGACTGAAATTCCTCCGATGCGCCCGGCCAACATGATTTCTGTACTTGTCGAAGGAGTGCACGTCGATGCTTTGGTGGACACTGGTGCGACATTTTCTGTCATTCAGGCTAATTTGTGCTCCCGTCTCAGGAAAGTTATGACGCCTTACAATGGTCCCACGTTGGTTGCCGCCCAAGGGAGCCCCATTCGGCCTTCGGCTATGTGTACAGCGCGCGTACTCATCAACGACATCGTTCATCATATAGAATTAGCTGTGCTATCCCAGTGCTCCCACCAACTAATTTTGGGATGGGATTTTCTCTCCTCTGCGTCTGCCGACATTTGTTGTGGACAGCGTGTGGTGCACCTTAGTGAAACCGACTACATGCTTGGTGAAGAACTCCACAAGCCTTTTCGCCTGATCGCTGCCCAGGATACAGAGCTAACCCCCGGACGACACCATATTGTTGCCCTCAAATCCATTGACATCGACCATGGCGATGTCTTGGTATTCCCGTCCTCCTACTGCATTAGTAAAGGTATAACGTTTTCGCCAGGTGTTGTTCGGTTCCACCGTGGATCTGCCCTAGTCACTGTTACCAATGAATCCCCAGAGAAAATTTTACTTCCGCAAGACACAACAGTAGCACTCGTTGCCGATATGGAGCCTGTATACGCTTTGCCGCTTCGACCAGTCTCTCCTGGGGACCCTCCTCATGACGAATTTTCTTCTGCCACCGCCCTTAAAGCGATCATCAGCACTGACCTGACAGCTGCGCAGACGCAACAGTTGGTTGATTTGTTAAAAAAGCACGCTAATTCTTTCGACGTCTACTCCACAACACTCGGCCAAACTACCGTCGCCGAGCACCGCATTATAACAGATGACACATGTATTGTGAGGCGCCGCCCATACCGTGTCTCTCTAGCCGAGCGGAAAATCATCGAAGACAATGTAAATGACATGTTGGAACGCAAGATAATTCGTCCCTCTTCCAGTTCGTGGTCGTCTCCTGTTGTTTTGGTCCGCAAGAA
Organism: Hyalomma asiaticum; assembly: GCA_013339685.2. Lineage (NCBI taxonomy): Eukaryota > Metazoa > Arthropoda > Arachnida > Ixodida > Ixodidae > Hyalomma > Hyalomma asiaticum. The sequence goes on along the minus strand of CM023481.1, from coordinate 83,905,578 downwards.
AGACGGTTCCGTGCGCTTTTGCGTCGATTATCGGGCGCTTAATAAGATCACTCGAAAAGACGTATACCCCATGCCGCGCATTGATGACGCCCTTGATTCTCTCCAGGGGGCGGAATACTTTTCGAGCCTCGACCTCCGCTCTGGCTACTGGCAGATCCCTATGCACGAACATGACAAAGAAAAAACGGCATTCGCAACACCTGATGGGCTATATGAGTTTAACGTAATGCCTTTCGGGCTATGCAACGCCCCTGCAACTTTTGAACGCATGATCGACACCGTGCTGCGTGGACTAAAATGGAGGACCTGCCTTTGCTACTTGGACGACATTGTCATTTTTTCATCAACGTTCTCTGAGCATCTCCGACGCTTAGATGAAGTTTTGACATGCCTCGCCCGCGCAGGTCTTCAGCTAAACACAAAAAAATGCCGTTTCGCCAGCAAAGCCATTAAGATCCTGGGCCATGTCGTAAGCAAGGACGGAATTCGACCGGATCCTGACAAGATTGCTGCGGTGCTTCAGTTTCCGCGCCCTGAAAGACCCAAAGACTTGCGCAGCTTCCTCGGCCTTGCTTCTTATTTCCGCCGTTTTATACGGAATTTCGCCTCCATCGCAGCCCCATTACACAGGCTACTCTCTAGTGGTGTGCACTTTGTATGGTCTCAAGAATGCGAATCGGCATTTACACGACTGAAAGACGCCCTTACGTCTGAACCGGTGCTTTGCCATTTTGATGAGGGCGCACCGACTCTCTTGCACACGGATGCTAGCGGCCATGGTATCGGTGCTGTCCTACTGCAACGCGACAACTCTTCGCGCGAACGAGTCGTAGCGTACGCCAGCCGTGTACTCACCGCTTCGGAAAGGAATTACACCATCACGGAACAAGAATGTCTCGCCGTTGTCTGGTCTATACAGAAGTTTCGCCCTTATCTGCACGGCCGTCATTTCACAATAGTCACAGACCACCACGCCTTGTGCTGGCTGTCCACACTGAAGAATTTGACTGGACGCCTGGGTCGCTGGATTTTGCGGCTGCAAGAGTATGATTTCGACATCATTTACAAGTCCGGCAAGAAACACCAAGATGCCGACGCTCTGTCTCGCTGCCCACTTCCCACGGCTCCGCTCGACTCTTCGGCAACCGCTTCGCGCGTTACCTCTTTGAACGACCCTGGTACTGCTTCGTCGCTATCCTCCATACACCAAGTGCCTTCGGACGACGACCAGACGTTCGCATCTCGTCAGATGGTTGACCCGTACTGTCGACGTTTCATAGAACTTCTATCTGGGGCTTCTCCACCTAACGCGCGCCTCCGCCGCCAACTCGCGCAGTTTAGGCTGGACGACGGAGTGTTGTGTCGCCGCGTTTACCATGCTGACGGACAACGCTGGGTACCAGTTCTCCCACGATCCCTTCGTCTTGCTGTTCTCAACGCCTTTCACGATGACTTGACAGCTGGTCATCTTGGGTTTCATAAAACCTATGACCGAATTCGGAGGCGATATTATTGGCCTGGCCTTTCATCAAGCGTGGCGAGGTACGTCGGTTCCTGCTTGCCCTGCCAGCGTCGGAAACTCCCCACGTCTGCTCCAGCTGGCCAATTGCAACCACTTCCGTGCCCCACAGCACCATTCGAGGTTGTCGGTATTGACCTCTACGGACCCCTTCCGATGACTGCTTCTGGCAATCGGTGGATCGTGACTGCCGTCGACCACCTGACGCGCTACGCTGAGACAGCTTCAGTGGTTAGTGGCTCTGCTTCAGAGGTTGCTAACTTCGTCCTACAGTCCATAATTCTCCGTCATGGTGCTCCCCGCGTACTGCTGAGCGACCGTGGAAAGGCATTCGTTTCGCAAGTCCTCAACGAAGTTCTCCGAGCCTCCGGCACTACCCACAAGACATCCTCAAGCTACCACCCTCAAACTAACGGCTTGACCGAGCGCTTCCATCGCACTTTAGCCGACATGATCGCCGTCTACATTCAACCAGACCATCGAAATTGGGATGTCCTTTTGCCATTCGTCACCTTTGCCTATAACACGGCCGTGCAGCGAACAACTCGCTACTCCCCGTTTTACCTCGTATATGGACGATCCCCCACCTTCGCTCTGGACGTCTCATTCTTCGGCTCTAAAGCTAGTTCAGCTCCTTCCTCGTGTGAAGAGTACATTTCACGACTCGCCCAGTGTCGCAAGCTTGCGCGCCTCAATACAGAAGCCAGGCAGCACGACCGAAAAGCTGTTTACGATGAATGCCACCGCGTCGTTTCTTTCCGCCCTGGGGATGAAGTACTTCTCCTGACTCCTCCTCGTACTCCTGGTCTGTGCGCCAAATTTCAGCCGCGGTTCATCGGACCGTATACAGTCATCGAGCAGACTTCACCTGTAAATTATCGTGTCACTCCCCTTGACGCCCCAACAGACGGCCGTTGCCGCAACACGGAGGTTGTGCACGTGTCTCGCATGAAACTCTTCACACGCCGTTCATCAATGTATTGAATCGCGCCCAGGATGGCCGCTTCCACGTGGGGGGGAAATAGTGTGGGCGTTTATTAAGCATGTCATCATCATTTGTATTTTACAATCATCACCATGCGTTCTGCGCATCTTCTTCATCGCTGGTGCGTGATCATCATCGTCGGGTTTGTGCCCAGCGCTTTGGCATCATCGGGTGATCTGCCGTTCTACTGAAGAGAATAAACGTCGTCCAAACCGAGGTCTCATAAAGGGTAATTATTTTTACACAAAAAATAATTTTTCTACTCAGTGTGTATTTAGGTGGTGAATATTCCAGGTAATTTCTTTTATATTTTGTCGATTTATATTTCCCAAGCGAAAAATAAAACATGATGCTGTAACTCTAGCAAGCACATAATTGAATAAAAGTTTGTTTGCAGTGATCAATAAGTGCAGCCAAAACATGATTCATCATCATCATCATCAGCCTATTTTAGGTGCACTTCAGGACGAAGGCCTCTCCCAACGATTTTCAATCCACCCTATCCTGAGCGAGTTGGATCCACTTTTTTCGCACAAACTTTTTAATTTCATCGCTCCATCTAACCTTTTGCCTGCCTCTGTTGCGTTTTCCCTCTCTTGGTATCCATTCCGTCACTCTTACTGTCCATCTGTTATCTTTTCTCCTCATGACATGTCCTGCAAAGGTCCACTTCTTTCTTTTAATTGATATAATAATATCAGCTACTCCTGTCTGTTCCCTGATCCATTCTGCTCGTTTTTTCTCTTAGCGTTACACCTACCATTTTTCTTTCTATTGCACATTGCGTGCTCCTTAGTTTCACCTCTAGTTCTTTTGCTATCCTCCACGTTTCTGCACCATACGTTAGTACTGGGAGAATGCAGTGATTGAATACTTTTCACTTTAGTGACAGTGGCAAGTTTCCAGTCATGATTTCGTAGTGCATTCCGAATGCGCTCCTGCCCATCCTTATTCTACGGAGAATTTCTTTTTCATGGGTAGGTGTTCCTGTTAGAAACTGCCCCAGGTATCGTATTCGTTCACACATTCTAAGGGTTCACTGTTAATTTTAAATTCCTGTTCTTTATCTAGGCTATTGAGGCAATTGAGGCTTTATCTAGGCAAATGTAGTGGAATCAACAATTTACCTCATTATATCTAAACTTGCATGATAATTTGGACATTTATATAAATTACAGTAACAGACATTATTTTTTCGACGGACAGGCCCGCAAAAATGTCAGGATAAAAGAAGTGAGAAAAGAAACTAACCTTTCAAAATTATATTTTGTTGAGCAAATGAGCCAATGACTACGTTTATAGTTTCATGCCATGCCAACAGGGTCTTTTTTCACAGTGGTCGTATGGCATGCAGAAAGTCAAGAGAAATGCAGGTTCAATGCAATAGAGTAATAGACCTACGACAAGATATGCCCATTAGTCTCAGCAGTTTGCCATCAAAACCTCTTGTATTGCCTAGTGTGGCATGACACTGAATGCGATGTTCACAAAGCTAAACTGTGTGTTCTACACCCAGTCCAATAAATGCGCAATGACAAAACCCGTTGCATGTCAAGCAAACAAAGAGGGTTGGTTTAAAAATTGCATGAATATAAGGCAGCAACTGAATTATGGCACTTTTGTTCATGGCCACATTTTGCTTTGTGATGCAGCACGTGTTGCTAATTCCATGTGCCACTAGGCGCACCTTGAAGGGAAGTGAAAACCCACATGATTATACAGAGTTGGTAACGGTGCCAAGGGTGGTTTCAAGCAGCTCCAAAATATCACTTAAATTGTTACTTAAATCCAGAACTTGGTTATAACATCAAGGTCACATGCACCACACTTGCACTCTATGACAACATAACTATTTGCTTTCCGGACAACAAACACTGTTAACGTGTGCAGCACGCTTGGTGTGGAGACAGGGACGCATTTGGTATGGAGTGGATGCTATGAACAAGTGGCCAGGAGAAAAGCTCCTCTTTCACCTAAACAACTGCCCTCCCTACCTCACTCTGGCTGTCTGCGATACACTACCGTCACAGCCTTTTTCTCTCCCCGTGTTGCTTGCTTGTCCACTCCACATCTCCATTTCTTTTGTGTTACCCTTGTCGCTTCCTCCTCAACCAGTGCACCACCATTGAGAAACAAGCTCGTGCCACCGTGCTTGTCCCCGAGGCTTTTTGGCAGTTACATTATACCCAGCTGTCCATCTAGCACAGAAACGAAGGGATACTCCGGCGTGCTTTTTTCTACTTTTCTATGAGAACAAGCACAAGCTGACGACAGTTCATGGTATTCAAGATAGATACGATCAAGCTTGAGGAGGAATGTGCAAACACGGCAGCACTGTGCGTTCTTGGAGAGTGAGAAGGGCATTCACTAGTGGCAATGCAAGATAGCATCATTATCACACAGTAGCAATCACAGGCAAGTTTGTCCTGAGGCTGGACCACTGCATATACAGAGCTCAAGATAAAAGTTGATGAGCATCCAAGAGCTATGTTCAAGATCACTTCTGGGGCACACAATTGTATTGAAATGAAAGCCATTGAGATAGCATGTCTGTTTGGACATATGAGCACACAATTCACAATTTTACACAATTTATAAGCAAGGCTCTCGTGTGGGAGCCAAAATTTTAAAGCGGCCCTGCAACACTGAACAAAGTCAGAAAACGCTGGGTACCAATCATAGAGACAAATACTCTTGAGACAAAATTAAGGAAATGCACATACTAGGGAATTCACAACTTAGTTTCATACACAGGAAGGACCCGCTCTACTTTCAACAAATGATGTCAGCGGGGGCACCTTTTAATTCACTAGAGGCAGAAATACCATTGGCTGGTGTCATGACCGCAGAAAGGTCATCTTGTACTCTTTGTTTTGAATTTAACAAATAAAGACAATGCACGTAGCATCTCTCTTAAAGAGCAATGAACAAAGTCAAGAGACACAGTCGGTGACCCCAGTGACATGATCTGTTGGAAAGAACAGCGGGCACTTTCCAGCTGTGTTTGAAACCGAATTGTGAGTTCAGTGGTGCCTACAGTACAATATTTGGTGCATTCACAGGAGCCTCCACAGCTGAATGGCCCCATTTTCTGACTTTGTTCAAAAAGTGCTGCAGGGCTTCTTTAATCCATTTTTTAAGCCATTTTGATTGGTGTCCGAATATTTTCCTTTCACATGCTGCCAAAGCAGTCGGAATGTAGTCCAGCAAATCACACTCGATACGTTTCAGTTTTCGATAAAAATACAAAATCTCTTAATACTACTGTACAGTCCCTTCACCTATCCATGAATTTGCTGGGCTGCCAGAAATCTTCAACTATATGAATGTTGTGCTACATTGCTCACTGCAATCTAGACAATGCCTGCAACTCGCAAGTCAAAGCCATAACTACTGCTCTCTCCAATCCCTCAACCTGTGCTTGACTGCTGACCCAGAAGGCATGGGTTCAATCCCGGTTGCATTTATCACATTTTTTATGCTGGCGAAGGTGGTAGAGGTCCATGTACTATGCACTGTTAGTGCACATCAGAGAAGCACAGGTGGTCAAAATTGCCTGAGCCCTCCACTACAGTGTGCCTCACAATCATATTGTGGTTTTGGCACATGAAACATCATCATATATTATTAATCCCTAAGCCTGTGCTGTGGCAACTACTTCTAGGTATAGATCCTGCTGCCTACCACTTTGATAGACAAATCCTCAGAAGAAGGTTGTCCTAAATAGAAGTTTGAACAGCCTAGCACCACGGGGAAGTTTGCTTTTAGGCAAGTTGTAACAAACCTGATTCAACTCAATGGCTGGGTCAAGCCAGTCTGCAACGGCCGCTTCATCATCGAGGATCATCTGAAAAGAGTCAAAGAAAACCCGGAGCCTGTCAGGTGTACGCTGCTCCTGCAAACTGCTGCTTCAAGCACCAATGGCACCTAGTTGTGCATCAAGAGTAGTCAGGACAAGGAGAACTATGAAAAAGAAAGAAAACATTATTGCTTCAACATTCAGGTGTGCGGTCATGAGCTTGAAGTGCGGCATACATGATAAAGTGTTTAAATTCGGACTACGTCCTTCAAATCCTGGCTGCACAGTGATAACTTATACAGCTAAACCTCAATATAACGAAGTACTTGGCTTTTTACATGATATCCATAGAGCGCCACATATTTTTACCTCTGTATACCAAAGCATTTTTTATCCACAACTTCGATCTAACGAATTTTCAGTGCTGCTACACTGAAACTTCTGCTAGCGCCAGTTGAGTGAGCTGCACGTAATTTTTGTGAGCGAATCTTTCAAATTGTACGCCGCGTGACAAAGCAGCCGCCGGCGCAGCACAATGCCTCTCCTGTTCAGGATAGGGGGCAGCAGGTATTTAAATACTTGCCTCCCCGCCACCCAAGCAGAGAACATGCAAGAGAACAACCAGAACAGCCTCGCACATCGTACTGTGTGCCTTGCGCACTCCACAACAGACGTGGTTCCGTCTTTCGCACCACCCATGCCGCAGTCAAGCGCCCGATTTGGTGTTTTTGTTATCATCGAGTGCTGAGTGGTAAGCATGTGTAGCCATGGAAGCAGTAATACTAATATTGGCGGGCTCTCATTTATCTTCCAAAAGACTGATCGTTCAGGAAACGCATGTTGCCCACAAGGCTGCTGTCTCGCTAACGATTCTGATCTGTGAGAAAATAGGTGTACCTGCTTCTTTGTTAAACCGCTATCAATTCTTCTTGATAGCTAGCGCGGTTCTGTGACCATGATGACAGCAGCACCCAAGGTTTTTGACAAAAAATCGCAGTGGCAGAACAGACACGATACCTTTGCTTATCACTTTTTACCACAGTGTGTTTTATCTGCATTTCTTTAGCTTTACGCATGATGTATGGCCGCTGTGATGAGGGCTTCGATGGCATGTTAAGTCTGGTTGCCGATCCATGGTGCAACATATTTTTTTGTAGACGTCATTGAAATTAATTTTCTTTTTTATTGCTGTTATTAAAAAGTTGTCACAGTGCATATCTTTGTAAATAAGCAGCCTTCGATGACAATACATAGCATTGAAGACTGAATTTGAATTTAACGAAGCTTTGATATAACAAAATGAATTACTGATTTTAATGACATTATACTCAGGTTTAACTTTATTTTATGTTTGGGTACACTACCAATCTAATATATAAGTTCAAAGCATGAAAGACTTAAAACAAGTACATCAATAATAAACTGCAAGATGGTAACCGTACTAGATGTAGTAATGTCCATCTCAACAAAGATACATGGAATATAGAAACAGGGTTTGTACAGGTTTCCTAGAGAAAAATTCCAGGGCTCTTCAAGGACCTTTGACAAAATTTAAAGAACACTATTATAGCTCACGTGTTTCACAAAGCAAAGGATATTCTATTCACTTATTACACAGTTTCACTAGACTAGAAGTTCTGAAGCTCAAGGCAGGTCTCTTAATTTTTTTTTCTATTTGCATCTTAATGCCATCAAGTTCTTTGGTCTTGACTTTCGCAGGCTGTCGGACTTTACTGTCTGATGTCACCAGTCACTTCTGCCTTTTCAGCAAAGCCATCACAGAGGTTACCAAATCGGCAACAACTGCTTCAAGTTTCTTTCTCTTCAGCTGCATGCATTCAACTTCCTCCATAAGCAAGCGCCTTTTTGTCTGATTTGCATTTTCTTGGCATGATCATGTGATCACAACGCACACCGCAACCAACACGTGGAAAACCAAACACCATTGACGGCACCAGAGCAAGCACTGACCACTGGCAAAGTATACAATGCACAATGTGGCCAGCAGATGATGCTGAGGCTAGTGAAGGTGCGCTGTAGTGTTTTTTTTTACTTTAGCAGGTTTACGAGGGATACCGCTAAAAGCGAAGCGGCAAGAAAACTTTTCAAACACTAGTAAATTCTACTGCAATAAGTGCATTCAGGAAACTTTCTTTTTCCAGGGAGCTAAAGATGTTGTAGCCCATTGTAACCTCGTTGTGGCCATCAGTAGCCAAAACAAGCCAGATAAAAAAAAATATGGTGCTGCAGGCACGCGCATGCGTCGATCCATCGAGTAGAGGTGTTGTGTTTGACTTTGCGATCGCGGCATCGCGCAACACAATATCCAGCAAAGTTCGTCGCAGACACGTTCAAGTGCCATGAATTGCGAGTAGTACAATCAGACCCTGTGAAAATCCCCCGAATTCCAGGGTTTTCAAGGACCTAAACGAAATTCCAGGACCTTCAAGGCCTTAAAAAGGAAATTTTCTATTTCAAGGGTTTTCCAGGATTTCAAGGACCTGTGCGCACCCTGAGAAATGACAGAATACACAAGTAATACAATGATGAAAGGCAGCAGTGGAGTCGTTTCAACACCTGCAATCGGCTGAGCCAGTCACTGAATGAAGATAATGCTCACAATGATGATGATTATATATTGGTGAAGAAGAAGGATGCACATTATGCTCAGAATATAAACAACCGTAAAGGTACACTAAATACGTACCTGCGGCACAAAGTACAAGATATGCTACACACCGCAATACAAACATAATAAATGAACATAATGAAACAAGGAATAGTTATGAATAAGTGACAGCTTTTTTTAAAAGACCAAGTACATGACTTAGTTGTGCAGTATAAATTATCTTTTATTATCCTTTTAAACAAGTCTAAAGAATTTATGTTAGCACTTATTTCGTGAAGTTTACTCCAATGTCTTATGGCTGTTTGAAAGTATGATTATTTTATGTAGTTAGATTAATGCATTTATTCACTGTGAGAGTGTTTGTCATGTGTAATTCTTGGAAGTTCAAGTAGTATATCTGGTTTTCCTAAAGGTGAAGCACATGAATGCCCACAATATATTTAAACATATCTAGTTGTATGAAATATATGTGAACAGATCTGCATTTCAACATCAGTCAAAGTTTGGCTCTTTCAACATTGCTCTGAGCACTTCCAAAAGCTCTCATGTGGTACTGATTGCATGTGCCATATGCACAGTATGCATACACAGCACATAGTACTTTGGAATCTCCCATCAGAATCTGAAAGACTCCATATTACTCAAATTTCTACAATTTGGATCATGCAGAAGCTCCTCTTCACAGGAAGCATAATTCCAACAACCCTCTGTAATCGTAACGAGATATGGCAGGACCTTAAAATGGTCCCGAAAAATCTACATCTCTTAAATACTTCAATTAAACAATGTAGGGTTCGTACATGTTTCCAAGAGAAAAATTCCAGGACTTTTCAAGGAACTTTGACAAAAATTAAAGAACACTATTATAGCTCACGTGTTGCACAAAACAAAGGATATTCTATTCACTTATTGCACAGTTTCACAAGACTAGAAGTTCTGAAGCTCAAGGCAGGTCTTTTAATTTTTTTTTTCTATTTGCATCTTAATGCCATCAAGTTCTTCGGTCTTGATATTAGCAGGCTGTCGGACTTTGCTACTTGTCTGATGTCACCAGTCACTTCTGCTTTTTCAGCAAAGCCATCAGTAGAGGTTACCAAATCGCAACAACTGCTTCAAGTTTTTTTCTCTTCAGCTGCATGCATTCAACTTCCTCCATAATCAAGCACCTTTTTGTCTGATTTGCATTTTCTTGGCACAATCATGCAATCACAACGCGCACCACAACCAACACATGGAAAACCAAATACCAATGACGGCACCGAAGCAAGCACGGACCACTCAAAAAGTATACAACGCACAATGTGGCCAGCAGATGATGCTGAGGCTAGTGAAGGTGCGCTATAGTGGTTTTTTTTTTGTTTTTTTACTTCAGCAGGTTTACGAGGGATACCGCTAAAAGCGAAGCCGCATGAAATTCTACTGCAATAAGCGCATTTAGGAAACTTTTTTTTTCTGGAGAGCTTAAGATGTTGTAGCCTCATTGTGGCCATCAGTAGCCAAAGCCAAAACAAGCCAGATAAAAAAAAGAAAAGAATGGCGCCACGGGCGCATGCATGCTTCGATCCATCGAGTGCAGGCATTCTTACCATGTTTGACTTTGCGATCGTGGCATCGCGGAACGCAATACCCAGTGAAGTTTGTCGCAGACACGTTGCCGTGAATTGCGAGTAGTACAATCGGACTCTGCGAAAATCCCCAAAATTCCACGGTTTTAAAGGACTGAAATGAAATTCCAGGAGCTTCAAGGCCTTGAAAACGATATTTTCGATTTCAAGGGTTTTCCAGGATTTCAAGAACCTGTGCGCACCCTGACATGCATTCTCAAGCAAGCTAGTACCAAGGAGCTCTGCTATGCTCCCCAGTTTCCAAGAGTCAATCACACGTATTCCACTCATTAGTGCCCCATTTGTGAAGCAGTAAAAAAAAGGAAGGGGGGTATAAAGATTATTCTTTACATGCATTTGCAATACTCGGAAGATCTTCCTTTATTCACACCAATGAATCAATGCGTCACTGTTTTACTCAAGGTCGTTCTCATGTCAGCTGTTTCAAAGTGTGTGAATAGCATTTTGGTTTGAAGAGAACAGCTCTAAAGGGTTGAATAACTGCAAAGCGAAGAGCTTGAGCAGTTATCAAGTGTCTGAAGAACAAAACTTAACAGTTTAACTATGTCCTCTGAAAAAAAAAGGGGGGGGGAAGAGAACAGAAATCTGACTGGTGCATTTTCAGCACACAGCTACTGCAGTAAACCAATCATAACCATTTCATAACTTCTTATCCAAAAAAATTTTAAATATAGGCTAGCTGCTCTATTCGCGTCACAATGCAAGATATGTGCTCTCTAGGTGAGGACACTTTTGAGGTATGATTGGCCAGAGTGGCCAGCAGCTGTTGCTGTGTGCGAAAACCAAATTCATTAACCGAAGGTCGCGGATATGACACGGTGCTTTATACCTGTGTCACACAGGCACACTGGAAGGCCTTCGAGTCGATGACCTTCGAAAAGCTCACAACTCAATCAACTCAAAATAAGTTCTGGCGCTGCTACATGGCAGTTTTGAATGGCCGTTGAGTCACCGAGTTATTTTGCAACCACATGGCGGCAACCAAAGCACCTGCTTCAATTCTAATTCACACTAGTTGCCTGCTATTTGCACTGACAGCAAGAAACAAACATTAAATTGAGCCTTCTCTTAATCTCATGTACCAAAAGGGACAAAGTTTGTGTCACGTTTTGCAGTCGTTATTGAAAAAAACGTGCCGATTTTGACACTGCTAAGGCTAAGTGCATAGCGTGACACGTGGTGTTTCTCACCAGCTGGACGGCATTTGTTTTTTATGGCAGTGACAGCGTATTCTTTCTAGAACTAATGCAATAAAGTGAGAATGTTGGCCCCTCAGCACGTTTCCTATATTTTTCACCGGTGTATGATTCTACTTATTTATACAACGACACTCATATGGCTGTGGCCTCAGAAACTAACACGCGTGGGAGCTGCCGGGGTGCCAAGTCTCGGAGTTTGCACCGTTTCCGCTTCCGTCGCTGAACGGCCTTCGAAATCTCAGAGTTGTAGGGTGCTCCATTGGCTCGATAGACTATCGACTCGACGGCCATCGAAACCGCCTGTGTAGCAGCTCAAACTTGACCTATGAGTGGATGGACTATCAGTTCGAAGGCCTTCGAATCGTCCGTGTGACACCAGTATTAGACAAGCTGTTGAATGTGCGTGAAACAAGCACTTTTATTCACCTTTGCTGACCTATTTTTCCATGTGGCTCAATTATTTCAGACTGCCCGTCAAGCACCAGTTGCTATAGCGACAGGAAATAAAAACATTTTCAGTCTTGAAGCTTTGTCCACATGGCTGCAGCAATAAACAAATGCCGCCATGACCCACCAAAGCTCACTTAGGAGAGCTACAGTTGGGGAGTGCAAACATGCGCTTGTTTCATGTTTTGCCTGTTCTGCAAGCTTTGGTTTCTTTTTCTTGGAAAATACAATCTGACACATTTATACAAGAAAGAAATGTTTGATTCTGAGGCTATTTGAGGTGTCGTACAACATTATAACAGACATGTAAGTGATACATGCTCTAATTAAAAACCTTACCAATAAAAACACTTGGGTACGTAACAGAGATGTAAAAAAAGTACTATATCTGAAAGTATGTACAACTACCATGATTATCCTCTTGGTACAACTTTAGCAGAATTCCTGGTTTTTTTCTTTTCTTACTCTTTACCTTATTTACCTGACACCCCTGGAATGCTTTATACCATGCTCCATGAGCAGTTGGAGAGAGCTCTTCCTTCCCACAGGCGTGCCCCCTTATCCCTTAAATCCCATCAACCTGAATGCACCTGTTCCTTGCACGTGGGTAAGAAGCTTCGACACACAAACATAGGTAGGGAGTGTTTACTAGCTACAACACAAGCTAGCTGCTCTCTATCAGGTAAAATGTGCTCCTTTCAAGAGCTAATAAGACAAAATATTGAATCAGAAAAGAGGCTTATGCAAGCATCACTTTTCTTTTTGTCTGAATTAATCTTGCAGCAGATGGTAATAAGTATCAAATAACTTCAAATCAAAATCATGATCTCTACAAGGAGCATGACTTCAACAGTAGGAGACAACGCATTAGAACCAGTAAAGTGCCCGAGGTTTTTAATTTACCATGCTTAGTAATTTACGAATAACCTACTCTGAAACATAAAAAAAAGGATTTGTCAGAATGCAGGTGATATCCACATTTCACCATGAAGTGTGGCTTCATGGCACTATGAATTTCCCCTGAAAACATGGTTTCACAGCATAGGTGTTCCACGATGCACTAAAGCTGTCTTTTCAGGCAGTTTACATGCAGAAAAGTAAGTCAAGCGAGCATGGAACTGGGAAAAACACACCGGAGGCTCGTGGAAACCCCAGGTGGGCCCATGGAACCTCCGAATTCTATGGAACCCACTTTGAGAAAACCTTGCGATTGCCTGGCAAATGCAGCAGTGCAATGTGCTAAATGCCACAAATTCTTGTTTCAATCCCATGCTCCTTGACCAGATTTTCAGTGCCTCTGGCGACAGCACCATGGGAAAATGTTATCGACTGGCGAATCAGAGTTAGTTCGGTTCCCTGAGTGCCTCCATGTTGTCAGTCACACCCACCCTTCCTCGTTATGTTGCTTGTCTTGGTTTGTAATACACAGCTGGTGCACATAAGCAGTCAATCTCTAATGCATTTGTGTATGGTGACGTACCTTGGCAGAGGCACATAGCCTGACAGCTTTACGTTCACACTAGCATCACAATGACAAGCAGCACACACTGCTTCCTGTTAGTGATAAGACTGTGGTTTTGTTTGTGAATTGCGGAATTTCTCTGCCTCGCAGCAGGTGAGGTCTGGGACCCATTTCTTGCAACAGCCACATCGTCACATAGCCAATTTGCTACACTCGAGTGGTCACTGTGGCACCTCCATCAGTCTTATTGTTCCTGGCAGAGATACGACAGTTAGACCTTTTTCCAATTCATTTTGAAGCTGTAGCTGATGACACCTGAGAATGAACTTTCGATGCTTAAATGGCACCACTGTTGCAAGCTTACCCACTCCTTACAAGAATTTTCACACACAGGAAATTTAATGATGTTAATGGTGCAATTACCCACACTGCACACATGGACCAGGCTGGCAAGACAGAAACAGCAGGTAACACAAAAGTGCAGTCATTTTACCAAATATAGACAGCGTTTTAAATAAAAGAAATACTGTGCTAACATTTTGCTGATAGTGACATAGTGTCCATGGGCTCTTTAGAGGAGTACAGTAAAATCTTGGCATAATGAACTTCAGGGGACCACAGAAAATCGTCCTGTTTTCAGAAAGATTAGTGTATAGTGAAAGCTCCGAAAGGAACCATGTGGAGCTAAGTTGCAATCACTAAAGCATTTTACTTTTGCTACGGTGTGTCTATAACAGTTGTGTGGTTGCGATGCATTCTCCCGCATCGTTTCTCATTAGATGTGCCGTACACCAAGACGGCATAATCGACAGGACAGGAACCCGTGTGGAGGACTGTGGGACAAGCACTGCTGCATTGTCCGCATTATTATTGTTTGTGCACACAGTGCACAACTGAACGACAACCTGTGCGGAGAAATGTGGGAATGATCACTGCTGCATCATCTGCACTATTACTGTCAGTACACGTAGTGCACAACTCCATGATAAAGGACTTTGCTGTTTGCTGAACATGTTCAGACGCAACAAGAAACAAGGAAAGGAGTAGAAACAGGAAGCAAGAGACAGACGAGAGAAATCAACAACTAACCCAAAAACAAGTGCTTCTTGAATTTCCTGTGCTGTAGCTGAACTGCAAAGACATTAAAAAGCACTGCATGTGTTCTGCATTGGTCTGCCATCAACAAAAGCTAGCCTCAAGCCCGAATGATTAGATAGTGGTTGCACTTTGCTCCCTGCATGTGAACCAAGCTACTACCCCATTTACAGGGGTGAGACAGCCCAAACAGACCTGGGAGCAGTTTCTGAAGCAGTGAAATGTTTTTTGGAGCTGAAGCACCTTGAATTGGAGCAGCTCATAACATTTAATGCGATGTCTTAAGAGCTCAAAAAGTTGAATTTGGAGCAGCCCAGGCAGCCAAGTATCCTTTTCACAACCAAGAGACCAGTACACTTCTCAAAATTAAAAAAAATTCTCACTGCACCAAGATCGTCAACACACAATAGTCATTTAGTTAAGACCATTGATCTGATTTCCCCAGTGACTACTTTGACATTTTGCAGATTTCCTTATTTAGCTTCTGAAGCATCTCTGGCACATTTTGTAGGTTAATTAGTGTTCTCTTTTGCCAGGAAAGTCTGGTGACTGGGGATTTTGTCAAGATTTCTCTGCTTCACACCATTATGAAGAAGCTCGTCTGAGTTTTTTACCAGTGCATTGCCATATATTGTAATGGTACTGCAATACTGTGGTGGCAACTAATCATGGAAGACACTCCAATTTCATGCAGATACTGGCATTCCATATGTCTTGGAGCATATGTATGGCAAATTTCGTTAATGTAGGAGAAATCCAAGTCCCCAAATGCTGCACATAAATGGTGAAAGTTCCGAAAACGTGGAATTGTGAAAAACTAGTTCAAAAGCTTGAGAAGCCTGTATCCTTGAAAATATTACCGAAGTTACAGGAAGCTCTGTCAAAATGAAAATTATGCTGTAAAAATGCAATCAGACTTGTGAGAACCCTTCCAGCACAGTGCAATTGAATTTTATTCCTGAAGCTTCTTGTGGCTGGTCACAGGTTGACCGTATCCGAGCAACGAAGGTAACAATGGCAGTAAATGAGCACCAACTCTGCTGCAGTATGCAAGTGCTTGCTGCACCGTAGTACACAAGTGTTAGCTTCGCCACAGTACGCGAGTGTTAGCTCCGCCGCAGTACACGAGTGCTAGCTTCGCCACACTACGTAAATGGTAGCTTCAGCGTGGTGCCTGAGAGCTAGCTTTGCTGCCGTACACTTATGCATGCGCTAGCTTTGCCACAGTATGCGAATGTTCGCTTTGGTGCAGTACCAAGCGCTGGCTTTCCCGCAGTAGACGAGTGCTAGCCTCATCACAGTGCGCGAGTGCTAACTTTGTCGCAGTACGCAAGTGTTAGCTTCACCACAGTACCCGAGTGCTGTCTTTGCTGCTGTATGCTGTATGAGAGTTCGACCATTGCCGAAGTAAGGGAGTGTTAGGGTCGTTCCATAGAGAAGCGCTGGCTTCACTGTTGTACACAAATGCTAGCTTCGCCGCAGTGTTATGCAGCGAAGCGTACTACCTGCGGGTATGGGCCATTTAATTAGGACGTTTGATTGATTTTATGGTGTTTAACGTCCCAAAACCAGCTCTGATTATGTGAGACGCCGTGGTGGAGGGCTCCGGAAATTTCGACCACCTGGGGTTCTTTAACGTGCACTGACATCGCACAGTACACGGGCCTCAACATTTCGCCTCCATCGAAATGCAGCCGCCGCGTTCGGGATTCGATCCCGCGACCCTCGGATCTGCAGCCAAGTACCATAGCCACTAGACCACCATGGCGGGGCTAATTATGACGAGACAAAGCATGTTCTGCCCCCTAATTACAAACTTCAAATAGTAAAAGCTGAATGCGAATCGAATAGAATCGAAAATTCGTATATTCGCACACCCCTGGTTAGAACCCTTTTAGCCAGGGTGTTGAACCGAACCCGAACCGAAGACCGTACCTGAACCAGAATTTTGGAAAGAGCTGAACCCAAACCCTAACCAATATTCTCCGAACTTGGTGGAACCTGAACTGAAGCTGAACTGCAAAAAAATCATATCAGTTATCGGTTCAGAACAAAGCGGTTCAAGTAGCTACGATGCCGCAATCTACCAGCAGCAGCTCATCGCTGCGATTGAGTCTGGCCTTTCTCTCGGCCTTTATCGGTTTATTTATTTGGCTCTTGTTGTGAATGTGCTTTCCTTCTTTATCCGCTGCAATGGTCTAGTGCTGGCATGTGGACCCCAAGCCACAGATGCAAGTTCGGCCGCGCAGTGGCATTTCGGTGGAGGCGAAACGCTAAGGGTCGTGTACTGTGCATTGTATCAGTGCACGCTAGACAATAAAGGGTTATCAAAAATTCTCAGAGCCACCCACTACGGCATGCCTGTCCCTTTCACTCTTTCATTCCCTTTCACGAATCTGGTGCTGCGCTGCCAAGGGCTACAGAAAACAGCATTCTCTTGCGTGAATCATAACTATTATTGGCCCCCTCCGTTCGGAATTGCCTGTGAAATTTCATGCAATTCGGCATGCTGGAGTGGAGCATGAAAACATACATTGCTTTCACCACAAATTGATATTTGTGCAAAGCTAACAAAACCATTTTCTAATACATTTGCGCAAATACTCTTTAATGATAACTGCAGTCTTTGCATCTACAAGTGCTGAATCTATATTTGCCAACAAACAAGGTCAACCGCCAGCCTAGATGAGAACTGTGTTGGCCTTGCTGTGCAACTCCGCGACATTTGAGCGCTGCCTTTAGGAAACCTGCGAGCAAGCTCTTCTCTTTATGTAACATATCAATTTCTGTTTCAATTTAGACAAAAGCTAATCATTTTGTTTCTTTTTTTCAGCATGGTTGTTTTCATTCAGAACTGCATTGTTGTAGCCGACTCAACGAGCATTGACCCCACAATCGATGCATTTATTATGTAACTGCCCATTTTATGACTAAGTTCAACGTGATTATCTACTGAATCCAATCCTGCCGTATCGCTTGTTCTGTATGTGTATGAAACTATGACCTTGATTCGTTGCCAGCAGACTACAGAATATCGCAATTCATTTTACTTGATATTGAATGATCGTTTTTCTGTAACACTGTTATCTGATGCGGATAGAAAATTTAGCCCTTCAAATATCCACATAAATATTTACTGTTTTACTCGATTTCTGTGTAACTAGCGAAACAAAGAAAGATGTGCAAGTGCTGACGGATGGACATGTTGGAATTGTGCAAAGGCTTGCCATAACATGGTCGCTATAACATGGTCGGGCTTTACAGCGGAGCTTTTGGAGCCCCCTTGTAATGATCACTCCGTCGTGCACAGAAGGGAAAAGCTGATCTGAGCCTGCCCTCGACCCACTACAAGAAAGAAAGAAAGAAAGAAAGAAAAGGATTGGGTTGCAAAGGAGGGTTATGTGAAAACACCGGTCACTGTTTCAGATATGTCTCTGGGTCCTTCCACCTCCTGACACCTTGTGTATGTGCCATGTGTGTGGCACAACACCGGGGCGGGAGCAAAAATGAAACTAAATGAAAAATTACAAAATGCAAGTTCTTTAGGGCCGAAGACTAAAGCTTTAAGTACGTCGGTATCCTTGCCATTGCCTGGCTGCCTGAAATTTCTAGCATTACGACTGACTGGAATTCGGTATGATAAAGAACTCTAATGTGGCATATTTTCTTTTCTTAGTGTGTGAACTAACATACTGGTGAACTTCTGAATGTCGCCAGCGCTGCTCATAATGTTTCCGGCTAGTATAAGCAACCATCAAAATCAAATATGAAGTTTACTGTGCCTAAATGCTTAGTGAACTGGTTCAGTGTTGAGAACTGGCTGGGGAACCGGTTCAAAGCTTTATTTTGCCGAACCAGAACTGAACCAGACTGAAATGGTGCGCTATGAACCCAAACTAAACCCTTATTTTTTGGGGTTCGACACCTTTCTTTCAGCAAAATAAAATTTTGTGGTTTGCAGTTCTTGTGGGCTGGCCACACACATCTGAGTTTCCACTCGTACAAGTAGCTGGGTGCACCATGCTTATCGCATCAACCTCGCATAGGACCATAAAGCAGGAAATCTGAGGTGCATTCGATTATCTTCGGAGGTGCACTGACAAAAGTCACGGCACCGTCGATATCGCAACCACGAACACGAAAAGTGTCGGCGCTAGGCGCAAACCCGATGTCGGATGATCAATGGCCATGGCTGTCACTTTATGAAGTGTCCTACGCCACCTTCTGCGGTATTTGAGTCCAGTTATAATGTTTGGGGCATTGACATCGCGCTTTTCTGGGCTTGCGATTATATGGAAACTGCGGGCAGAATGCAGAAAAATACAGATGTGGCAATGGTGGTGCACAGATACAATTCGCAATGCGTGAAAGGCAACAATAAACATAATAGGAAACATTTGCTCCCTTGAAATAAAAGAAAAAAAAGACTCCCCTTTTCTCATTTCTGGTGACCACATACAGCAACACAATGTACGTTGACAAGTAAATCGAAGCGTCCACAGCAAATCTAGGATGCCTGAGATTCAACCACGTGATGCACATTGCGTGACTCCACTTTCTTTCCCCATTGAAACTGAGGTGGGCACCGAAACATTTGCTTTCGACGCTGTCTTGGAGCAGTTTGGAGCAATGGAGCAATTTTCTCAATTTTCATGCTTTTGGAGCCGCTCGGAGCAGGAACAGAATTGTATCAAAACTGTGCAATATGCACACCGTCTCACCCCTGCATTTATGGTAACGATATCTCGCAAAAAAGAAAAAAAATGTATCAGTGACATTTTTAAAGCAGGCCTACAATAACGTTGGTGCACAAACTGCTGTAGCAGCAGCCAATACACAGAACACATTATGAATTTCGTCCAATTGTTGGTTATGATATCTTGCTTTTTCGCTTCTTTCTAGTTTCCACAGAATACCTGCTTCTTACTTAGTGGAAACTGTTTATGCTTCGTCATCGTCGGAAGGGGCAGACTCATGCTTTGCAAAGGCAACATATAAGTATTAAAAAGAACAAGACAAAATGCTGACAACATATGCACAAAGAACATGGGCAATAGTGACAAAACAACTGATGTGTTGTACGCATTTTTGGCTTTGTCATATAAAAGAAAAAGCGTGAAGGAGAGCTTCCTGCCAGTGTCTTTGTTGCGGGAGTTTCGTTTTCATTCCAAGCGTCAAACCGCACTAGCTATGCTCCATGCCCCTGCAATCGTAAAACCCAAGGTGGCCACAATGTTAGCACCTCCCGAACACTTTAAAAAAGAGAGAGAAAAAAGCTTACATTTCTTCTTTAGTTCTTGTACCATATCAGGTTTTCAGCTGAGCAAATTGCAAGGGCTCCCTGCCGAGTCATGTCATCTACTAGCCTTCCGCTCTGGTTACTGCGACCGATGCGCTAAAATTTAAGTACCGTATCCCTGGACTTGAGAGTATAAGTTCGTAGTAGCGAAGTGTTCTTAAGATGATGTGGGACTAACTATAATAATTGTTATTCTGAAAACTTCAGTATTCTGTACTACGTTGCACTGAAATCTTACACTGAAACTGTAGGAAGTCAGCACGAGATTTCAAAGCAGTTTGTTAATGTGGTGTTCGTTGTGCCAACATTTCACTGTACATGGCATGAAAGAAAAGCCAGCTACGGTGACAGCAAAGAAAAGCAAGCACCTGTTATTACCACATTTCAAAACATCTTTGCAGAACATGTTTCGTGCAGACTTGTACGCAACTGCTGCCGTGTGACAATTTTTTTGTACCTGATGACTGTTCAGGGGCATTAATAAGCAGAACTAGTAGTCGAAGCTTTATTTTTCTCATTCAAAACAAACCAGGATCAGGAATAAGGAAAGTCCATTTTCAGCAACAGTTCACAGAATTACTACTCCAGATTACTAATTTATAGGGGCAATAAACAATTCAAACACTGCAGCTTCACTGTGCATGTGTATTGCCTGCACTGATGCTTTCTCTCACATTTACTCTCCCATTCGTGCCCCAGACAAAGAATATCAAGCAGGACAATGTTTAGTTAACTTCCATGCACCTTCTGTGTTCGTTCTCTCTCTCTCAAAGAATTGTGTTCAATTTATAGACAACGCTGCTACAAACATGCAAGTCAAATATTATTCCCTTGCATGTAGGAAGATGGTTCAGGTTTCCCGCAATAGCTTAATCTATCACTACACCGCAGTTGTTGAAGAGGAAGTCCCAAGTCTTTTTCAGCCATATCTTATATCGATAAAGTCACAGCACGTGAGCCATAATCTAGATTGTGAATTACAGTCTACGCTCATTACAACAAATCCTGTTTTGAGATTTTCTGTAATGAGCGTAGATTGTAATTCAAGCGTACAAAAGACTTTCTGATATAATGGACCATATTTCAACCAAAGTTTCGTCTATGCATTTTATCAACACAATGAAGTTTACATTTAAAGCAAAACTGAACAGGTTTTAGATTTCTCAAAACTGAAGACTTTCAGAAGTGCGCACACTTCATACCACTGTTACCAAGATCTGCTTTGTCACAACGCAAGTTAGCAGTGCCATGACTGAGATGCAAATCAGGCCAACACTCCGCGGGAGAAGGCAGTAGAGATGGGGCAAGCAGAAATTGGCAGACGTGACATCGATCCAGGGGTCCTGGGCAGCCGCACAGCCTTGCCTGCACCTTTTGGGTGTCACTCCCATTGTATTTGTGCACCCTATCACAAATAAACAACATCTCAATTCTATGTTTCTGGTTTACACTTGAAAGAACTGCCACTGCTTCGATAATTCTGTTTAAAAAGAAACATTAACATGAGCAAGCCGTCCTGCTGCCTATGGCTGTATAAATGCCAGTAGCTGAGACACTGTCTTTCAAAACCCCTGCAGCACAAGAACTTTACCGCTAGGTGGATTGCTGCGGTGAAAGGAATCAAAGCTTTCAAGAACCATGCATTTTGATCTGTTAAACCTATTTTCGGGAGTAACCACACGTCAGAACGACCTGGCATCCACAGCTCGCAAGAGCAAAAGGGACTACGGTGTATCAACATATGCATAGCAACATTATTGGGCTATGCAAATAGCAAGATTTTGAGTTCAAAGCAAATCACATAAATACTT